>JAMZRA010000005.1:15788500-16055500 GCA_024499935.1 Tyrophagus putrescentiae
ATGCAGAGTTCTGAGAAACGGCAAAAATGAAGGCATACAAATGTGGTGTCAAACTGTGGAATTCTGAAACAGACTAGCTGACTGGGGGTAACAGGGGACTTTACAGCACTGTTCGCATCATCAGTCAAATATCTATCTATTTTTTATATTTTAGTGTTTTAGAAGAAGTACCGATTTTGAACTCAAAATCGCTTGTCATTTCTGGCAAAAAGTGTATTCTTGGTTTTACTAATGATAGTGAGTTGGTTTTCACATATTTATAATTTATGAAAAGTTTATGTTTAAGATTTTATTATATTTGATTTCTAAAATAGCATTTGCTTTGAAAAAATTATTCTGTTTCAATTCGTGCTTTAACCTACTATCAAATGTGTTTTTAAACTGCTATAATAGGACATACTAGGCATTAAAATAAGACTAAAAGATTTAAACAAAATTTTTTTTTTATTTCCAGTTACTGTTTCATATTTTTTAAATTGAGGGTTTGTTTGTTTTTTAACTTTTAAATGCATTACCCCTTTAAACCCAATTTTTTCGCCCCCACTTTAAACAAAAAAACATGTTAAAAAATTTTAATAAGTTTTTTTTTTGGTTTAAAAAATGCCCTTTAATTTTTTTTAAAAAAATATAAAAAAAAAAACATTTTAGTTTTGTTTATAATTTAAATTTCCCAAAAAGGGCAGTATAAAAACTTTTAATTTTTTTTTTAAATTTTAAAAAAAAACAAAAAAGGAAATTCGAGTAAAGTTTAGTATTTTTTTTAAAATTTTTTAATTTTAAAAACATGATCCAAAAATTTTTTCTAAATTTAAAAAATTTTTTTTCCAAAATTTTAAATTTGGGTTTGTAAAAACTTAAAAACCATCTTTTTTTTTGGTCCCTTGTAATGACTACATTTTTGGTTAAAATTTTAAGGCAGACTGCCAACCCCAAATAAAAAATTCGGTACCCCCCAAGTAGGGTTTCCCCGTCCATTCCCTTTCCCTGGAAAAAAAAAAATCAAAGAAAAAACAAGACAAAGAAAAAGCGAAAAACCAAAACAAAAACCTTTTGGCCGTGAAACGACAAAATTTTTGGGGTGTTTTGGCCCTAACGGAACTGCCCCCAAAGGGGGGCCCGACCCAAAAATAGTTTAGCAGTTCAGCCCCGGGTTTGTTTTCATAACATTACAATTAGCATCAACTTCATTTCCCCCCCAAAAGTTGGTGTTTTAAAAAGAGAAGGGAAAAGAGGGAGGAGGGGAAAAGAAAAGGGGAAATTTTCCCCCAAATCTGAGCATTAACTTCAAGAGGGACGAAACTCAACGGAATGGAAAAGCGGAACAGAATTACCCAACTACCCCACCAACCCCCCAAACCCAAACCAATCAATGCAAAAGCCCCAAAAACAAAACAAAGCGCCCAAAAAAAATGTGCTTTTTAAAAAAGAAGAAGAAGAAAGGAGCCCGAAGACAAAGCCCGCCCTAAAAAAAAAAAAATTGTTTGGTTTGAAGGGCATTGGCAAAAGGGCCAAAGTCCCAACTTAGTGGGAACAACCAACCCCAAAAAAAAGCCAACCCCCGAAGAAAAAGTATTTTTCCTTTTTTCCCCTTTCTCTCTCTTTTTCCCTCTCTCTCTCTCTCTCTCTCTCCCCTTCTTCCTTTTTCTCTCTCTCCTCTCTGTTTAGAACCCACACTCATCATAAAAACCCTCAGGAAATGGCCCCTGCTCTGCTGACTAAGAGGAAGATAAAAGAAGAGAGAGGAGAGAGAGAGAGAGGAGAGAAGAGAAAAAGAAGAGAGGAGAGGGAGGGGGAGCGAAAAATAGAGGGGAAAAGGCAGATGTAAAGGCAAGTGACTGCAAAGGGAGAAAATAAAAAAATGGAGGGGGTTAGTGGGAGAAAGGGGAAAGAAAAAATCAGAGAATAAATTCTGACTACCAAATTTTGCATCCAAGGGAGCAGCATTAGTGGTAGTCCCCCAAAAACCCTGCTAACTAAATGTGGGCCATTTTCCCATCTAAATATGTTTTTCAGCTTCTTTTTTTTTTTTTGGTTTTTTTTCTTTTTTTTTTTTCCTTTTTTTTTCCCCCCCTTTTTTTTTCTCTCTCTCTCTCTTTCTCTCTCTCCCTCTTTTCCCCCCTTTTTTTTTTGGGGAAAAACCCCCAAAAACCCCAAAGGGGGGGAAAAAAAAAGGGGGGGAAAGGAAAAAGGGGGGGGGGGGGGGGAAAAAACGAAAAAAAAAAAAAAAGGGGGGCCCCCCTTTTTTGTGGGGTTTTGGGGGGGGAAAAAAAAGGGGGGGTTTTTTCACCCTTTTTATTGGGCCCAAAAAGGGGTAAAAAAAAAAAAGGGCCCGGGGAAAAAAAAGGAAAAAAAAAATTTTTTTTTTCTTTTTTCCCCCCCCCAAAAATTTTTTTTCCTTTTTTCCCCAAAAAATTAAGGGGGTTTTTTTGGGCCCCTTTTTTTTTTTAACCCCCCCCAAAAAAACCCCCGGAAAATTTTTTTTAAAAAAGGAATAAAAAAATTTTTGGGGGAAAAGGAAAGGGGGAAAAGGAAAAGGGGGGGGAAAAAAATTTAAAAAAAGGGGGGGTTTCCCCCTTTTTTCCCCCCGGGGGTTTGGGGGGGGAAAAAAAAAAAGGGGAAAAAAAAAAAATTTTTTTTAAAATTGGGAAAAACCCCCCTTTTTTTTTTTTTTTTTTTTTTTTTTTTTTTTTTTTCCCCCCCCCCTTTTTTTTTTTTTTTTTCCCCCCCCCTTTTTCCCCCCCTTTTTTTTTCCCCCCCCTTTTTTTTTTTTTAGGCGGGGCCCCCCAAAACCCCAAATTTGGGGGGTTTTTTTTGGGGGTTTTGGCCCCGGGGGGTTTTTTCCCAAAAAAAACCCCCCCCCTTTTTTAAAAAAGGGGGGTTTTTTAAAAAACCCCCCCCCGGGGGGGGGGTTTTTTTTTAAAAAAAATTTTTTTTTTTGAAAAAAAAAAAGGAAAATGCGGTGCTGGTGATGATGTGAGCGATCATCATGTGGAAAAGTAGTGCCAAAGTAAGGGTAAAAAAGACAGACAGACAGACACACTGTCGCACAGAGCGAAACCGCAACATTGGAAAGACAAAAGAAAAAAAATGATTGCGTATAAATGGACCAAGCACCCATGAAAAAAATAGCAGTGGGCAGTAATGTAGGTCGCCGGGAAAATGTGACAGTAAATGTGGTGGTAAATGTGTGTGTGCCGGACTGAATAGTTTGCTGACATTGAACCATGACCAGGCAAAGCGGTTTTTCTTTCAGGAAGCTTTGTTTTTCTCCTGAACAGCCGTACAGTAATAGCCAGCATTTGTCAGTCTCTGATGACGCCATCTGGGCGCCCATCAGCAAATAGAGAGGATAATAATAACTGTCATCGATGATTTGTCTGTTTCCCGCCTTTTTTCCTTCCGAGTTCCTTCTTGTCTATTGTCTCAGCAGGTAGGTAAGTAAGTAAGTAAGTAAGTAACGGTACTGACAAATAAAACAATTACCGCTGATTTGGGCAACTATGATTCGCAATAAATCAGGTAAAAGTATTTTGTTATATGTAACACAACAAAATTTTTTTTTCAGTTTTTTGTACAAAAACTTTGTACAAAGCTTCTTCTACCATTCAATCTAGCAGCAACCTTGAAGTGTAGTGACATCTTTGCAAATTAATTACTGGACAAAAATAGTCGTTAAAGAAGAGGGGGCGAGCATGAAAACAAAAATTTTGGTAAACAGAACTGAATAAGCACACAGTATTATGGCCTCCGTACATTAAAGGTTTGCTGTGTGTTCAGAACAAACAATTTTGAACCTGACACGTGGTTGTGTTTTTTCTTCACAATGGGACAAACAGTGAAAACTACTACTGCTTTATTAGTTTGTTTGTCTGCATCTATTTGGTGCATCTACAGCTACGGGACGTACGTAATTTGGGTTGAAGTCACATCATTTGAAACAAATTAACTGTTTTTTATTAATAAAAGTTGAAAGTAACATAAAAAAATTAATATCAAAAGTAAATAAAAGTACATCAAAATTTTGGTAAAGTAGCTAATTAGTTTTATGCTAAAACAAAAAGTTATGTGTAGTTCAACAGCTATTTTTTCTACACAATGATACTGTCAAATTTTGATTGAAACGTCAAATTTGCAAATTGAATATGGAAATTACTGCATTTTTAAAAGTATTAAATAATAGGTTTGGACAAATCATTTTTTTGTTAATGTTTTTCTCTGCAAATTTTTTACCCTAAAAAAGACGTCCCGTTACTACAAAAAAACACTTAATAAAATTTCATAAAATAAAAACTTAAATGCGGTTTTTTAACAAATAAATTTTATTTTAAAAAAAAAACGTTGTTTTTTTCATAAAATTTTTTTGCAAACATAAAGCTAAATGTGCAAACAAAACTTAAAAAAATTTTTCATTTTTTGTAACTTAACTTTCACTGTTTTACCTTTCATTGTTTTGTAAACACACAAAAGTAAAATTTT
This sequence comes from Tyrophagus putrescentiae, assembly GCA_024499935.1. Classification (NCBI taxonomy): domain Eukaryota; kingdom Metazoa; phylum Arthropoda; class Arachnida; order Sarcoptiformes; family Acaridae; genus Tyrophagus; species Tyrophagus putrescentiae. The sequence goes on from JAMZRA010000005.1 coordinate 15,792,977, forward strand.
TAATTAGTTATAATGTAATTTTGTACATGCCCACTAAAGTCAAACAATTGTTTATTTGTAACTTCATCTAAATAAATGCCTGAAAATCTGACATAAATGCAATTTTAATGATGTGAAAACAGACTAGAAAATAGTTTTACATGTTTAAAAAAATTTCATCGTTTAATTTATAAAAACCTTTTAAAAAAAAAACTATTCATTAACAGTTCATAATGCAAAAAGGTTTTAATTATTTTGAAATTTAGCAACAAGTTCAAGTTTAGTTAAAACAAAAATATCATCAAAAAAAGGGATCAGAAACAGCACAGTGACAGTGCACTGGGTTTTAATTTTTTCATAAGAGGCCATTTACACTTGAACTCTGTCAGCGGCGGCAGCTGTGTTGCAAACTTAAACTGCTAAAAACAATCTGCTTGTAAAGCTAGCGAGCAGTGAAATGAAAAGACAGCAGATAAGAAGACACATACAAAACAAACACCACACACACACGGGACATGGCTTTTGCAACTTGCAACTCCCCTTTCTTCATTTACCGTTGACTGTTTTCATTTTCGTTTAAGAGTACATTTGCTTTTTTAAATTCATCCTACCGCACTGACTCAACTAACTAACTGGTGAAGCTGGTTCTCATTATTTTTACAACTTTTTTTACTCTTAGCTTTGTTCATTGGTGGCGGCGGTGGCTCAGTCCTTTCATTTCCATGTAAATGCCGTACAGTTAGATTCCCATTGAGATTCAGCCAGTCATTGCCGTCGCTGGATTCGCTAATAACTGCTGCTGCTGCTGCTGCTGGTAAAGCTAGTTTAGTTGCCTAGTTTAGTTGATCCTAGATGGTTGGCTGGCAGTTCACCACATCCTTATCACCACTGAAGCCACACCACCACCACCACCACTGCTTGAAATTAGCATCAGAGCAATTAGGCTGAAAAAGGGGGTCATTGAATTGCATTAGTGGAGAACAGAGAGAGAATTTCTTACTAAACATGGCAAACTGAACTGCGCGTCACAAGAAAGTCTTTACACAACAGAAAATCATCACCTCATTGAACTCTCAGTTCACTGGAGATCAGTATGGTCAAGTGCGAATTGAACAGAAAAAAACAGTTTTTTCCAACTAACAACTGTTCTGGTTGTTGCTGTTGTCGTCGTTGCAGTGTTACCGAGGCACTGACCGTACAATGCCGTACAATGATGATAATAAAGAAAAAGGGGGAAAAGAGCAAAACCAAAGTTGCCTTTAGCCGTCGTTCAGTGCAAAAACGACAGCCGTCTTTTTCTTTCTGATTTTGCACTAAAGCTCAGCAGTGCTGAGTGTGTCCGGTAATTGTCTTCTCAAGTACAATCCTCGCACATCGACTGATCACTGATCGCGCTAAACAGGCGGCAAAAAAACTACAGGCACGGAAATGGAAGGGCACTGAGGGAAGGCAAAAGTAGAGAAGAGAGTGAAAAAAGTGAAAAGGGGGGAAAAAAGGGAGAGAGAGACAAAGTAAGTCGTAAATTAAATTGACGGGACAGTCACTGTCGTCGTCGTCGTCGTCGTCATTATCATCATTTTCTCTTTCTCTTTCTCTTCTCTTCCTTGGAAACGATGAAAAACCGGCAATGGATGTTTCTCCCTAAACAAAACGCGTGCATAGACAAACAGACGCACACTCTTGTTCGAGGTTAAGTGTCCGATGGAGTGAGAGGAGGAGGAGGCGTCGGTGGCGGCGATTTCTAACTTTCCGATCATCGGTCTCTTCACTAGATTGGAGCAACTTTGAGCAAAGCCAAACCAATAGCAGCAAGCTTCCTCTTTTTCCTTCCTTCTTCCAGTGACTTCCTGAGATGAGGATGATGATGATGAACAACAAGCGGTGCAGGAACGGCAGAGGCAGTCAACAAACACACTGTCCGTTTTACAAAACAAAAAGCAAGTGAGAGAGAGAGAGAGAGAGAAGGTAAAGAGTGAGTACAAAGTAGTAAAGTGTAAAGGGTGGCCCCCACCACCCAAACCCCCGCTTTTTTCTTTTTTGAGGCCACCACTCTGCATACAAGTAAAAAAAAAATTTTTTCCTTTTTGTTTGTTTTTTCTCCCTTTTTTTTTTTTTTTTTTTTTTTTTTTTTTTTAATTTGATCAGGATGATGATGATTTTTAACAATGCTGGGGGGAGATTTGGGGAAAAAAAGAAAAAAAAAAATTTAAAAGAAAGTAGTTGTGGTGGTTTTTTGGTAGTTTGGGGGTGGTCAATGGGGGGTCATCTTCCCCGGGAAAAGGCAAAAGCAAACAGCAACAGCTCCACTTATTGACAGAACAAAAACAACACCACCCACCACCGACTGCTGTGCTACTCAAAACACTTTGTTTCAAGTTTTGTTTCTTTTAAAAAAAAAAAAAATAAAGGGTCATAAAACCACAAATTAAAACCCCCTTTTTTTCCCCAAAAACCCTGTAGCAGACAGGAACCAAAGCAGGTGTGTTCACTACTGTACACTTTTTTCGTTCTTGTCTCCCCCTTTTTTTTCACTAATGAACACACTCTGCAGGTGTGCTGCATTTGTTTGAGTGCAAACAGTGCCGCATTTCTTTTCTTTTTTTTTCCTGTCAAAATGTCATTGCCACACTACCGCCACTGCCGCCGCATCCTCATCCTCATCCTCATCCACAATCCTGCACTCTCATCATCCATCATTATCCGGACAACTACGAAAGGCAGCAGCAGCAGCTGCAGCTGCAAAACCAGCAAGACCATTCATCAAGAGTGCATCATTATCATTGCCACCACCATCATCAGCACCACCACTACATACCGTATTATCACCACCGCACTGCCGGACCATACACACACTCACTCACACACTCACACAGTTCACCAAAGTCGATGACCACTAATTGAAAACTAGCGGCGGTTGTAATTGTAATTGTGATTGGTAGTGGTTGCTGTTGCTGCTGCTGCCGCCTGATGCAACTTTAATCTTAACCCACAGAAAAAATAAACTGAGTTGAACCTCTCTCTCTTTTGCCCCTCAACTCTTTGGTGTTGATAAAATTTCATCAGCAAAAAACACAGACACACAACACACATTTTCCTCCCTTTGGGTTTGCTGATAAGTTTGGGTGCAGGGAAAGGCAAAAACGGAACAACCCAAAAACAACAACAACAACAACAAAAAACAGCCAAAAAAAGTGTTTTTTACACAACAAACACAACAAATTCGTACCAACTTGCTGCGGTTGTACTTGGTTGTACTGTACCCGTATGTTTGGGTGTTTCAAATCAAGCAAAAACTTCACTTGGTTGACTTTGGTTTGTTCAATCGATTTTTAGCCGCCGCCGCCGCAAGCTACTGCACAAACAATTGGGTTTTTGGGACATCAAAAAAATTTTTCTTTCCTTTTTTTTGCCCAGCATTTTCCCACTTTTCCCTTGGATCTTGGGGGTGGTTTTTGTGCAGCAAAGGGAGGCAGCCAGGCAATTGACTGGGCTGAGTGTTTGCGTCCCTGATGGGTGATGGGTGTGGTTTTGGTGAAGGGAGGGGAGACAACTGGCAATGGAAAATTTTACAATAAGAAAAGGGAAAATAAAAAAAATAAAAAAAGGGAAAATTTTCCCTTAGGGAAACCAAAGGGAACAAAATCAACAGCAGCAGCAGCAAATAGCTGAAAGCAGTTTTATTTCAGTAAAAGTTTGTGTCTTTTTTTGCAAGTTTTCATCTTCTTCTTCTTTTTCCCCGCAAAATTTTTTATTGCATCCCCCAAATACTGGGGGAGGGGGGAAAACACACTGTCCACTGTTTTGATTGGGGGAAAAGACTGTCTGCCTGGAAAAAAAAATAGGGGGTGTCATTGGGCCAAAAAAAAAAAAGGGGGCGCACAATAAAAACATTTTTTTCAAAAAAAGACTATTTTACGTCGTTTTCTGCTGCAAAAAAAATTTAAAATTCGTAAAAAAAACAAAACAGCTCAGCACAACGTCCCGCTACACACCTGTTCAGTCAAAGGGGCAGCCAGGCCAATTTAAAGCCTTTTTTTTTTCTTAAAAACTAACTGGGTTTTCCATCTTTGGGGACAACTGCCAAAATAAAATATTATCAAACATCCAATTTTTTTTCGCTTTCTATTTCCCATTGTACAACTACCCAAAACATAAAACCCCTACCCCTCACCTCGTTTGTCACCCCGGGGTTTTTCATCTCTTTGAGAGTCCGGGTTTTACTGCTCACCTTAGTTAGTTTTCACTTTCTTCAAATACTTTCTTTTCTCACCTTTTTTTTACCAATTGAGCTCTTTCATTATCAACCCACCAAAAATTTTTTCGGTGGGGTGAAATTTTCCCGTAAATGCGCCAAGCTTTAAAAAACTGTTTTTTATTGAAAGAAAAAAAAAGGAAAAAGACAAAAAAAAGAGAAATGACTGTAAAAAGTGGGAAAAGGGAAAAGGCAAACTAGCAAAAAACAAAAAACCAATTGTGAGCAAAAAACAAAAAAACGGAAGAAGTGTGGGCTCTTCGGGGGGAGGCTGTTTAACTTCAAAAGTTAGTTTTGTTTTAAATAGTAAAATTTTGGTTTAGGGTTTGCGAAAAATACTGGCAAATAAAACTTCCGGAAAAAACAGAAAGAAGAGAGAGGAGAAGGGGAAGAGAGAGAGAGAGAGAAGAAAGAGAGTGACACTTTAAAAATTTTAACACCCCTTTTGCGTACAAAACATTTGTCTTCATCACTTTTGAGGGTTTTTTGCAAAATTTTTTTTTCCAAATTTTCAACCACCGACAACAGGGGACACCTCGGAGGGGAACAAAGGGGGCCTCCGCCCTCAAAACAAAAACATCAAAACATCATCATCATCACTGGGGCCCCCGCACCACTGTCTTCATTACTGCCAACTAGCGTTCAAAACCGGGTTTTCACTGTTTTTTCTTTGCTTTTTTTGCTAACTTTTAATTTTATTAAAGTTGCTTTCATCTTGCATTTTTTTTCTTTTCCTTTTCCGTCCCAACGTTTTTTTTTTTTTAAAACCCGCCCTAGGTTTTTGTTTTTTAATATTCTGGCCTAGGTGCAAAAAGAAAGGGTTTTTTTATAACTTTTTTTGGGGTGTTTTTTTTGCTTTTTTAGCTTTTGACCAGCTGAAACCCAAAGGGCCCTTTTTTCCGCCAACGGGAGCAAAAAACGGCAGCAGAAATTACGGGGCAAAAAGGGGGGAAAAAAGAAAAACCCAAAGGGTTTTTTTGCAGCAATATTCAATAGGGCCTGGGAAAAAATTTTAAAAAAACCCGTGTGTGGGGGGTTTTTAAATTGCAATCACCTTTCCCTCTTATTTCCCCGGCCCCCTTCTTTTTTTCCCTTTCACCCAAATGTTTTTTCTTTACTTTCTGACAAACCTGCCCAAAAAAAAGTGTGGGGCATCTTTCCCCTTTGACTAAAAACTGGGTTTTTGTCGTCGGGGGTTTTTAAAAAAATCCCTTTTTCTTTTTTTCCCTTGTTTGCCAGAACAAGCAGAGGAACTTTTAAAATTTTTATCGCCCCTTTCCCCCTTTTTTTGCCCCAAACTTTTAATAAAAAATCTTTTTGCTTTTTATTTTTTTATTTATTTTTTTTACTTTTTTTGTGACACAACAAAAAGTAAACTTTTTAATTTTTATGGGGAACAAAAAAACATATAAAAAATTTTGACGTTGATTATTTTTTCCCAAAAAAAAGGTTTTAAAAACATCAAAAAAACAATTAAGTTTTTTTATTTTATTTTCTATAATTGCATAGGGGGTTTAAATTTAAATTACCTTTTTTGGAAAAAATTTTGGGCATTTAAAATTGAAAAAGTAATTCCCCAATACTGTGGGCCCAAACAATTTTTGTAAATAAAGGGTTTTTTTTTGGGATTTAAAAAAAATTCAAAAAAAAATATTTCCAAGTACTCGGTAATTAAAGCCTTTTTACCACTTTGCAAAAAAACCTTTTTTCAGAAAGCTTTTTATTGTTATAATTTGATTATTTGGTGTGAGCACTCTAAAAAAAACACACAATTAAAAAAAATTTGGGAACAAATAAAAACCCAAAATCCAAATTTTAAACTCTTTTTTTTCATTTCCCAGCAAAAAGGAAAATTTCATAAACCCCAGCTGCACTCAGAACAAAAGTAAACAAAAATGAACCCCCTTTTGTCCGCTTGAATTGAAAAGGGGCAAATTAAAAGAAAAAAGGGAAAAAAACTGCCGAAAAAAACGAACGGAAAAAGAACAACGGCAAGGGGCAGCAATTACCCTTTTAAGTGCAATCCCAAAACAGCTACAATCTATCTACCTACAAAACTTTATCTAAAATGTTTTTATCTACCCCCCACCTCATCCTTTAACAATTTGGCTTCCCCCCTGGGGAAATCTTTTTACAACAACAAAAAAAACGAATCATCAGCAACAAATCGTCGCCGCTCATCTTCAACTGAAACCCGTTTACTGCCTCGCTGCCAGCTTTTAAAACCCTATCTATATCCTTAACTCCATCCCCCTTTTTTTCAGGGTGAAAACTGAAAAAATGGGGTTTTTTGCTTTTCTCTCAAACCCTTTCAATTTTTTTTGCGGGTTTTTCCCTTTTTCTTTTCAAAGTGTGGGGTTTTGAGGACGGCGGGGGGTGGGGTGTTTTTTTGTAAAACGATCACGGGGTTTTAACGTTAGGGACAACCCCAAAAAAGGGGAAAACCAAAAAAATTTTTTCCCCCTTTTATTTTCTCTCCCTTTCTTCCCCCCTCTTTTCTCCTTTTTTTGTTTTTTTTATCACACAATAAAAAATCGACCTCATCATAAATCCTCATCATCTGGGTTTGACGGGACCATTCGTCATTTTTTTGGCATATATCCAAACCCAAACCAAAAACCACCAAAACCCCCCCCGTGAACACGCGCACCAAAATTTGCTGATCAACATTTTATCTTGTAGTTTTGGCTGCTGCAGACTGAAATTGGGCACGACTTTTAAATACTCCTTTGAGCGCATTCTTCACTGTGCTAGTAGCATCATGGATCGCCTTATTTTGTTTCAGTGTTTCAAAAAAGTGTCCTGCAAACGGAAGATCAAGTTACCTTTTTTTGCTTTTTTGCTTTTAACCAAAAACTTTAAAATTTTTTGACTTTGAAAATATTTGTAAAAAAAGCATCAAAAGGGGGCCCATCCGCAATTTTTAAAATAAAACAGTTTAGCAGTCTTAGCAGCCAATAAAACGCCAACAGAGCTTTTTAGTACAGAAAGAGAAGAGAAACCCTCGACCAAAACTGTACAACGACAGCTTGTTCCATCCCCATTAAAAAGAGAAAACACACTTTTTTGCTCTCTTTTTAAACAATTGACAAAAGGCACTCCCCGCAAAACCGTTTTTTTTTTGGCTGATTGTAGGAGAAAAAAAAATCCAATCTAGCATCGTACAGCTTTTTTTTTGCTGCAAAATTCCCAAACAGTCCTGCTGGGTTTGCTGCTGTTGTTCTTTCTGACAGTGTACGAAAGAAAAGCGTAGTAGTTGTAAAAAAGCACTTTTCTACTTGCACTTTTCTCGGCAAAAACCGCTTTTACCTCAGTGATACTGTCTGTCGGGTTGTTGGTTTTTCCCATGTCATCAGGATAGGTTTGACTGCCTCGTAAAAGCTGCCTCTTTTTGCTTTTATTTAGTTTTGCCCAGTACACTAATTATCCCTGCTATAACCTTATTACTGTCACCGACGTCACCGGGGGCCCGCTTTAGTTGTTGGGTTCATTTGAAAGAAAAACGAAAAATTTACGCTGCACATTTCATTTCTTTCACTTTCAATTATTCTGTTTTCATTTATTCTTTTTTTGCCTAAAGTTGCCGTCACCGTAGTGCACTCTATCTGCTCAAAACTCATCTTTTTTTTGCTGAGCTTTAAATGGGGCAGATGCACAACACTAGGATTTTTTCTTCTGCTGCTGTTTTAGTTTATTCCCATTTTTATTCAAATTCTTTTTTAAAGTGCTTTTTTGAAATATATTAACATTTAAAAAAACAGTGCATTTTTCATCAACTACACAGTACACACAGCACTCGGGCATAACAAGCAACAAACAGCAACAACGACACCAAACATCCAAAACATCAAATATATACGCAAATTTCCATTTATTCAAAATTGCCCCTTTTTGTTTTAATTTAAAACCACGGGACGACAGGCGAATTTTGGGCTGCTGCTGCTGTCGTCTTTCCCTTTCCCTTTTCAAAAGAGAGCGGACCATCATTTGATCACTTTTCTGGGGCCGTCATTTTTCCGTTCACTGTCTCCCACTCTTCCTTCTTCTTCTTCATTTTCTCCTGTCGCTGCCCCACATCTTTTTCTTCTTCTTCTTTGGCGTCATTTTCTCTGCTGTCGTCAGTGTCACACCACCACCACCACCACCACTTCCCTGTCATCTTCCTCCTAACTGTCCCCTTCTTTCTCTTGTTAATAGCATAGCTAGACTCTTTTTGTTAAGGGGGCAACCACTACAGACCAAAAAAAGGGGGCATTTTTCTGTATACACAGGATTTTCGTACACAGGCAGAGCTGTACAACCGTACAAAACCAAAAAGTGCAGCCACAAACAAAAAAAAGCGAGATGGCCGACAGTTCATACCCGTGAGGCGCCCACTGCGGGCATCCTCCTGCAGGCCTCCTCTGGTCGGCCATCATCTCCGCCGTCCTGCTGTACTTCCTGCTGACGCAGTCGAGCGTCGGCGGCCAGCTGCAGCAGTGGTTCGCCAGCATCACGGCCCCCACCTCCACCTCCTCCCCCTCCTACCTCCTCAAAAAAAACGACATTTAAATTCCAATGGTTTTAGTTCACAAATTCACAAAACAGTTCCTCCTCCTCTCCCCTTTCCTCCTCCTCCTCCTCCTCTCCTCTCTCTCTCGGCAGCAACGCGCCTGGACAATCGCCGAGGCCGAGCAGATGGGGGCCAGGTGCTGCGGCCGATTTCCGTGGCGACGGGCAGCGGCCGCCTGCGCGGCTTCGTCCAGCAGGTGGCCGGCCACCAGGAGGTGGCCACCTTCCTCTCCGTCCCCTATGGGCAGCCGCCCGTGGGGCCGCTCCGCTTCCGGCCCACCGTCCCGGTGGAGAGCTGGGCGCCGGAGACGCGGGACGCCAGCCGCCTGCCGCCCCCTGCATCCAGTCGGAGTACACGCACGGCTCTTTCCGGTGCACATTCTCAATGAGAACTCACCGAGGCCCGTCTTACCTGAAAAATCTGGCGCCGCTGGGAAAGGCTGAAAAGAAAAATAAATGATTAAAAAGCAAGAAGAAGAGGATGAGGCGGATGCTGACGGCTGAGAAATGGGCACCCAAGAGAAGAAGAGGGCGGTGATGGTGCTAATTCACGGCGGCCTCTTCACCATCGGCTCGACGGGCATCGACGAGTACGACGGGCGGATGCTGGCGGCGGCGGGCGACGTGGTGGTGGTCACCGTGCAGTACCGCCTGGGAAACTTCGGCTTCCTCGACCTGGACACGGAGCAGGGGCGGGGAACATGGGCCTGCTCGACCAGGTGACGGCCTTCCAGTGGGTGGCCGACAATGCGGCCGCCTTCGGCGGCGACCCGGCGCTGATCACCCTCTTCGGCACCTCGGCCGGCTCCATCTCCATTGGCTTCACATGTTCTCCCCCGGGCGGGCCCCTCTTCCGGCGGGCCATTCTCCAGAGCGGCTCGCCGATGTGATGAAGCAGGTGTACAGCAGGGGCGAGGCGCTGGCGGAGCGGTTCGCCTCACTGGTCGGCTGCTTTGATAAGGGTGGGGGAGGGAAGAATGGAAGTGCGCTTAACAGCATCTACGATGACCCCGAGCCGGTGGTCAGCTGCCTGGACCAGGTGCCCTTCGAGACGATCTACCGCGTCCAAGGGGAGCTGGTGGCCAACAACCCGGTCCCTTTTATGCCGACCATTCCCAGCGAGTACATCGACCAGTTCATCAATGACTACAATGAGAGCACGGTGCTGCACCAGAAGGAGGTGCTGATGGGTAGGAAAAAAAACTAAAATTTACTTAAAAGCACTTCAGAACTTGAAATCTCACTTTTATTTTTTATTTTGGTTTCCGTTCAGGCTTCAACGCCAACGAGGGCTCGCTGATGCTGCACGCCGCCTACCCGAAGGTGTACACTCGCACCTCCGTTCCGCCGTACACCACCATCAAGGAGGTGCAGAAGAGGGTCGTGGAGATGGGCACCGACTCGGGGCTGACGGAGACGCAGGCCTCCACCATTGCCACGCTGCTCATCAAGGGCAAAGAGCGGGACACGCCCACCCGGTGGGCGCAAACGGTGGCCGACCTCTTCAGCGACATCATGTTCGTCTGTCCGACCTACGAGTTCGCCAACAAGCTGGAGACGTACAATGTGACGCGGTACCTGTACCTCTTCTCGCAGCGGGCGAAAAATGTCGAGTGGGGCGAGTGGATGAGCGTCACCCACCACGACGAGGTGGGCTTCATCATGGGCTACCCACTTCGCTATCCGCACCTCTACAGCCAGGAGGACGTTGACATTAGCTCGAAGATGATCACCACGTGGACCACCTTCGCCAAGACGGGGTAAGAGAAGATGAGGGCCCGAAAAAAACCCAATACTAAAAATTTTTTTAATTTTTTCCAAAAATTGTTAAAAAATACCCGCCTCCGAGTTCGGGGAGCGGGGCCGTACACATCGACCAAGACTACAGCGTCAAAGGGGCGCCACCCGGCGGGCACAATTTCCCTGAGTCCTGTGTCTGTACAAAACTCCGGGGTATGTCAACTAAAGAAAATCGGGTGGAAAAAAAAGAAAGAAAGATATAATTATTTTGAAAACTAAAACTACAAGCAAGACAAAAAGGGACACACTCAAAACAAGGATCAAAGTATGTAAAAATTGGGTAAGGGTGTGCTGCTAAAATTTAATTACACCCTGGCGTGCTAATTGTTGCAATTAATTAATTTCTGCGTCATCTTTGATTGTTTTTTTTTACTGAACAAAATTTTATTTATAATCTCATTCAGAAAGCCAGACCTCTTTAGACTGAATTTTTAACTAAATTGTTTTTCAATTGCTCATTTCCTTGTTCTACTTTTTTTTTGTACATACTTTTTTTCCCTTTAAAATTTGAAACTACTCAATTAAACCCACTAACTTATTAAAATAAATTTTTATTTTACTTTGTTTAATAAGCACAACTACTAAAAAGAAATCTATTTATCAACCCCGTTTTTTTTGCCTACTACTACACACACTACAATGTCATTTTTTGGTTTTTGGTGCTCTGACGACACTGGGGCGGGCACGCCAAAACACAGTGTAAATTTTAAACTCAAAAAAGGGACGAGAAATTCAGTGTGTGTGCTGTGCCGCCCCCGTTAGGGAACTGTTTCAGGAACAACAGCAATGGCAGTGGCAGTGGCAGTGGCAGTGGCGTGGGAGCGAGAGCAAATGCCCATTTGTTCTGCCCTTTCACTACGGTGCTGCTGCAGCAGCAGCAGCCACTCAAAAGGGCCGTTAGCCCGCCGTTGCTGCAGCTATCGTTCCCACTGTTCGTGAACACTGCACACTGTTCGGTCAATGAAAGTATTCGCTCCTCTTCTTTTCCTCTCTTTCTCTTTTCTCTCTCTCTGCTGATGGTGGTAGCGCCTAGGCACTGGGACGTCTGTGTTTTGTGTGTGCCCTTTTTCTTTGAAAAGGGGTAATTTAAACGTGTCATAGTTTGCCTTGTTTTCTGCCCTGTTCGGGCAGTGTTGAGCAGTCAGGCATATGGAATGACCCATTAGAAAGAAAAAAACTTCCCCGCCCTTTGTCCTTTTTTTTTAGTGTGTTTTCGGTGTGTTTGCACCAGATAATCTGTACCAAAAAAAAGTGGTCTCCAAACGTTTTATCTAATTGGGAGTTTTTTTACTCGCCACCAAGTGCCACCATTGCCACTCTGTCGATCAGTTTATGCTCATTTTATTTACTGCAGCCCGCTAAGCTTTATTTTTTGGCTAATTAATGTGCCAAGCTTCTGTGCCATTTTGTTGGACCGTTGTTTAAAAATTTTTTATTACTGATTACAAAGAGTCTTCCTACGCACTTCACTGCGCCAGCAAAGAGGTAAGTTTCTTTTTGTATAAAGCATTTGTATAAAAAAAGTTTTGCACAAAAAATTTTAATTTAAAATTAAAAAATACAAACCCAAAAAAAAATGATTATTTTTGTTGTAATTAGTCCAGCGGTTGCTTCTGTCAAAAAAAGCTTTAAACAAAACTTGATTTCCCCTTTTTTTTTTTTTCCCCATTTTATCTCTATGCTTTGTCGCCGTTTTCTTTTTTCACTATTTCCCTTTTGCTTGTGACCCCTTCAGTACTTTTCCCTCTTCTTTTTTCTTCTTTTCCTATCATCAGTACCCAAACCCGTACAACACTCCCGCAAAAACATCACGAGAAAACAGTCTGTCTCTCTCTCTTGTGTGTGTGTGTGTTTCTCTCCAAAAACACACCAGTCATCAGCACTAGCATGCAAACAACGGTGTGATAATCCCGCAGCAGCAGCAAACAGCAGTAGTGAAAGTCTTACACGTCCTCCTTTCTTTTTTTCCCTTTTTCCCTTTTCCCTTCTCCCTTTTTTTCCTTCTAAAACTCCTGGGGCCCTTTCAAATTTGGAAACTTGATAGAGCAGCGGAGGCGGCAAAGGCAACGGGAGTCAGTCAGTCAGTTAGCAATGCCCCATTAGAGAGTGCATTTTCATTTCTTTTACTCACTTACTGACGGCTGACTGACCCCCCTGACTGGCTGACTTTTCTGTCTGACTCATTTCGTTTTCTCACAAACTTTTTCAGTGTCTTTTTCTTTTTTGGGGGGCCCGCATTTTCCTGTTTTTGGGAGCTGCGCTGCTGCTGGTTTCTGCTACACACCGACTACTGACTGACGAAAAACACACACACCCCCACAAAAAACCCCTTTTTTTAAAGGGACAAAGAGCGAAAAGATATCGACAGAAGAAAACACCCCACCACACACTTACACATACGCCCCCAGCACAGACACTGCAGGCACTTCAAAAAATTTATTACACCTTAACCAGATCCGCGCAGGGGCATTCGTTTCCGTTTTTTGCTTTCTAATGTTGCTTCTGTAAACCAAAAGGGACTGCTGGGGCCTGATTCTTCTCGCAATCTTCCCGGGCCTTTTTAAATTTTTTTTGTTAAAATTAAAGGCTTTTCCCCAAATTTTCGCCTTGGGGGTGTGTCGAAAAATTTTTTTTTTTCTCTCTTTTTCATTGTTTTCCCCCCTTTTTCCTTCTTTTATTTTTCCCCTAGCCAAAAAACAAAAAAACGAAAATTTGGGGCACCCAAAAGGGGGCAGTAGGCCCGAGAAAACCCTTTTTTGATTTATTAGTGAAAAAAAAGGGGCCTTTTCCCCCTCAATTTTTTTAGGTGATTTTTTGAAAGACAATGCCCGCATTTGAAAAAAAACACATTTTAAATTTTAAACGACCCCACTAGCACGCCTTTTTTTCTCCCCCCTTTTTTTTTCCCCAAAAAACCCAAGGCAAAAAAAAACTGCTTTTAAACATTGGGTTTTTTTCTCACTCTCACTTTTTACCTTTTTCTCACCCCAAAGTTCCGTTAAACTTTTTTAAAAAGCTATTTGAGGAAGGAGTTAGCGGGGAAAACTTACATCTCAGCAGAAGCGGGCAGCTGTTAATAACTTTCCTTTCACATAAGTTTTCGGGTTTTGCTGCCTTTTTGGGCAAACTGATGCTGTTTCTGCGCTACTTTGCTTTTTTTTCTGTCTTTTTACCCCGGGCATCACTTTTTTCCCCCCTTTTCGTTTTAGGAATTTTGAATCGTTTTTCTTCCTCTTTTCTTTTTTTTTCCTTTTTTATCAAAAATTTTTTTTCCAAAATTTTGAAATTTTTTTTTTTTTTTTCACTAATTGTCGTTGGAAAAAACTTAGCAGTATTTACCGGTTTTCACTTCAAATCAATTTTGTTTAATTTTAAAGTCAAAAATTTTGGGAAAAATGCATAAAAGGACCAAAATCAAAAAATTGTCAAGATATTTTATTACAGGGCAACTTTAAAAAATTTTTGTAATTGCGGCTGACAGTAAAAGTTCCCCAAAATACAAAAACGGCTTTTCACCCAAAAATTTTGGGCCATCACTCCCAAACTTTTGGATCCCAGCCAAAAATTGACCGTTTAAAATTTTAAGTGTTTTTTTGTTAAAATTTTTTTTTAAAATTTATTTTTAAAAAAATAGTTTTAAAAATTAAAAATTTTTTTATAAAAAAAAACCCATTTTTTTAAAAATTTTGAGCTAGAGTTAATTTTTTTAAAAACCAAAAATTTTTTAACATTAAAAATACTTTGAAATTTTTTAATGCAATCTTTTTTAGTAAAAAAGCTGCCTTTGTACAGCCCCGGGCAAAAAAACAACAGCAAAAAAAAAATTTTAAACCCGGTTTAACTTTTCGCTTAATGCAGGCTTTTTAAACATTTTGTTTGCTAAAACCAAACAAAAATTGACATACATTTTTAGTCAGTGTTTTTTGTATAAAATTTTTTTGTATTTTTCCCTTCTTTTTGATGCGTTTAATTTGTAATGCACGCAAAAAAAATAAACATTTTGAAGGGGGTCGCCTTCATTGAGGCAGCCCCCGTGGGCCCTTTGGACACTTTGAAAACCCTTTTATTTAAAAGCGGAAGTTTAAAAAAGGCAATACTGTCATTTTTTAATTCAACGCCACTTTGGCTGGACCCCTAAAATTTCCTTTCCCCTCTTTTTAAACAGTCTCCCGTCCCAAAAAGTTAATTTAAATTTGACTTTCTTTTTTTCGCACATCCTTACTTTCTTTTTTACTGTCACCTTTTGTTTTTTTAAAGCAAATTTTTTAAAAATTGCTTTTTAAAGGGTTTTAGTAAAGGTTTCAAAAATTAGGGGCTTTAAATTTTTAAAAAAATTTTTTTTAAAAAAAAAATTTGTTCAAATTTTTTCCAGTTTACCCAAAAATAAAAACATTTTGGATGAAAAAAAAAAAAATAAATTTTTTTTAAATTTTTTAAACCCTTTTTCCACAAAAAGTTTTTTTGTGGGGGGTTTGTGTCCAAAAAAACCCAAAATTTTTTTTTTTTTTTTTGAAAAAAAAAACACCATTGTTTTTTTCCCTTTTAAAAGGCCGTTTTTAAAATTTTTTAAAACAAAAAATTTTTGGAATACAAAAAAGAAAAAGTTTAACCATTCCCTTGGTTTTTGGGTTTTTAAAATTTAAAATTTCCCCCTTTTACGCCGTCTAACTTAAACTTAATATTTTTTTACTTTTCCCAAAAAAAAAACCCAAACTTCAGAAAAACAGTTTGGTTTTAGGGGGCCCCCCAAAATTTTTTATTTTTTTAAAAAACTTTTAAACCTGAGTTTAATTTTCCCTCCCTTTTTATTTTTTTCCCTTTTTCAAAAAAAAATAAAAGGGTTTTTGGTTTCCTTTTTTCCAGGGAAAACCCCCCTTTTAAAAAGTTCTTCATTCAAAATTTTTCCCCCTTTCAATGCCTTAAAAAAAATCGAACCCAGGTTCCCGGACCTAAAACAATTTTTTTTTTGAGTTGCTGTTGCTTTTCAGAAAAACCCATTTCCTCCCGTTCTTTCTTTTAACATTTTTCGAAAACCCAAAAGTTTTTAAAACCTTCAAGGGGGAACAAAAATCATCTCCTCTACTTTTTTTTCCCCCCTTTTCCGGGAAACTCTCAACGTTTAAAATTTTGCCCCATTACTTCCCCTTTCCCCCCTTTCGCCAAACCCTTTTTTTTCCCCTTCAAACCCGCTCCCAAGGACCCTGCGGGGGCCCCATTTTTCCCCCCCCCCTCGACCTTGTTGAACCGGGCGGGGAGTTTGCCAGGTTCCCCGCCTTTTTAAAAATTCCGTGGAACCGACCCGGGTTGGGGGGGGGCCCCCGGGAATTTGGCGTAAAATTATCACCTTACCCCAACCTCCCTCCCTTTCCCCCAAACCTCATCCTCATCCCCTCCTCACCTACCCCTTTTCCCCCGGCCCCCCAACTCTGCACCCCCAATTCGGGGCCCCCTTTTTCCCCCCCAAATTTAAGCCTTTCCCGGGGGCGGTAAAAAGGGGGTAATTGCGAAAAAAACGCGCAACGCCAAACCGGGGGGAAAAACAGAAAGGGAAAAACCCAGTCCGGCCCCCCCCCCTTTTTTCCCCGGAATTCAGGTGATGGGCGTCATGGGCCCAGCCTTAAATCCCCTCCGCAAGCCCCGGGCGGCCCTCCGGGGGGAACTAACATTTTTCTCCCTTGGAGGGGGGTTTTGAAACCAAAGGGCCCAAAACCTTCACCAAACTTGGGGGCCTCCCCGGGGGAAAAAGGTTTTTCTGAAAGGGCGAGGAAGCGGCACAAAAAGAAAACAACGGCCCCAAGAAACCGGGGTTGGGCCCTCCCCCCTTCTTGGCCCGGGAAACCCAGCCCCCCTTAAACCCTCCCCCCCCCCGGACGAACGCCCGGGGGCTGCGGGCCCCCTTCCCGGGGGGCCCCTCTTCAAACCCACCCCCCAACCCCCTTCCCCCGGGCCCCCGGCCCAAAAACCTACCGACCTTCGGCGGGCCCTCACGGGGGGCCCTTTCATCGGGCAAATTTTTTCCCCCCTTAAACCTCCCCCCTCCGGGCCCCCCTCGAACCCCAATTTCCCCCTCTTAAATCCACTAAGGGTTGGGGGCCCCCCGGCCCCGGGCCCCCGGCCCCTCTTCCCCTTTTGCCCCCCTCGGGCTAAAGGTTTTTTCCCTTCAAAAAGGGCCCCGGCCGATAAACCCCCCCAGTTGGCCCGTTTTTGGGCCGGTATAGGGGCTCAACCCCCGGTCTTGGGTTGGTTTTAAAGAGGAAAAAACAAGGGGGGGAGAGGGGGGGAAAGGGGAAGGGGTTTGGGGCCTTTTGCCCGGTTTTGGGGGGGGTAAGAGAGAGGGAGGGGAGAGAGGGGAGAAAAGGGGAAGAGGGGAGAAGAGGAGGGGGAAAAGAGAGAGGAGAAGAAAGCTTTGGAGCCCAATTTTAAATGGTAAAAATGAAATCCAACAAAAAAAAATTTTTTTACTTTTTTTTTTTTTTTTTGGGGCGCCCACGGAAACCTTTTTGGGCCCTGGGGGCCCTCCAGACGACCATGGGGCCCGAATCAGGAGCAAAACCCCCCTTTTCGCCGGCCACCCTGGGGGCCCATGACCCCCGGGGACCCCCCCGGGGCGCCAATTTTGGCCAAAAAAAAACCCGGGCCCCGGCCTGAGCACCTGGCGGACTGCCCACCAAAGTTCAGGGGACATCGCCCCAAGGTATACTGTTTTTAAATAAACCTAAAATCTTTATTTTTTCCCAAAAGGGTTCTAAAATTTTTTTTTTTGGGTCAACACCCCACAAAAACCCGGGGAAACACCCCAACAAGGTTGGCATTTTCTGAAAGCAAAATTTTCCAGTTCCAGCATTTCCCCAGCAGTTCCGGCCCCCATAAACCCATTTCGCCCTGGCGGAGGAGATCCCCGTCGAGCAAAGCGCCCCCGGGCCCCTTTCATCGACGACCTCTACGGGGCCTGTGCCCCGGCGGCGGGACGTGGACGGGGAAGACGGGGCCCCTTGGTTTTTAAACTCCCCCGGGCGGCGGGGCTCCCCCAGGGGTTTAAATGCATGGGGAAAAGGGGCCTGGGTGACGGTTTGCGGGGCCCCCCTTAACTAAAAGGCGATTTTTCCGAGCTGAGGTAAAAACACTTTTACCCCTTTTATTTTTTAAATTTAAATTTTTTCCAATTTTTTTTCTTTTACCCTTCCTTTCCCCCTTCCCAGCCCCTCCCCCCAGGACTCAAACCGCCCGGGCGCGCGGCTTGCGCAGCGGATCGAGCTACGGTGGGGGTTTGACCCCCTGGGGGCAAACTTCGCCCCCGTCTTCGCCCAGCAAAGGGCCAAGCAAAACTGGTCGGTGGAGGACCGGCAGGTGACCCCGGACGAGTCCCCGGCGACCAGCCCGGGTTCCTCAGCCAGCGCCCCCTGAAGCCGTTCTGCTTCTGAAAGAAAGTCCCTCCCGGCTCACATTTTGGGCCAATTTTGACCAAAAATTTTGGCCGTTTAAAGGGACTTTTTCATTTTTTTGGGGGTTTGCATTTTTAAACCTCCACATCTACTACCACAAAGGGTTTTTCTCGTTAATTTGCATTGGGGTTAAAAGATGGGCCTTTTTGGAACGACCCCCCCCCCTAAGGGGCCCCTGAATATTGGGAAGCAAGTTTTTTCTTGCAAAGAATGCGATCCGAGTTTATTCCCAAATTTTAAAAACTTTATTTTATATATTTTTTAACTTTCCCTTTTTCTTTCTTTCTGGTCATTTAACGTTTATTTTTTTATCGTCACATATTTAAATTTTTTTCTATGGGCAAATGTTTTAAAAACGTTTGAAATTTTTTTGTTTTGATTTGCAAAGGATCTCTCTTAAACCCGGAAAAAAAATGACCCACATACTTTCTTTTTTGTTTGTTTTATACTTTTATTTTTAAATTTAATTGAACATTTTCAATGAAATTTTTTTGGGTTTTTAACTGGAAACAAATTTTTGTAATAAACTTTGTTTTTTTTTTGTATGTTTTTTTTAAATCATGTGAGGGTTTTTAGTGTGGGAGTGGGATTAAACTTTTTTTTTGTTGGGGGTAATTTTTTTAAAAAGTAAAATTTAAAAAACCCCAAAAATAAAGGTAAAACAAATTTAAAAATTCGCCAAAATCTTAGGGACAAAAAATACCTTTTTTCAAAGTTAAAGTTTATTTTTTTTGTTTTTTGCTTTTAAAAATAAATAAAAAAGGTGGGGAAATAAAAAAAATTTTCTTCAATAAATTTTTAAAAAATTTTAAATTTTTTATCATCACAAAAAATTCCTTTTTTTTACTTCCCGTTCATTTTTGGGCCCAATTTTCTTTGCTTTCTTTAGTAGTAGCTTTAAAAGGAGGGGGCCGGGCGTTTGGATTTATTTCAGCCCATTTTTAAAAAAATGTAAAAAAAATAAAACCTTTTTAAAAACCTTCTGCAAACTAATTTTTCTTTTTCCAGCGGGCCATAAAAACAAATAAATATGATTTTTAAAAGTATACTCATAGAATGAAAATAGCCCCCGGAAAAACAAGGGGGTGGGCTGAAGTTTGGGAAAAATTCTGGGAAAGGGGGAAAAAAAAAGTGCTCAAACAATGTGGCGTGTTTTACCCCCAATTTCGCCCCTTTTTGGGGGCTGTCACTCAACCTTTCGTGTTTGGGTTTGTGTTTTTTTCTATTTTAATTTTGCTTAACAAACCCCCAAGTTTATTTTTCAAATTTGGGTTTTTGCTTGGTATTTTAGTCGATGATTAATTTATGAAGGGAAACTAAGTAAAAAAAAGAGATTGAAAAAGACAAAAGACAAAGTTTGAAAAAAGGGGGAAAAAATTTAGAAGGTAGGGCTTTGTTAGGCCAAAAAAAAAATAAAACATTTTTTCTTTTAAAAAAGCAAAAAAAATAGAAAATGAATTGAGAATATGTTTGGGGTTTTAAAAAAAGTAACCCCCCTTTCAAGCAAAAGCAAAAAAAAAAAAAACGATTGTCAAAAAACCCTTTGGGAGTTTTTTTTGTGCAAAAAAATTCTTTATTTTAAAAAGTTTTGGCAAGAGCCCCCAAAAAAAGGAAAAAAAACAATTTTTGATGACAAAAAAACGCAGGGGGAAAAACCCAAAAGTTTCCCCATCAAAAAAAAATGGGAGGGTTTTTTGGTAAAAAAAAAACCAGTTTTTAAATAAACGCAAACCCGTCCCCACAAATGCCACTCCCAGCAATATATTTAAAAATGAGAAAAAAAAATGAAAGTACCGTTAACAGGACAGAAAAAGGGGAAAAAAATGTTTTCCCCGGGAAAAAAAGAGTCTCAATTTTCAACAGCCTGAAAAAAAAAGCAAAGGTCTCCCTTTTCTCGGTTTTATTAGCCTCTCAATGCCAGGCCAAAGGGCCCCGAGTTTAGGTTTACGCTTTCAGGCCTTTGCAGTCTTTTTTGCCGGACTTTGGGGTTTCCCCTTTCGTAAAAATTTGGAAATTGCTCATTTTCGGGAAATTTCTGTAAAAAAAAGTGCAAAAACCCACCTTTCCCCCCTTTTTTTTCCGGGCTTTTTCACCTCCGCTTGTTTTACACTTTTAAAAATCATTTTGCCCAAAGAAAAACTTTCCCTTTTTTGGCAAAGGTTTTTCTACCCGGTTTTTTTTTCCCGTCCTTCCCCGTTTGTCTTTTCTTGTTGACCAGCCAACAGCCAAACCCCTAACTTGTCCTTCCCCTTAGGCGTCCGATTTTGGGAGCCATCAAAATAGGGACTTTTACTTTTTTTTTTACTGTTTTTTAGTTTACCCGCAATAAAATTAAAAAAAAGCTAAAAAAAAAAGCCCCCCCCCCCCCCAAAAAAAAAAACCTGAAGAAAAAAGGGTTTCCCGCTTTTTCCGCGGGTTTGGTTTTTTGTGGGGGAAATTCGAGTTTATCCTTTGGAGAGCGACCCAAAAAATTTTTCAAAAAAAAAAACGCCCAAAAAAATAAAATTAAAATTAACAGCAAAAAACAAAAACATTTTTTTTAGCTTACAGCCACGGCCAAAAAACCCACAACAACCCAAAACCCCCCAATGGCGGCGGCGCCGGGAAATTTTTTTTTGGGGGGTTCCCGGGCTTTTCCTAATACAGGAGAAAGCTTTTTAATTACCCTTTTGCAAGTCCCCCCTGGGCACTACTCGAGCTGTCGAGGGGGGATTTGGCGATGGCATTTACGGGGTTTTCAAAAGATAAAAAAAAGCAAGGCAATTGCGCACAAAGTAAAGGGGCTTTCCAAGTTTGTTCAAAATTTTCTTTAAAAACCCTTTTTTTTTTGTTTTAAAAGCCCCACAGTAACTTGACTAATAAAGAAAATTTTTTATTTGTAAAAAAGGGGATATTGACAAAAAATTTAAAAAAACAGAATTGATAAATTTTTTGTTTAAATTAGCTACCTTAAAAAAAAAAAAATGATTGAAAACCAAAAAAAAAGTTAAAAAAAAATTTTGTCCAAGGGAATTTAACAACAAATTAGAGTTTTTTTTTTCATTTCCCTTTTTTGGGTTTTTTTTTTTTTTATTTTTATTTTAAATATTAAGAAAATCGATTTAGCTGTTTTTAGAAAAAAACCCTTTTTTTTTTCAAAAATTTTTTGTGGCACTTAAAAAAACGCTAACCCAAATTTTTGGGTTTTAATTTTTCCCTTTAGGTTTTCTCGCTAATCTCTTTTTCCAAAACTTGAAGTTATGCCGGGAAAAATTTAAGGGTTTCACTTTAGAAATTAAATTTAAAAAAGTTTTTGGGGCCAAAATTCGTTTGATTTTCTTTGTAACAAATTTTTTTCTAAAAGGGAATTTCCAATTCATTTCCCCAAAAAAAAAACCCTTCCCTTTAAACGGGAAAAATTTTATTCAAGCTTTATTACCCGTACATGTGATGTTGTAATTTGTATTATGCCCCGCAAAAAACTTAAAAATCTTCCGGGTAAATCCTTTGCTAAAATTGTGTCCTTTTTTGGGGGTAATGTAAGTAGTCAAAAAAAATCACCCAATTCCCCTTTTTAAAATGAAATTTTGGGGCCCTCCCTTTCAAGTTCACGCTAAAGCTAATGTCACTTTCTTGTTTTTTAAATAGGTGTAGTTTTTTATTTTTATTTAAAAAGGGCTTTTTTTTTCTTCTTTTTTATTATCCCTTTTAAAAATTTTCCCACCCAATTTTTTTTCAAAAATTTAGTGATAGTAGACTAAAAAAAAAGAAAAAGTGACCCAAAGAAAAACACCAAAAAAAAACTTAGAAAAAGGGGGGAAAAAAAAGTAAAATACAAAAATTTCTTTCTGTTTCCGTTTTTTTTTTCAGCTTCTTTTGTTTCTTTATTTCTTTTTTTTTAATTACTTTTCCCTTTTGTTGCCGCTTTATCGTTCCCATTTTTGGGAAAAGGAGAGGCAGCGGGCGCTTTTGTTGCGGGGAAAATTAAAATTTTTAAAGGGGAACTTTTTTCCGGTATAAAGTCGCCAAAAAGAAACAAACCCACCCACACACACACATTTACTTTCGGGTTTGGGGTTTTAGGCAATAAAAGCCCAAAAAAATGAGAGTGAAAGAAAAAAACCCCAGTCCCCCCACACGACCCCCCCAAAAAGGGGGTTTTATTGAGGAGAAATGGAAAAAAAGTGCTAGGAATTGAGATCGAAGATGGGAAGCAATGGAGGAGGGGGAAAACCATTGGAAAAAATCAAATCAAATTCCAAAAACCCAGTTTTTCACCATTTTTTGTTTCACTCTTTTCTCTCTTTTTATTTCCCCAAATTTTTTTCTTTTTTTTTTTTTACTTTGGCGTTGCCTCAACCAATTTTAATCTGTCGTTTTTTGGATTTTTGCTGGGGCTTTCCCCTTACCCCCACTTTAAAAGTAGTCCGCATTTGAAAATATTGGATCCCGAAAAGGGGAAAATGAATTTTAAATTTTTCAAAAGGGCGCCCAGTGAAAGGGGAACAACATTTTGAAATTAATTAAAGGGAAAAAAATTTGCTTTTGATTTGGGAATAAAAAAAAAAGAGCTAGGGAGAAAAAGAAGGGGGGGTACAAAGGGCAAAAAAGGAAAAAAGAAGAAAAAAGGAGTCTTTGTCTGCCTGCCTGCCTGTTTTTCTTTCACACTCCCTGCAAATTTTTCCCACACCCCCAACTCACTCACTGCCCACTGTTTTTTGGGAGTTTCCAACACTTGCAAAAAAAACAGCTCTCCCCCAATTTCACTTTTTTTTTCCCCCCCCCCCTTTATTTGGTGCCCTTTCACAAAGCTAAATTGATTTTTCAAAAAAGATCCCACTGAAACGTTTTGGGCCCAGTGGAAAACACACCCAAAACACTAAGTTTAATTCCCTTTGCCTTTTCAAGCCAGCCCTTTTCCAGTTGCCAGGCGGCATCTGCCCGGCCCCTTTCTCCCTTTTTTTTTACCAGATTGAGAAAACCCTGGTTTTAAAAAAACCAGCAATTCAGCATATTAAGCTCGCCTTGGGGTGGTGTTGGTGGTTTAGTCAATTGGGGAGTGCTAGCCAAGTAAAGGAAAAAATTGATGGAAAAAAAAATAAGGGAAAAAAAAAGTTTAAGATAAAAATGAGGCGGGACACAAAGCTGCGGGAAAGGGTTTTTTGGATTTTTAAGTTTTCTTTCAGAGTCAGAATTTCGAAGAAATGTCAGGCAGCAGCAGAGCAGCCTTTTTTTAAACCATTTTAAAATTTCCCCCAACAAACCTTTTGGTTACATTTTTTCCGGTTACCCTGCCTGGGGGCGGAAGGGGAGCAATTTTCACTAACACTTTCTTAATTTTCACTTTTTCCTCCTTAAAACACCCTTCCCCAAAACTTTTTTTTGGAAACCCTTTTCCCGTCTTTTTTTCCCTGGGCATTTTACTTTAGTGGGGGCTAGCGAAAACCAGCCCCAGCCAGCCGGGCAGCACCCAGGGCCCAGTACGATAAAATCTAAAAAAAGAAGAAAAAAAGAAAAAAGAAGAAAAAAGCGAGGGGGGTTTGCCATAAATCACACAAAACCCCAAAAAACCAAACACACAAAACTCATTTGGCAAGTGAAACTCAGGGGGAACAAGGCATTTTAAAAGAGAGGGGAAAGACACTCCCTGGGGGTTGAGAAAAACCATTGGGGTTTGAAGTTCTGCAGTGGGGTTTCTTCGGGGTTGCGTTCCCCCCCCTTTAAAAAAAAGGGGTTTTCTCTATCTGGGGGTGGGGTGGGGGTTTGGGTGGTGGTTGGGTGCTTCTCCCCGGTCACCCTCAAACATTTTTTCCTTTCCCCCCAAATGCTTTCTTTTAATGCCATTGGGAGGGAAAGAAGGAGAAGAAAACAGCGCACCCAAGAAGCACCCAGCAGCCTACCCTCGTCAAAAGGGGAAAAGGAAAATAAAATTTGGAACCCCTGTTTTATTTTGTGAACACACGGTGCATTTGGGCGCAGGTTGGGGTTTTCTGTCCTTTTCTTCTGGGCCATGTTTTGCCGCCGGCCTGGCATCGGGGGCCAACCCTCTTTTTTTTGGGGGGGGCCAAGCCGGGGAAACCCTGGTGGGCCAGTAGTACCATTTTTTCCCCGGTAAAAAAGTGCAAGTCAGGACAGGGGGGAACTGTCCATTGGTGGGGGGTTTGGGGGGAAAACGGTGATGGGAAAGTGGTCCCCAAAGTGGTTCACCAAACGGGACATTCCTTTCTTTTCTTTCTTCCCCAAAGGGCTTTTTGTTTTAGAGTGTTTTTTGGGTTTTGTTTAAAGGTAAAACTTTTCATCCTCAATTTTCTTTCAGAGAAAAAACGGAAAAAAATTTGGGGGGATAAGAGAGAGAGAGAGAGAGGGGGGGAGAGGGGAGAGAGGGGGAGAGAGAGAAAAGGGGGAAAGAAAGGGGGAAAAAACCTGCCCCGTGTAAACAGGCACACGCACAAACGCAGTGCCCACAGTGCAAAAAACAAAAAATCTTAATCGGCACTTGTCCCGGGAAAAATTTTTCCCCGTCTTTTTTTCAATCTTTTTTCCAAGTTTTATACCCTTTTGAGCTTTGCGAATTGGGCCCGTAAATCTTTTTTTTTTTCCCGGGCCCATCTTTTACGGGTACTAAAGGGTTTTGAGGAAAAGGGGAAAGGGGGAAAAAAGCAAAAACAGCAAAATTGGTTTCGCTAAAAAAGGACAGCCCCATAACGCCGGGTTGTGGCGTGCGGCCACCCTTTGCCTGCCGTCGTCTTTGCCTGGGCCACCCTTACGGCCCCAATTTCGCGGGGGGTGGGGGGGTAGGGGGCCAGCAAATGGCAGAGAAAAAAGAGAGAGAGAGAGAGAGGGGAGGAGAAAGGAGGGGGGGCGCCCACTCTCCCAAATATCACCCCCCCCACAGGGGGGTCCAATCGTAGGGGACGAGGATTAGGGGCTTTATCCCCTTTGGTGGCGGAGCGGAAAAACAGTCAGGCAGCAAAGTTTTTTCTGTTTGTTGTCCGAGCAACACACCCCACAAAAAAACGTGAAAACCCGTGCAGTTCTTTTCCCCCTTCCCCCTTTCCCCTTCCCCTTCTCTCTCTCTTCTATCTTTTCTACTCTCTTCTCTTTTTCTCTCTTTTCACCCATCATTTTCCCCTTAAAGCTTTTTTTTTCTTCATCTTCGTTTAATGAGTAAGCTCAGTTGGGGCCCTTCGTTTATAATTGCTTTTCTCTTCCCTTTCTTTTTCCGGGGCCCCGCCCCCCCTTGCGGGGCCAAGGGAAATTGGGGGGTTTTTTAAAGGGCCGCCTTCCCCTGACCGCCCACGTTGCCGCCCCCGCGGGCCCCTTTCGAAATGTACATTAGAGGCAGGCTTTTATTTTTTTCCCCTCTCTCTCTCTCTCTCCCCTCTTTTTTATCTTCAGAAATTTTCCCCCCAGTTCCCTAGTCGGGCCAGGGAAAGGCCATCTCAACTAAACTGTGTGCCCCCACCCTATAACCAGGGGGAATTTACGGAAAAACAGCATCTGTTTCAAAAAAATCCCCCCTGCCTGCATCCCGTCTCGGTTCCCCCGTTTGTCCCCCGTTTTTTTCCCCGAAATTCCCAGTACACTTTTCCCGTCTCTTTTTTCTCTTTTTCCTCCTTATCGTTTCCAAACACATAAAACTTTCTACATGGTTTTTCCCTTTTTTTCCTTCTCTTCTCTCCTTTGTTCTCCACAAAATAAACGGGGTCAATATTTAGTTATCGTACTTTGGTGTGTTTTGCTTTTTTCTTTCTTCCCTTTCTTTCCCCCTCATTCTCTTTGTTATAACATTATCCCTTTCTCTCTCCTCTCTCTTCTCTCTTCTCTCTTTCTTCTCCCCTCTCCTCCTCTCTTACCTAAACCCAACCCAGCTTTTTTCTTTTTCTCGATTTTATTGCCCTTTTTAGCATTCGTCCCCGTCCCCTTTTTTCGGAAAAACTTTTTACTCGCTTAGAGCAAACTTTCTAGTCAAATTTTGGGCCCCTTCTTTCTCTTTCTTTCTTAAAATTCTCATAGGGTCTTTTTTTTTTCCCCCACTAGGTTTGGTAATTGCCCCTTGTTGTTTTTCCCTTTAAAAAAAGGAAACAAAAAAAAAAAGAAGGGGGGCCACCCCTCGTTTTACTACGCCCCCCCCTGTCCCCTTTTCACGGAAATTTTGGCATTTTATAAACCTTCTTTAAATCCCAAAGGGTTCAATCTACAAATAACCCCTTCCCTTTTTTTCCCCATTTTCTTTCCCCGACCTCCCCCGGGCAAAACTTTTGAACCCAAAAACCCCAGAAAAGTTTTGTCAATGCATTCTATTTTTTTCCCCCCAAAGGTGCCCCCTTTAAAAACGCTCACTTCCCCAAATACTACTACTACCCTTTTAATTCATCAACCCTTTTTACCCCTTTCCCCTGTCGAATGTGGCCGTTAAATATTCAAAAAAGTTTCCGCAGCCCGAAAAAAATCGCCGGTAGCCCGGGAGGGAAAAAACAAACACCCTTTTAGAAACCTATTTTTTTTCTTCTTTTCGTTTTTCCCGTTCAAAAAAGCGCCAAAGATGAAAGCTTTTCCGAGCCCGGCCACGGCCCCCCGGGAGCAGTACTTCTTTTTCTTTTCCCCCTCATCATTCTCATTTTTTCATCATCCTCCTCCTCCCCCATCCTCAGCACTTAACCACCCCCCCACAACAACAACACCCCCAACATCTCAGCAGCTATTCCGAGTTCCCAACCGCCGCCACCGCTGCCGGCTGAGTATCAGGCCCCATCAAACCCCCTCTTCACAGCCAAAACGACAGTCAAATCCTCAAATGATTCCACAATTCCTCCCCTCAAGCAAGTCAAATAAGCTCTCAGCCAAGCACCAGCAAAGCTGCCGGCTGCCGCACCGATGATGTAGTACCCACCACCCACCACCAAACGGCCGCATTGTCCACGGCCGGGCATTCAGTGAGACCGAGGCAAAACCCGTTAAAACGCCTTTATCCTTACTTCCTCAAATTCTGCCTCTACTTCCTCAACTTCTTTTCCTCCCTGGCCCTCATTTCGAAGGCGATACAGCAGCTCGGCAGTGTGCCGTACTCGGGCAGTCCCCCGCCCCCCTCCGCCCACCACTCTCCGCCTCCAGCAAAACAACAGCAAAACTTCCGTTGAAGCCCCACCAAAAGGCACCACCACCACCACCACCACCGAGCCCTTTGACCCGTCGCTCATTCAGCGGCGCATCGAGCAGAACCTGCGGCGGTACCGCCTCCACACACTGTACCGCGTGGGCGCCACCTGGAGCGACCTCGAGTCCTCCACCGACAGGGGACCTGCCGGACAGGAGCCGACTGCGCTAAACGAAGCGCAGGCCAAGGCCGAGGCGGATGAGGCGCGCCGCCGCCGCCGGCAGCCGCCGCCAAGGATCGCCGCAGCGGAAGCCGCCGAGCTGGCGGAGCCGCGGCAAGGCAGCAGCAGAACGATCACCGGAAACTACGGCACGAAAAACCGAATCGTCGACCACTTTCAGTCCGAGTCTGAGCTCAAAGCCTCAATCTCAGTCCACCTCGTCTCAACTTGTCTAAATTCAGTCTCACCTTCGTCTCAATCTCGGCCTCTGCCGTCAAAATTGCACTCTTCGCCACACTTTGCAGTGGCGGCTGTGCCCGCACAGTACGGTGCTAGTGACGACGACGACGCAGAGCAGCAGCAGCAGAAATGACCGCCGCCGGAACTTCTTCTTCTTTCGCCGCCGCCGCTCTCCGGAACCGGTCAACGGTATACAGCGCAACGACAGCGACCGCGCTGCGCAACCGCCGCCGCTTCGACGGCGAAAATCTCTGCACCAAGAGGAGAAGAAGAGAGGATAAGGAGGATCAGGAGGATTCGCTGTTCGGACAGTTCGAGAGGACGTGGCCCGTTTGCCGCTTGCAGTTATGGTTTTGTGGTTAGGTGAAGTGCTTTAGGAAATTTGAAAACTTTTTTCTATGTACAATTTTTTTTACAACAAAAATGTTAAAAAAATTTATTTTATTTGTTTTAAATTTTGCATATTACCAGTCAGAACTAACTAAACATTTTTTCATTTTTTATCATTTTTTTATATCAATTTTTTTACCCCAAACAGACATCGACATAATCGGCCAGCATCCAGGACGAGAAAATCTTCTGGCAATAATCTGCAAAGTCTGCAAACGAGTCGTCAAAGCGGGCGGCTTTGCTAATCATATGGGTAAGTTTTTTTATTTCAATTTTTAAACCAATTAAAGTTTGGTCTTTCATTTTTCAACTTTGCACACTTCTGCCTAATAATTAATAATTTCATTGTTTGCAATACCACTACCTAGAGAAAGAAAGTTGTTTTAGTACAAACTTAAAACTTTTGTTTCAATAGTTCTGAAACAAAACTCAGCGATCGTTGCCCTTTACTTTCCTCCTTTATTGCAATTCCTTTATTGTATTTCACCGTTTTCACTCGCACAGCAAACTTAACGTAATCACTTTTTCTTTTTTCTTCTGTTTGCTGCAGTGGTGTTCAATTTCCGGCAAGGGGGTAATCAATAGCTGGTCGATGGCTTGTGTATGAAAGCAATGTAAAAGCAGTGTACAATGAATTGTGTGTGTGTGTGTGTTTTCCTGTGTATGTTACCTGCCAGCCCGAGTGGCACAACATAGCAGTTGAAAATGGCAACAAAAATAATTGTTTTCCTGTTTAGCAGAACAGTTTCACTTAGCAACATTTATTTTCAATTTAAAAGACAGTTTTACTTTTAAAAAAATTAGCAGTTTTAGCGTTGTGTAGCAGTTTTAACAATTAATCTTAATTGTGCTGTCATTTGTTTGGCCAAAGTGTTCAGTGTTCTTCTTGCAGCTTTTTTTATTAAATCATGTTTTATATTATATTTTTTAAGTTATTGGGTAGCTAACATATTTTTAAAAAGTTTTTGAATCGATTTTATAGTTGAGTGTTTTGAGTTGCTTTTTAGCATTTTGTTTTGTTTAAAACAATCTCTTAAATAACATTTTGTTTGTTTTAGTTGTCATTAGGTTTTTTAATTTTGAAACTTTATTACTTGTGCCCTTTACTATGTACTTTCTGAAACTATTATTACTTTAGAAGTTGCTTGGCAAAGAAAGTTACAATATTAAACTGTTCAAGTTTTAAAATTAAAAACTAAAAAAAAGGCTGTTACATGTTTTACGTAAACGTAACAGTAATACAATTTTAGCCATTAAATACAAAAATTTCATCAATTGAAAAAACCACAAAAGCACACACACACAACTCATAAAAAAATTTCAACCATTTGCCAGTCATATTGTGCTCAAAAAAAATAAGTAGCAGACTAGACTGTCTAGTTTACGAATTTAGTATAATCAGCAGCAGCAACAACAGCATTCAATACAGTCCAAATGACAGGACATTTTGTCATCAGCACTTCGTGTGTGTGTGTGTGTGTGTGTGTATGCAAAACAAAAAACAAAAAATCATGATTCAGCAGTGTTTTGGTTGTGTTGTACAGCACACACAAGCACACACACAAGCACACACAGCACAACATTGAATAGGAAAAACTGCTTTCTGTACAACACAGCACTGCACCGTTGTACAAACTGTACAGTTCACTATCCCATTTTTGTGAGACTTTCTTTTGTTCTTTTATTCATCCTAATTTTTCCAAACCCATTTTCACCCATTTTTTTCGCCCTCTCTCTCTCTCTTTTCTTTCTTCAGAAACTCGCCATTTCCACCTGGTGGCGCCGATAAAGTACCCGAACGGAAACGCGCCGCCCAAGGCGCTCCGCTACAGTCAGTTCATCGACGGTCGGGTGCGGAACGCCAGGGGGCCGGCGGCGGAGGCGGCCTTTGCCGCGGCCGCCGCAGCCGCCGAGGCGGCCGCAGACGCCGCCGAGGAGGCGAAACGAGAGGGCGGCGGCGGCAATGGCACCGGAAGTGTGGCGCCCGCCTCAAAGCCGCCGCCGCCGCTTGAGATCAGTAAATGATGACCTACTAGTTAAAATGTTTTTACCACTTAAAGACTAATTCATTTTAATTCCCCTATCAGGTAAGCCGATCATTCTGAAGCCGTCTCCGTTGTTGTCAGCAGAGGCGATCGCCTCGGCGGCCGCCAAGGCGGCCATCAAGCTGCCCACCGGGCGCACCGCCGCGGAGACGCTGGCCGGCGCCGACGACATTCCCGAGAATCCCCTCCTGCGCTTCAGCGTCGAGCAGGAGCAGCAGCTGCTGATCCGCCGCAGCAAGCGGGCGGCCTTCAACGAGCGGCCCATGGTGGAGTACGAGGTGGCCGACGAGTACGAGCACCTCGCCCCCGACCAGGAGTTCCCCTTCGAGGAGGAGCTCGACCTGGTGATGATGCTGCTCGCCGACTCGACGCTGCCCGAGGAGGAGCGGCTGGCGCGCATCGAGGCGAAGATTCACGCCACCATCGAGGCGAGGATCGCCGAACGCCAGGCGCGCATCTACATCGACAAGACGCTCGATCCGTACCTCGATCCAAACAAGAAACCTCCGAAAAAGGTTGTGGTAGATCCCGCTAAGGCAAGTGTTGATGGAAATGAAGCCAAAACCGGATCATCAACAGTCAAAGCGGAAGTGAAAGCGGACGACCTGGACGACCTGCCGAAGCCGTCGGCCGCCTGGCGGCGGGCCGCGGAGCTGGGCGTACCAAAGGTGCGCGTCCCCGGGCGGGGCGTCGTCTCGCTGGAGGACTACCTCGAGGACACGCCCTTCACCGTCAACCAGGTGCTGCGCGTGGCGGAGGAGGCCTCAGGGGGAGGAGGAGGAGCTGGAGCAGGAGGAAGAGCTGGCGGTGGCTTATCATCATCATCATCAGCAGTAGGAGGAGGAAATGGTGTTTCGGGAGCATCGGGAACTTCGGGAGCCGGGCTGTCCAGGCTGCTCTCCTCAGCGGCCGGAACTGGGCGGGGCAGAGGAGGCCGGGGAGGCGGCCGAGGAGGAGGAGTTGTTGCCGGGGCAGCATCCAAGCGAAGGCCCAGAGGAGCGGCTGCGGCGGAACGGGCTGCAGCGGCTGCCACGGCGGCTGCCGCGGAGAAAGCCCAAGCGGACAAGGTTGCTGCGGAAAGATCAGCCCAAGCTGCTGTCGTCTCCAGTGGCCATGGACATGGCAGCCGATCGGTGCTCCCAGCAGTGGTCCCAGCGGCGGTTAATCCTAGCGGTCGAGTGCTGCGCAACTCTGCCACCAAGGCGCAGCTTTTAGCGGCTACGGCGGCGGCGGCTCAAGGGACTTCTGCCGTCCTTCTGGCACCGCTGACTGGAACGGCTGCCTCAACCACGGCCATTTCCGCTTCGGCTACAGCGCAAACTACAGCGACAACAACAAAAATTTTGGGAACAACAACCGCAGCAGTTGCAGGAGGAGCAAGAACACAGCAGCAGCAGCAGCAGCAGCAAAGGCATCCCTTTCAAACACTTTTGGTCAGTTGCTGCCTCCAACTAAGACTGCTGCCTCCCTGAGACCTGGTGGACAAAATCCTCTTCCTACTCCTTTTTCTTCTTCTTTTTCCTCCTCTTCAGACAGTTCTTTTTGGAAGGAAGTCCCTGGCAATAGCCCTCAATCCTCCTCTTCTTCCTCCTCCCACAGCCTGCCCAGTGAGCTGCAGAAGATTCTCCGCGAGGCCGAAGAGGAGAGCAAAATGTCCGTCGCCCCGGTGCCCATTCCGCGGCCGTGCATCACGCTGAGCACCGCTCAGGGGGCGGCGCCTTTCCTCTCGAGGGCGGCGAGGCGGGCAGCAGCAGCTGCCACGCCCTCAAACTTAGCCTCAGCCTCAGCCTCAGCTTCGCAAAACACACCTCGACTACCACCACAACAGCCCTCTCTCAACAACAGCCCCAAAAGGCTGCTAATGTCGACGACGATGACGCCGCCCTCGGCAAGTTCGACGCCGCTCAACTCCTCCTCCTCTTTAATGATAGGAGGAGGAGGAGTAGGACAGACGGCCCAACAACAGCAGCAGCAGCAGCCCAAAACAGCGGCGGCTATTTCTTTTGGAACATTCACTTCTTCCTCCTTTTCCTCATCATCAATTTTGGCCAGTTCTTCTTCCTCCTTTACCAGTGGCCCACCACTGCTCTCCAAGCCTCTCTGGGTCATGTGGGCTCTTCTATCGGTGGTCAGCAGTCGTCATTATCATTATCATCAGCTCTGTCATCCTCACTCAGTGCTCCAAAGGTGTACTCGGCGGCCAGCGGCCGACGGACGAGCATTCCCAGTGTGACGATAGTCAGCGCCGCCGGCGCCTCTATTACCTCATCCTCAACCTCCTCCTCTTCCTCAATTGGAAGCGGTGGAAAGTCAATGCTCGACCAGCAAAAAAGGGCGTCCAGCTTTAGCGGACGTAGTTCTACTATTTCTTCCTCTTCCTCCTCCTCTTCGACCTCTTTGCTGTTGAGCAGCAGCAGCTCTAATCAACAACAACTCAAGTCATCAGCGGAAGCAGGCATTGTCATGATCGGAGCAGGTGGTGGTGAGCAGAAGAGTGCTCAACAGCAGCAGCAACATCAGCCGACCACTACGTTCACCATTCTGAAGGGCAACTACGGCGGCGATGCGGCCGGCGCCAGCAGCAAGGTGAAAAATGTGGCTCTCAGTGCGTCGAAAGGAACTGGGACTTTGACTGGAAAACAACCGGCAAAACGCCTCTTTGCATCGACTACTACTACCACTGTGATGGCAGTTCAAGGTGGAGTTGGTGGACTGGTTACCAGCCCAGGAATGGCCGCCAAGGCAATCGTTGACGGCGACGGCGATTCACTGATTGATTCAAAGAACGGCGGCGGCAGCAGCAGCAGCAGCTATTCAGCTCAGTCGCTGCTTAGCACCAGCATTTTAGGCGCACAATCCACTGACAATTCCATGTTTCTGGCGAGCAAACAGCCGCAGCAGCAGCAGCATCAGTCAAACGTTTCAATGCAAGCCACTGCTGGTGAATCTTTGATGGCGGGCAATGTCAACAGTAGCAGTCCAATGGTGAAGATGACGGTAAAACTGCCGACGACTGGTGGAGCTAACAATACCACGACTACAACTCCCACAACTCCACCGGTCACCACTAAAGGAACGGGCGCTAAACTGAGCAGGGCTGCTCAGAGGAAGCAGGCGCAGCAACTAAAACAGCAACAACAACAGCAACAACTGCAGCAAAGTCTGGCCACAAACGTCTCCGGTGTTGCCCGGTCGGCTGCTGCAGTTACAGAGTCGCCCGTTGAGCAGCAACAGCAACAACAACAACAACAACAAACCTTGCAGTCAGCCAGTCAGCCAACGGGAGCGACGACAACATCGGCGACGACGACGCCGCCGCCGATATCATCACTGGGAAAGCTGCTGCCGCCCGGCACCACGGCCAGCAAGATGATCGCCATCATTCCGGCGCAGGACGCCTCCGGGCAGATGGTCAGCCAGATGATGATCCTCTCCGGGCTGCCGCAGACCATCAGCGAACAGCAGCAGAACGCGAAGATCGTCGAGGCGGCGGTGGTCAAGAGAATGCAACAGCAGCAGCAGCAGCAGCAGCAGCAGCAGCAGCAATTGCAGCTCTCATCGCCATCTACCTCACAATTTCCCACTCACCCATCTTTCCAGCAACCGTCAGCTGTTCCATTAAGTGGACCTGGAGTTGCTTATAAAAGCGATGGTGGTGGTAGTGGTGGTGGTGGTGGTTTTGGCTTTATCGGGCAGAACAGCCAGCCTGGACACCAGTCTGGCACTTCATTTTCTGGTTTGCAGCAGCAGCCGCAACTGCCGCAACTGCCACCACACTACGGCACGTCGTCTTTGAGCGGCTCTGGCGGAGTCGGTCACAGCGGCGGCGGCGGCGCTAACGACGACGACAACAACAACAACAAGGGCGGCGGCAGCAACGACAGCTTTCAAAGTCTTCACTTTTCGGAAGTTGGCAGCAACCAACTGTCACAGCCAGCAAATCAACCACCATCACAACAACAACAACCACCAGACATGCGTTACCTTAAATCAGAGTACTGCAAAACTCAGTCGCATCCCAGCTCAGTTTCAATGCAGTCATACCAGCAACATCAGCAGCAACATCAGCAGCAGCAGCCCAGCTCCACCCTCTTCGGTCTTCATGAGCCCGACTCTGCGGAGCAACACCTGGCGGAGCAGTTGGAGCAGCTGGCGCAGCTGAACGCCGGCAATGTCGGCAGTGGCCCGAACTATCACTCCAGCCAGCATGCGCTCTCCATCACCGCCCAGGAGTCGGCCGACCTCATCGCCGACCTCGATGAGCTGATCAAGAGCGAGGATCCGACGCTGCTGCTGGAGCACACTTCATCCTCATCCTCATGTCTATCTACCTCATCAGTTTCCGCCAATGTCAGCCAACATGTGATGAAGGAGGAGGCAAACTCGGAGACGCTGATGCTTCACCAGATGATTCATCTTCATCAGCAGGATCACCACCACCACCACCTCCATCATCATCTTCAGCAGCATCAGACACAGCATCAGCAACTGCATCATCAACATCAGCCGGAGCCAGACCACATGGCCGTCCACTCGCCGCTTCCGCCCGAGCTGGAGGAGTTCGCCAATGACATTCTCAATGCGGACATTCGCGTCCTGGAGGAGTCGGCCGTCGGTGGCGCCGGCGTCGGCGGCGCTGGCGGCAACGCCGCCGGCGACTCGCTGCTCGCCTCCCTCTCCTCGCTCGACTTTCCCGACTCGCCGTCGCTCTTCAGTCCGGTCGAAGTCCAGTCCGGAAACACCGGAAATGAAAGTGGCACCGGTGAGGCGAATAGTGCTAATGCTATTGCTGGTGCTAATGCTAAGGATGATGAGTTGAAGGAAGAGGAGGAGGCGGTCGACCTGCCGGACCTCTCCCCCTCGGCGCTCTTCTCGCTGGACTCCAACTCTGAGCCGCCCGGCTCCTCTTCCGCCTTCACCGGCCTTGATGACGAGGACGACGACGGTGGCGACGACGACGATGATGATGACACGATAAGCGAGGCCGACTCGAGACACTCGCAGTCGCAGAACTCAGTCAAGTCTCTCATCATCAAGTCAGAAAGTGATCCAGTCACTGCCGGTGGATCCACCACCATTCCCATCACCAAAACCACTACTTCCGCCACCACAACTCCCGTCCTGGTGGAGCTGAAGCGGTCTCAGCGGAAGCGAAAGCGCAGTCGCGTCTTTGAGAACAGCACCGACGGGAAGAACCCGCGGAACATCAAGTGCAAGGACCGGACGTACAACGCCGACGAGCACTGCGGCGTCCACCTGCCCGACATGGAGCGGCCCTGCACCCGATCGCTCACCTGTCGGACGCATCTGATTGCCCTGCGCCGGGCGGTGGAGGGCCGGACGCGGCCCTTTGATGAACTGATTCTCGAGTACCGCAAGGAGAGGGGCATGAAGGACGCCAAGGACCGGAAGCGAGTTCACCGCGCCGTCCAACACCCGCCAAAAACGCCCACTCAAGTGCAGTTGCAGCAGCAGGGGCAGCAGCAGCAGCAGCAGAAAACGACAGCTACGACGGCTACCACCACCGGCTCAACTCCTTCGGCGACATTCACCTCCGAGGAACAGATTGAGCAGTTTCAGCAGCTTCAGCAGTCGATGGTGGTTGTGCTCCCTTCGACCTCAAACTTTCCGGCGTCTGATGGCAGTGGTCAACAGCAGCAACAGCAGCAGCAGCAGCCACAGCAACAATCGTCAATGCTTGCCAGTCAAACAGCGTCTGTTTCCGCTTCAGACGCCGCCGTGCTGGCCATGCTCTCCGCTGCAGCCAAGGAGCAACAGGAACAGCTTCAATTGCAGCAGCAGCAACAACAACAGCAGCAACAACAGCAGCAGTTGCTTCAACATCAGCAGCAACAGCAACAGCGAATGATGATAATGACCTCTACGCCAATGGTGGTCCATCACCATCATCAGCACAACCAGCACCACCCTCAAATGCAGCAGTCCCAACTGTCAATGATTGCCACCACTACCACAGCTGGACCAGCCGACCAGATGTCAGCAACTCCTGTGGCAACTCCCGCGATGATCACTCTCGGCATCACTCCAACCACTCCCTCTCCTGCAACAACGACAAACTTACAACCATTTCAACAACTTTCAGCAACTTCCTCCTTCACGAAAACGACGCCAGCGCCTCGATCTCATCACAAGTCCAAGTCGTCGCAAAATCACCCGGTAGTGTTCAGCACTCCCGAGCAGATTGACGCCGTCATCGACTCGGTACTGGAGTTGCCCGCGTTGACGGAGGAAGAGCTGTCGCAACGGTTTCCCACTATTGAAACCACCACCACCACCACCACCACTTCACACTCTCAAACAGGGAGTGGCTCAAACATTGCTCAATCCGAGCAGGAGCTTTCAGGCGTCCTTCCAGCTTTTTTCCATCATCATCATCATCATCATCATCAGCAGCAGCAGCAGCAGCAGCAGTCCTTTTTGATCGGCTCAGCTGCTCAGCAGCCTCAGGTGTCTTCAGCCTCTTCAGCCGACTCCATTCACCTGGCCGGTATTTCCGGTGCGCCAGTTGTTGTTGATAACGGCGGCGGTGATGATGAGGTGGACGACAATGTGGACGGCCTGCCGCACACGGCCTACCAGGCCAACTCCAACAGTTCCAACTCCTCCTCCTCCTCCTCCTCCGCCTCCTTCTCCGACCTGGACGCTCCGCTGGGGGCGCTGGACGCCGAGGAGCACCTGGGCGTGGGCCCGGGCTCGCTGTCCGCCTCGACGGCCGCCTCCACCTCCTCCTTCGCCTCCACGGTGTCGCTGGACGGCGGCAGCAAGAGCGTCGGCAGCAGCGGCAATGAACAGTCGCCCGAGGAGGAGGCCGAAGTAGTCGAGCCGATGCCGACGATGGAACAGATGCAGTTCCCAGCAACAGCAGTTTCCACAACAACAGCAAACGATTTTTGTGCCGCGCCGATTAGTGTGGCGCCCGAAGTTCTGTCGCTCAACGCAGAGGCCCCCACAATGACGCCCTCTTCTACCACCTCAACACCCAGAACCTCAATTACCACTATCATCACCCCCATTATCACCCCCATCACCCCCATCACCCCCACCACTACCACCACCACTTCCTCCTCCTCTGTTTCCAGTCACCTCGACGACATCATCTACCAGGTGGCCAAAGGTGAACTGGCCGGGAAGGTGGTGTACGACCTGGAGAACAGCGAGGAGAACAGTAATAATGGTGATGATGATGATGGTGATGTTAATGAGAACAAAGATGAGGTGCAAAAGAAGGTACTGATGCTGCAGTCTCAGCAGCAGCAGCAGCTGCAGCAAATGCAACAACGGCAGCAACAACATCGTCAGCTGCAACTGCAACTGCAGCAGCAACTTCAGCAGCAACAGCTACTGAAGCAGCAACAGCAGCAAATCATCGCAATGCAGGGGACCAGCGTGAAGGAGCAGCTCGAGATTCAAAAGCAATTTTTTTTTACGGAAAACGAGTCAGCAGCAGCAGTAGCAGCAACAACAGCAACCACAGCAACCACAGCAACCACGGAAGAGCAGTCGAGCAGTTCCCAAAGACCCAACATACTGAATCGACCGCTGACGCCGCCGCCGCCGCCAGGAATGGGCAGCTGGAGCCAGTACGTCGCCGAGGCGATGAACACCGCTCCACCCGAGCTGGTCATGATGATGACGCCGCCGACGCCCACGCCGACGACGACGACGAGTGACAGCAGCAGCAACAAAAATGAAGGCCGAGGTGGTCCCCCACTACCATCAACTTCTTCATCATCACCTTTTGAGGCCACCACTTCTTTGGAGCACACCGAGCAACAGCATCTCTTTCCCGACGGGACGTTTTCCGGCTCCTCTTCCTCCGACTGGAATCAGTACTACAGTGCTCCTCCCATTGTTCCGCAGTCTTCCGAACTGACGCCTTCTGAGGAGGAGGAGGAAGAAAGGGTGACAGCAGCTCAAAACCGAGAACCATTCTTCGTTCCCTGTGAAATGGAGGCTGGCTACCCGCTGGAGGGCGACGACGAGGAGTCCTTTGCCAGCTTCTTCCGTGACGCTGAAGAGCGAGTTCGGCGGAGCATGAACATGGCCAGAGAGGCGGAGGAGAAGGCGAAGATTGCTTTCATTCGCCGCCGTTGCCAGTCGCAGTCGATCAATGAGGAAGAGGTCATCGATGATGTTCAGGAAGTGAGGCAGAAAAGCTCAGCTAAAAAGACCAGCTCAACCTTTGCATCTGCACGAGCTAGGCTGACCACCACCACTTCGGCCACCTCTTCACAGAATCGCCTTCAGGGGACAAGTGCAACCGCTGGCAGCAGTAAACAGACGGCTCAAAATGCAGAAAACAGCAACAACAACTCATCTGCGGCCAACATTAGTCCGAGTAAAAGCCGGAAAAGGCGAAAAAAGATAATGTCAAAGAAGGTGAAAAAGGCGAGGAAAACTACTCCTGCTTCAGCTGAAATTGACGACGACAGCGACGATGCTCTGACCATCACCGAGAGCCTCTTTAAGCTGATCAGTGAGATGTACCCCGGGGAAGACGTGTTCGTTCGGCAGCTCTTCACGCAGGACTTGAGTCCACCGGAAATCCTGCGGCGACTGGGCTATGACGACGACACCATTGCGGAGCTTCTAACTTCTCTGAGTGAGCCCATTGGCTTGACAAATGAAGTGGCAACTGCTGAAACTCCTCCTGCACAAACTCCTACTTCTGCCGCTAAGAAAGGTCATCGCAGTCATCGTCACCGACAGCGAGATCGAGGTGAGGAGGCGGATGTGGAGAGCGAGGCAGGCAGCAGCAGCAGCGGCGGTGGCAGCCACGCCTCTTCCGCCGCATCCAGTGCCTCTAGTACCAGTCCAAAGAGTGTGGAGATTCTCAGCAGCAACAGTCCGAGCTCCTCTTCCTCCTCCTTGGAAGAAGAGGCTGACGGCGACGTGGTCATCCTCGAGGATGCTCGAGAAAGTAAGGGCCTCGAAAAAGGAAGAGAGAAGAGGATTGAAGAGAAAGTTGACGGCGACGATGACGCTAAGGATGAGGTTGAAAAAGATGAGGATGAACAGGATGACGACAAGCGGATGGTCAAGCTTAGCCTCTCATTTAAGGACGCTGAAAGTGAAGAACATGTGGACATCAGCGCTGGGCGACGACCATCCAGGCAGCCGCTCTACCAGCCGAAACCGCCCACCATTGCCATCAGCTATCGAGGCAAGTCGGGAAGGGACAATCGAGCCTTCAAGAAGCGGCGAATTGCCGACATTCTCCAGCAGCGGCATGAAAAGCTGCAGCAGCTCAAGCTGAAGCAGCAGCAGCAACAGCAGCAGCAACAGCAAACTGCTCAAGCCGAAAAACCTTCAACGGAAACTGAAAGTTCTCAAAAGCAGAATCCTCAACTTCAACAGCAGCAGCAGCAGCAGTCCTCACAGGAGGACGGCAGCTGCGTTCAGCTGCTGGAGCACATCATCATCGCCGCGGGCACCGAGGACAGCGGCAAAAGCAGCGGCAATGACAATGAGGCATCAGGTGATCAGCAGCAGCAGCAAAAGCAGCAACAATTGTTGAACCAGCTGGACCTGGCCATGGAGCACCACCCGCTGACCGCCTGTCTGGTAAACTACAAGTTCTGCGAGGCGGAGCAGAAGGTGAAGGCGGAGGTGTTTGGCCAAGGTGATGGTGATGATGATGATGATCGTGGTAAACGTCGACGTCGTTTGAAGAAGAAGAAGAAGAGGGACAAGGGACCTACCCTTGTGCTCTTTGATGCGCCTCAAAAGGTACTTCAAAAACAGTTGACCACCACTGCTACTACTGCTACTACTGCGGACGAGGTGGTGACGATGGCGGTGGCCACCACCACCACCACCACCACAGCAGCAGCGAACCAAACACCGGAAACCGTGGTCACCACCACCAAATCCGACGCGCTGAGAGACGGCTTCGACCTGTTCTCCTGTCTGGGCGGAAACTCCAGACAGGTGGTCACCGCCACTACCACCAAGACTGAAACGAATAGTAAAAGTGGTAATTCTCGCAGTTCACTATTGCTGAAGATGAACCCTCAGCCGACGACCATCAACCTGGACGACGACGGGAGCACCAGCTCCGGAGAGGACATTGAGCAGCCGGTGGTGATCAGGAGGAAGGCTTCAAAGAAGGAGAAGAAAAAGCAGAAATCAGCGGCTTCAAACACTTCAGTTCCTGAAGATATGAGCCTACAAGCGGCTGCGGCTGATCCTGATTCTCTTTCAGCATCAACCGTCAACAATCTCGATCGAAACACCACCTCAGCAGTGCAAAGGGCCGCCTCTCCGTCGGTGCTGAAGCTGCAGCAGATCAGAGCCGCCCAGAGCCCCGCCGTTCAGCGGGCCTTCCTTCAGCATCAGCACGCGCAGCTGGAAAACGGACAAGGAGCATCACTACTTCCGGTGACCAATAGTCAGCAGCAACAGCAGCAACAGCAGCAGCAGCAGTTCAGCTCCAGCGGCCGAGCAGTGGAGCAGGTGACCGGCTCCAAGTCGATTCTCCTCAACGGCAACACCAACTTTGGCTCGCTGAAGGTCAGTCCGATGCCTAAAGCCAACAACAGCGCTAGTCCCGTTCAGAATTCGGCAAGCCAAAGTTCTCCATCTTCAAAATTCAACTCCAACAGCTCAACAAACATCAACCTGCTGAGCAACATGAACGGCACCGAGATCAACGGCACCAACAATCTGACCATACAGAATGGGCGGGCCGTGCCCAGCGTGCCGACGTCTTCTCAAAGCACCACCGGTCACCAATTTAGCAGTCCACTAAGAGGAGCTAACAATGAAATTGGAAGTGCCTCTTCCTCTGAATTTCTCTCGCCCCTTCGTAGCTCGCTTGCCCGACCGCCGGCGGCGATTCAGCTGCAGCTGAACAGCAGCAAGGTGGTGGCCGCCGGCGCCGGTGGCAGCCCCTTCAGCGTGGGCGTCATCTCCGCGGTCACCTTCAATCCATCTGGCTCCCCCGTGGCTGGAGCTTCATCCTCTTCCTCTTCTTCTCCTTTTTTACCAGCGGGAGTTCCCTCGCCAGTGACCACCACCTCCACCACCTCCTCCTCCTCTCGAGGCAGTCCAGAGCCGACGACGCTCAAAAGTTTGCTGAACTCGGGCACACTGCTCAGTCGGTCGCTCAGTTTGCCGGTGGTGGTGACCGGCAGGCC
Organism: Tyrophagus putrescentiae; assembly: GCA_024499935.1. Lineage (NCBI taxonomy): Eukaryota > Metazoa > Arthropoda > Arachnida > Sarcoptiformes > Acaridae > Tyrophagus > Tyrophagus putrescentiae. Next base: position 15,834,131 of record JAMZRA010000005.1, read on the forward strand.
GATGCCGCCGCCGCCGTTGTCCTCTCCCATTGCCGTTAAAAGCGTGCCCAGCGGAAGTGGTGGCAACAACAGCAGCCTAAACCAGTCAACCACCTCAAGTTCAGCAGCAGTGACGCCTGGTCGACGCAACTCCAACTCGTCCGTTCCGCCACCGGTGCTCTCCTCAATTGCCGCAACGACGACAACTGCTTTCAAAAACAATGACAACAACAAGAAAAGCTCTAAATTGCAGTCTAAACTCCAGCAGGCTGAGCTGCAAGCTGAAAAGTCAAAGGCTCAAACTGCTTTGCAGCATTGCCAGCTTCCACTGCGACGTTCACAGCCGATCTCCTTCAGCGTCGGCCGCCAACGCCGCCGCAAGCCCCAAGCCAACGAAGAGGAGGAGAAAGAGAAAGAAACGACGATCATTGAGTCAATCAAAACTGATCCGATTCTGATGGAAAACAAAAACGAAGAGAACAGTTTGCAGCAGCGACCGCGCAGTAGTTCACTGCAGCTGCCAAGTACCAGTGCCGATTCCTCTGCTGAAGTGGTGGTGGTGCAGTCTTCTCAGTCTTTGCAAACCTCTGCAAAACGACCCAAATCAGCGTCGATATCGGCGGGGACGACAAAGAAAGCGGCAACGGCCACAAAGGCAGCGGCCACAAAAAGGACGAGAAAGCCCAAAGCCTCGACCAAAGCCTCAAATGCAATTTCAAAGCAGCAGCAGCAGCAGCAGCTCGCCGACCCAGTGCCTGAGGACATTTTCAACATGATCGAGGAGCTTGAAAGCAACAGCCAGGGTCAGCCAGGCGTTCAGACTCAACGTTTAGCGGTCAATCAAGGTCATCGAATCACGGTGACTCAATCTATGGTGACTGGTCAGTTGCAACAACAGCTTCCTCAGCAGTTGCACCACCAACACCTTCAACTTCAACCACAGCAGCAGCAGCACTTTCAGCTGGCACCCGGATCAGCCACTGCCGTCACAAACATGGCATCGGCACCCTCGGTAGCTCAAAGAGCCTCGCCAGTGCTAAATACTCAGCAGCAGCAGCAACAACAACACTTTTTTCAATTTCATTCAACTCCAATGGTGATGGTCACCGGCGATGTGAACATTGTGCCGCAGCAGCAACAACAGCAACAGCAGCAGCAATTTGCCACATCAACAAACAATCGACGTTCCTCGACACTGACCATGACGACGGGCAAAATGTCGCCAAATGTTTCAGTCCCAAGCTCTCTAACATCAACATCTGGAACAAGTGGTTCTACCTCTTCCTCCTCCTCTGGCATCATTCAAATTGACGTCCAGCAGTTGAAGCGAAAGTTGGAGGCAGAGACCAAGCAGCAGCAGCATCACCTTCATCTCCCCGGCTCCGTGGTGAGCAGCTCAGCGGTAATGGTGACGCCAGTGGTGGCCACCGTCGGTGGCGTGGTGGGAGGTGTGGGCTCAATCACTACCACTTCTACCACAAACGTCGCCGGAAGTGGCATTCCGATGACCCATCCCACCAACCAAATTGTTATTCCGAGTGCAAGTGGCAGTGTTGGAAGTGGCAACAGCAACAACAGTGCTCTTCCGGGCACACCGTCGCCACTTCGAGGCTATCGCAATGTGATCTGCCTGCCCAAAAGTCCCTTTCAGCAGATGCTCTCTCCGGTGCAGCAGCAGCAGCAGCAGCTAAACCTGCTGCAAACCTCGCCGACAATGCAGTCGCAATTGATCACCTCAAAGAGCCCCGGCCTGAAGATATGCTTCGGCGACGTCAATGAGCCGCCAAAAGTGGTGCTGACGCCCAAGTTTTCCTTGGCGACGACGACAACGCCGGCGGCGACAGTTGTGCAGCAGGGACAACAGCAAGTACAGCAAATGCAGATTTCACAGGCGTCTCAGCCGTTGGGGTCTCTGCAGCAGGAAATTCAGCGACAGTTTCAGCAGCAACAGATACAGCAACAACATCAGCAACAGCAGCAGCAGCTGCTGCAACAAATGCAACTGCAAGTTCAACAACAGCAATTGTTGCAGTTGCAGCAAAAACAACAGCAGCAACATCAGCAGCAACAAATACAGCAACAACAACAACAACAGCCAACTCCAAAGCCCAAACCGCAGATGATACTGCCCAAAAAGTCAGGACAACAGCCATCGGTGACCAGCACTACCACTACAGTCGTGGCCACTAAAACCTCGGGCTCAAAAAGCGGCGGCATCACCGCTACTACGGCGCAGAAGTCACAAGTTACCTACATCAGAGTAAGTCCAAAAGAGAATAAACTGATTTAGACAACTAATTAATTGACTCTCTCTCTCTCTCTCTCTCTTTTTCCTCTCTTTGCAGCCCGTCTCCGTTCAACCAGTTCGCCAACAGCCAAACATTCTCCGTGCAACTGAGCCCAAACCGGTGCCGTCTTCATCGTCTGCATCCTCTTCATCCTCATCCTCATCCTCATCCTTATCATCCTTTTCAGCCACCACCACAACACTCTCCCAGACGTCCACCATGACCACGACCATTACCACCAGCACCTCTGCTACCACTAGCCTCGCCAGTAAACTCGGGGGCGCCGGAAGCGGCATCGGCGGAATCGGAATCGCCTCAGGAAGTGTGGCCACCCCGGTGAAGGCGGTCACCAAGTCGCCTAACGTCTTCAGCATTCAGCAAAAATCGTCGGCCAGCGGTGTGACGACGCCTGGAAAGAGCTTTCAGAGCTCGGAATGCTCACCTTCCTCCTCTTCTGGCAGCCCATTTTTGGCGGTGACACCGCCGCCGTCAAAGTCGCAGGCAACCTCGCGGTCGCCCATCTTTAAGAGTCCCTGCGACAATCTGCAGAACCTCAAGTCGCTCAACTCGGCCATCAGCAGCGGCGCAGCGAGTACGTGCAAGTGTTTCCCCCCTCTTTCCGCCTAGTGTTCTTTGCCTGTTCTTTAGTTTAAAAAAAGATTCTTTAAACTAACTATTTTTCAATTTTGTTTGCAGATTTAAAGCTTCAGCGATCTCAGCGCACTTACCTAAAGTCGCCGCTAAAGGATAGTTCTGCTGCTGCTAGTGCAGCTGCTGCAACTTTGACCACTTTGGCAACAGCAACAATTGCCTCTGCTGCTGCAACATCAAGTTTAAGTTCAGTTTCTGGAACGTCTGGAAGCACTGGAAACACTGCAACTGCTAGCCTTAAAGCCACTTCTCAACAGCAGCAGCATCATCAGCTAATAATTCCCATCACAGTTTCCAGCACAATCACCAGCGGAAACATTACAATGAAAAACACTCAACACTACTACCAGCAACAGCAGCAGCAGCAGCAGCAGTCAATTGCACAGATTCTCAAGACGGCACAGAAGAGCTTGGTCGCCGTTTCAAAGTCGTCAGCAGCCGTTGGTGGCAAAGCTGGCACAACAGTCAGCTCAGCAGTTGTACCTGCCTCCATCAACATCAGTACGAACGCCCCCAAAGGGGCCACTCTCTTTGCACTGCATCCTGGAACGGCATCCCTTTCAGGCACTGCCACTGCCACTGCCACCTCAATGTCTGGCGTGTCTACGACGATGGTCATTGCCACCAGTGCCACCAGTCCTCACCATGGAACTACTGTCGTTGCAAACAACAGCACTAGCACCACCACCGCCACCACCACGGCCACGCTGATTCCAATCAGCCTCGGTCCACCCCACCACGGCGCCACCTCAAATGCCTTCATTGTGCCGCTCAGCTCGTTGCAAAATGTCGCAGGAGGAGGCGGAAACGGTAACGGCAGAGGACTAGCTGGCGGACAAGGCATTTTCATTCTGGCGCAGCCACCGCCGCAACAGAATTTTCAGGCCCAACAACATCAACATCAACATCAGCAACAGCACTTTCTGCAACAAAGTGGAAATGGAACGCTGGCCGTATCCGGCTCCTCCATCACCACCGTTTCGGCGGCCACGGCCAAGCAGATACTGCAGGCGGCTCAGGTGGCCCAAGCTGCTGCTGCTGCTCAAGGCCAGTCAGCTCATCATGTGAGAAGTGGACAAAGTTTAAGTGGTGCTGATAATGGTGGCCTGGGCGGCGGCGGCATAACCGCCTCCAACTCGACCATCACCATCACCAGCAACAACAGCAGCATCATCCAGCATGGCAACATCATTCAGCCGGTTGGAGCGGTGGTGGCTGCTTCAGCTGGAAACGCCAGCAACAACAGCAGCAGCAACAGCAGCAACAGTGTCCTCACGTCCATCATCACGCCCATCACTGCGGCCATCACCACGACCAGCGGTGTCAGCGGCGGGGAAGGCAGTGGAAACGCCACACTTCAGCTGAGACCAGTCTTTCAGCAACAGCAACAGCAGTTCCAGCCATCGCCTCGACATCAGGAGCAGCAGCAGCATCAACTGTCGCATCAACAACAACATCAGCAACAACAGCAGCAGCAGTTCCGAGTTCATTTTCAAAACTTCAATAACCCGAATAAGCGCTTCAAACCTGATGATAAGGGATAAGTGGATCAACTTGAGTTTTTTACCCTTCTTTCTCTTGATGCTGCTTCACTGGTACGAAAACACATCTTTTTCCTTTTCTCAATTAATGTGCACAATAAAATACCAAACAAAATGCTAAATCTTTTGATTATTAAAAAAACATTTTGAGCATCAACAATATCAGCAATGGACAAAATTACCTCACACTAGTCAGCGCTGCTAGCCCTTTTTAAACGTTTTAATCATTTGGGAGAACTTTTATTTCTAAAATTTCTTTCTTTTCCATCTTCCTCTTTTCTTTGATCTTCCTTTTCCCCCTTCTCATTTTTCAAATCAGGTGATGTCGTAGTGTTCCGCTCCGTCTCAATAAGTCGTTTCATTGCCGGGTTATCTAGGCGGACGGGTTTTTTGCCGAGTGGAAAAGGAGAGCAAACAGAAAAATGCTTTTGAGCCTATGGTCTGCTGTGTTACTTTCACCACTGAAGGCTGTCGCTGGAAGTTGCAATGAGCATTAGCAATGACTGTTTCACTTTTAGTTTTGAACAACTGATGATGACGATGCACTCTAATTTACTATCTTACTGCCAATCCTATCTTTGTTTTCAGGTTTGACTAATGCGCATTGTTTCCATTGCACAAACAAACACACACAAACACACACACACACCCAAATAACCGTTCAATAACCGGAAACAGACGAACACAATTTGTGTGATCAGTTTTCCTTTTGGTGGTGGTTTCTGGAAAGAAAAACGCATCCTTTATGTCTTTTTTTTGTTACAGCGTCAGGAGCATGCCAAAAGGGATGATAAGAAGTTTGGGGCAGGAACTACTTTTTCATCACCACCGTTTTCCCAGCTGACCACTCTAAGGATGATCTGCTTCCTCGAGCTAATTCCTGTTAAAAAGGAGGAAGAAAAGGAGGCTGAGGAGATGAAGAATTTGGCAGCTATTGTGCCGCTGCAGCTGCCGGCACTCACCCACCTCACCGTCAGTCTGCTCCGTAGATAATGGCTCTGCTAGATAATGGCGCCTACCAGAAAGCACTGCAGACCGGCAACTTTACGGTAAACGCCTTCCGCGTTTTCTTCCGCTCTCCCCTGCTTTTCGCCGTCCTGCCGCAGCTCAGCTCGCTTCAACTGCACAGCGACATTTTTGCAGGCGAGGTGATCCGCTCTCTGCGCGACCACCTTCTTCTGAGCGCTCCTCAGCTGCTGCTGGCGGCGATGTACGCCATTCATCCTCCCGCACCTCAGCTAAGCTTCAATTTATTAGAGCAAGAAAACGAGGACTCTCTAGTGGAGCTGGTGGAACAACTGCTGCTCAGTGAGGAAGAAGGGAAGAAGAAGAAAATGGGAGTAATGGCAGAGTTGTACACAATGCAAAGTATCATTTCAAAGTAAAGTATGAAACTGATAAGAAAAGGGAAAAAAGAAACAGTACAGAAAAGAAAGGAAAATGACAGAGAGGAGAAAGAGAATATTAAAGTAGAACAATATAATAAAAAACAGCAAAATTCTGAGGCTGCTGAGAGTGCTGAGGCTGCTGAGACTGCTGAGGCTGCTGAGACTGCTGAGACTGCTGAGACTGCTGAGACTGCTGAGGCTGCTGAGACTGCTGAGGCTGCTGAGGCTGCTACTGAACGGAAATGAGCAGCGCAGAATGCTTCCGGCCTTCTGACTTACTGAAGGACAGAGAACTCCTTCTTCCTGAGCGCCTTCACCCATCGTCCGGTGGGCGTCTGCAGATCGACGGCCGGGCAGTGAAGCAGCGAGGCGAACAGCTGCCTAAAGCAGCCGTTGCTGAGGGCGTCAACGGCACTGTGCGGCGGCGGCGGCGGCTGGCGGCAGCGGTGACGCTCGCATCGGCCGTCAACGCTTCGCTTCAGCGTCACCACCAGTTTCAGCTCCTCCAGGCGGGGAAAGCAGGGGACGAGCTGAAAGTGCTCCACCTGGTCATCCTCACAGCTGGCCGCGTAGACGTGCAGCTCCAGACGACGTAGCGACGCCAGCACCGGCAGAAAAGGCAGCAGATCAGGGCGGGACTGCAATGATATTGATGCGTTGGAGGGGTGAGAGCCGTACACCTTCAGCTCCTCCAGGTGCGGCAGGAAGGAGAGCGCAGTCAACGTGTCCAGGATGTCCAGCTGCGGAAGGAGAAGATAGTGGCCATCTGGCCGAGGATCAAAAGTCAATGCCAGTCGCTTCAGGTGGAAGAGGGCAGAGAGGAGGCGGTTGAAAATGGGCCAGTAGCAAACGCTGTCCACTTTACTGCTGACCTGCAGCTGCACGACGGAGGCGAGTGCCAGCTTGGTTTTGGCTAGAGCAGCCGCCGACGTAGGACCTGCCGCCACTCCCGTTTCACTGAACAGCAGCTGCTCCACCAGTTCCATCAAAAGGTCATCTTCCTCCAATAGATTGAAACTCAGCTGAAGTGCGGGAGGAGAGGAAGACATCATCGCTGGCGTCGGCTGCAGCTGAGGAACGCGCCAAAGAAGGTCGCACAGACAGCGGATCAGCTTGCCGGCAAAAATGTCGCTGTGCAGTTGAAGCGAGCTGAGCTGCCGCAGGACGACGAAGAGCAGGGGAGAGCTGAAGAAGATGCGGAAGGCGTTCACCGTAGAGCTGCCGGTCAGCAGCGCTTTCTTGTAGGCGTCATTTTCTTTCGGACAGTGTAGGCTGAGGGTTAGGTGAGTGAGTGCTGGCAGCTGCAGCGGCACAATCGCCGAAAAGTCCTTCTCAATCTTCTTTTTTTCCTCCTCCTTTGCTGGAATTAGCTCAAGGTAGCAGATCATCTTCAGAGTGGTCAGCTGGGGCAGCGGTGGTGATGAAGAAGTGGTAGTTGTAGAAGTAGTGCGGGTGGCGGCGACACTCTGGAAAAGGGCCGTCGACAGCTGGGCCATGTTCTTCGCCAGCTCGTGATCGATGATCAGCGTCAGACTGGTGAGGCCGGTGAGGCGCGGCAGACAGCTTCGGAAGAGGCGGTCGCCCCAGGAGAGGAGGGGCACGTCCTCCTCATTGTAGAAGTAACACTCTTCATCTGCGGCTGAGTTGACCAGTTGCACGCGGTTAGATGCACTGAAGAGCAGAGTCCTGAGGTGATCGGCGAAGAAGGGCGAGATGTCGGTGTCTTCCTCAAATCCATAGTAGCACCCGTTGTTGAGCACCAGCGATCGGCGGTCGGTGGCGAGAGAGCTTCGATAGAGGGTGAATAGGCCCTTGCAGGTGAGGCCGAGGCGGAGAGCGCCACGCAGTGGCATCCACTTAAAGATCTGTCGCAGAAAGTGGACGGGAAGAGGGCACTCGGCCAGAGAGACACGTTTAAAACGAGAGAGCAGACAGGCATCGGTCTTAGCGAGCTGGATTCGGCGAAAGCTAAAGGGAAAGACAAAGACAGAATTGGGGTGAAATGAATTGGTGGTGGTGGTGGTGGCTGTGCTTGGGATGTAGTGATCATCACCCTCATCACCCTCAGCAGCAACAGCAGTAGCAGCAACTAAATTAGAGCAGCAAAGAAAGGAAGCAAGCAAGCAATGCAATCAAAAAGCACTCACCAACGCTTAAAGACAGCCTTGCGAAGCTCGCGAACGAAGGCGTCCGAGATGAAGGTGCCAATCCGGAGATGGCTACCACTGGCCAGCGCTTCAGCTGCAGCGAGCCTCGCCTCCTCGGCGGCCAGCTTCTTCTCGCGGGCTTGATTGGCAGCACTGCGGTTGGTCAGCTCCTGCTCCAGCGCCAGGAGGGCGCTCTTCTCTTCGATGATCTCCTCTCGTTTGACGGTCACAGTTTGACGCCAGGCCTTCAGTTCAGCTCGGTTCAGAGTAAAGGACATCGTGGTGGTGGTGGTGGTGATAGTGGTGCTGGTGGCTGAAAACGGTACAATAAAAAAATGACAAAGTTTTTTGCACTGAAAAAATGGGCAGAAAACTTACGACCGTTCTCCTTGGTGGCTATCGGGGAAATGACGACAAAGGCAGCGGCGGCGGTGGCGTCTCACTTGTCAACTCGGCAATGTCGGCTGCAATGCCACCTAGATTGCCGGCCAAGTCAGGTTCAAATGAGCTGGTCGCGGGTGTTCAAACTGATGATGATGATGATGCTGCTGCCTGTGCTGATGGCTCTCAGGCGAAACAGTGACTCAGAGGCAATCACAGGCAGAAAAAGCACCGTTTTCACCACTGTCACTCACTCACCGGTCAACTCAGCTGCCCAGATCACGTTATCTCAGTTTCGGCAGTGATCAATCGGCTAATCAGTCAGTCAGTCAGTCAGGGGCAAACCTTAGCTGTTGCTGCAGACACTGCTGCCCCAAACTTCTTATCATCACTTTTGGCGTGCTGCTGTCGCTGCAGCAAAAAAAGACATAAAGGATGCGTTTTTCTTTCCAGAAACCACCACCAAAAGGGAAACTAATCACACAAATTGTGTTTGCCTGTTACCGGTAATTGAGCGGCTATTTGGGTGTGTTTGTGCATAGGAAACAACGCGCATTTGTCAAACCTGAAAACAAAGATAGGATTGGCAATTAGATAGTAGATCAGAGTGCATCGTCATCATCAGTTGTTTGAGACTGAAAGTGCAACAGTCATTGCTAATGCTCACCGCAACTGTTATTTGTTTTCTTTCCGTACCAAACCAGTCTACAGTTCCAGTATAAAACCTCATCCAGTCCTTTTTAAAATCGCTGTCGTTGTGCGAATATTGCAAACAAATGTTGATGATCACTATCTCTACCACCACCAATTCATTTCACCCCAATTTTGTCTCTGTCTTTCCCTTTAGATTTCGCCGAATCCAGCTCGCCAAAACCGATGCCTGTCCGCTGTCTTCCTCTGAGCGTGAAGCTCTGTCCGGGTGCCCTCTTCCCGCCCACCTGCTGTGACAGCTCTTTCAGTGGATGCCACTGCGTGGCGTCCTCCGCCTCGGCCTCACCTCCAAGGGCCTGTTTACCCTCTACCGAGGCTCTCTCGCCACCGACCGCCGATCGCTGGTGCTCAACAACGGGTACTGGCAGTTTGAGCACACCAACAGATCGCCCTTTATCTGCGAATGGACATCTAAGCGGGCAAACACACACGCACAGAGGCGACAGAGGAAGAGAGCTCAATAGTTTGCCTCCTTTTAGGCGCTCCATCTGAAAGGGAGTTTGACCAGTGAGAGAGACTGGCGCACGACAATCGGCGTTGGCTGAACATCGGCCAGCTGATGCCCAACTTCAAAGCAGTGCATCTAAACGTGCTCCAGTCTTGTGACTGCGGTTTTTTAGTCGGTGGTGGTCGGCAGAAAACACTGCTCAGGCAGCACTTCCTGCCTGCGAGAGCTGCTCCAGATAGTGGCCAATAGCACTGCCGGGCTGCCACCGCGGCGGATCACCACCTACCAACAGCAGAAGGTGTTTGGCCCAACTGAGCAGCTTATTTCTTTTCCTTAAATACAATGTTGCCAGTGTGTTTAACGTAAACAGTGAGCGAACATTGAATTATTAAGTCAATTGAATGTTATCTTTCAGTTTTTTTATGAGAGAGGACAACTAGGTGGGAGTGTTGGTTTTGGCAATGAATGGATCGGCGAGAAAAACATCAGCAGAGGGCCGATCAGCAGGTTTGAGCTATGTCATTCTAAAGTTCAAGTATTTGTGCGTATATAAGTACAAAAAGTCATTTTTAATTACAATGAATTTACAATGAGAAGAAGCTTTTCAATGTAGGTGAATATTTTCTACCTTTTGTCAAAAAGAGTCCATAAGTGCTGATAGCCAAAAAAACCTTGTTGCTGTTGTACTTGTGATAGGAGAAAAAGAAAAACAGAAAAAAATATAGAAAAACAAATAAATAAAAAACAACAAAATGCAGAAATCACTAGCTTTATTGCAAAACAATTTAAAATATTAATTGAGCTTTTTAAAAACAAAACTAATTTTTAAAAAATTAGTTTGTCAATTTTTATCAAATAAATACGCCAACCAGCTAAACTACTTGTTTTAAAAATTTGTTTACTTACCGGTTACTGAAAATAATCAAAAGCTTTATTGTGAAACAACTTGAAACGTATTTAAAAAATTGTCGCATGTCTGCTCCCTTATCAATTTCTTACTCACTTCTTCCACACGTTACACTCACCCTCACGGCATGCACACACACTTTTTGTCCACCCTGACTCTTGTCACCCTCTGTTCACCCCAGTCATGCTCGTGAGTATTGTCTCTCCCCGTTTCTCTTTCCTTCTCGTCTTTTCCCCTCCTGTATATAAGCCCTCTTTTTCCCCCAGTAAAATGTCTTAGTAGCTGACTAGCTCACTAGCAGACCGTCACTTTGTCCACCAGCAGTTTTTTGGCCCTCGCAGTGCGGCCGTAGTCTCCAGCAGCAGATCATCGTCATCGTCTTGTCTACTAGCAAAAGCAGCACCAGCACCTTCCCAAGCAGTACCAGCACCTTCCCAGCAGCCCAAGCAGTCCAAAACAGAAGCCACCGACTTTCCGCTGAACACACGCAACTCTGCCCCAACCCGATTTGTGCTGGCGCGGCGCAGGCCCGCCACATAAACTTTAATCAACGATGTAATGTTTTTATTAAGCAATTGTTGCAGTTTTAAATAAACAATTCAAGTGCAAATCACTGTTGTTTTAAAATAATGCCTAAAAAGACAATTAGTCCAATTAACAAAAACATATATTGAAACTGACAACTTGACACTAAAGAAGAAGAAGAAGAAGAGGAAATAGCAGCTAAAATATTGTCAACCGTTAGCTTTTTTGGATTGGCATTTACTTGAGAAAACCTCGCTTTGCTTGGTGATTGAAAAGAGTAAGCTAATGCTGTGGGTGAGTTTGATGACTTTGACTGCTGAGATGACCTTTGCTGCTGCTGAACACTTTCATCCTGTTCCTTCTTTTTTTGTGCCAGCTGTGACTGTTGCTGCTGTTTGTGACCGCCTTTAGCAGTCAACTTCTGTTCACCCGTTTGCTGTTGCTGTTGTTGTTGTTTGCTTCGACTGTTGTGATGTCGAAACTGACGTCCATTGACTTGGCTGCCACTGCCTTCCACTGCCTTTCCCGAAGGTATTAGGCCACTTTCAACACTGATCTTATCAGTTGGCAAATTGGCAGTGGTCGTGGCGTTGGTTGAGGTCGAAGAGGATGAGGACGAGGAGAATGTAGTGCTAGCTGCCACTGGTGCTGAAGTAGTGCTCACCTTCAAAAGGTTGTTTCGATTGCGGTGCTCACTTTTGGAGCTACTTTTTGTGTCTGTGGGCTCAATTCCGGCTGTCAGTGACTGCTCCAGAAAGGGCTCAAATGGAAGAGGCGATGAGGTGGAAGAAGAGGAAAAAGCGGATGAAGAAACTGAAGAAGAAGAAGAAGAGGATGAAGCGGAAGTAGTGGACTGCTGTTGCTGCTGCTGCAGTTGTTGATTGTCCGAGCTGGCGGCCACATCGGACGCGTGAATCCACTCTTCGGCAATGTCCTCCTCGGGCAGCTCAATCTCATTCAGCGGATCATCGGCTCTGGCCATCGAGTCGACGGTGGTCACGGCAGACATTGCCTCGCGGTAGATCTCCTGCAGACTGGCCTGGTAGCTGGAGGGGGAAAAGGAAGAGGAAGAGGGGGGCGTGGAAGTGCCCTCTGTCACCTCGTACGCAGAGTCGAGGTTTTTAAAGTCGGCGACTTTTGCTTTTCCCTCGCTAAGAAGGTAGTTGGACTCCATTTCCAGCTGGTATTGCTGTCCCTGTCCCGAGGATGTCCTCAGCATCTTTTGGCCTCTCCTTCGATCACTGTCACTGGCCTGCAGTATTTGGTAGTAGGCTTCATCTTCGGTGTTCCACCCGCCAAATGAGGTCACCGTCGTCGACTGGTCATCCAGAGCAGCCCCTCCAATGCCATTAGGTTTAGCCGTGATCACTGCTTCGGAGTTGCCGTCCAGGCCCTGTGAGACATTGTGCCTCTTTTTACCTTTTTTGGAAGTTTGTTGTTGATCATCAGAAGAAATGTTGGGAGTCACTGTGGAAAAAGGCGCCGCTACAACATGACCTTCTCCTTCTTTTTCTCCTTCATCAGTGGCCATTGTAACGGTGTTCGCCGTACCGTTGATAAGTTTTCCCTCGGCGTTTGTCTGATTACCATTTGCTGCTGGTGATAAGGTGGTGGGTGTGGTAGTTGTGGTAGTGGTCGATGCAGCAGCAGCAGCAGCCAGCAGCAGCTGCCACCGCCTCCTCAATTTGCTGCTGCCAGCAGGTGAGCGTCGGCTTCTCTCCGACATCATTTTGGCACTTCTCCAGGTCGCAGAGGTCGTAGCACTTGCCCGGCTCGCCGTACGGCGTCTTCGGTGTGATCTGCTCGTTGAAGGGAATGTTCGCGTCTGGGGGTAATGAACACAAAAAATGATTATTAAGTTAGAAAGTGTGTCTTTTGCTCCTCCTCTTTTTTACCGATGCAGAGGAAGACCGGCTCCCCGGCGTACTGTCCCTTGCCGTAGGGATGCAGGTGGGGACACTTCTGCTCGACCTGCTCGCAGATGCTCTGACAGGGCTTGGTCACCTCCTGGGCGCCGCCCGGCTTCAGGTAGTACGGAATGAGGGTCGAGCAGAGCCAGTCGCGGTAGGCCATCTGCAGCAAAGAGTATTTCTTAGTGTCTAATCAGCCAAACACAAACATAAACCCTGCTTACCTGACAGTCCTCACACCTCCAGCGGGACCACTCTGCGGCGCAGTCGTATCGCATGAGGATGGCCTCGAACTCACAGGCCAACTTCTCCACCAGGTCGTCGAGGACGAGGAGCTCGCGGAGGATGCGGCCGCAGTCGGTGTGGTTCACCACCGCCCGGTACAGCTCGGGGCTGAGCGCCCGGTCCACTGCAAAGCGACGACAGCTGCGCAGCGTCAGACTGCCCAGCAGGCGCGCCCTGACGCCCTTCCGGTCGGCGTGGCACAGCTCGTCCACCGTCCGAGAGCTGAGGTAGTCGCAGCGGTCAAAGGGCGGCCAGTCCTTTCCCACCGAGGTGGAGGTCACCTTCTGGCGACGGCGCCGCTCCTCCGCCCGCTCCAGCAGAGTGTCCACGTCGAGGCTGTCCTCATCCTCAGTTTCACTTTCCTCCTCCCCCTCATCCATTGAGTTGGGTGACCAGTGGTTTCGCCAGCGCTGCCGCCGCCGGTTCCACCGTGAGATGCAGTGCATCGAGGGCCGGTAGCCTCGCTTGCCCCGGCGACAGCTGCAGGAGACGTCCTCGTCGTCGGTGCCCTCCTCGCTGCACTTGATGGTGTTAGTGGAAGTGTGTGATTGTGATGGAACGCTCTCATGACCACCACCATTTCCACTGACAATGTCCGAGGGTGAAGAGGGTGAAGAGGGGTGAGGGTGAAAGTTGGGCGGAGGGGACGTCTCCTCCTCGTCGACCAACTGCAGAAAGTCCTTCTCCAGCCAGGGACTGTGGTGGTAGTGCAGGCCCCAGTCGTTGTCGTTGCTATTTGGGTTGTGGCCTTTTGAGTGAGAGGTAGAGGAGAAGGATGATGATGAGGATGATGAGGATGATGATGAGGAGGATGAACTATCGTAAGCTGTAGCCAAAGTTGGCGTTTGGGTGAGAAGAAGAAGTAGTAAATATAAGCTGAAAATATGCAAAAATGACGAGAGTATGGACGGAAGATGAGTGGCAGTTGAAAGCTTTGCCGCAAACATTTTGACAATTTTAGTTCTGGTAAAAGACTTTCTTATGTTAACTAAAAGTTCTTTAGTGTGTAAAAATGTGTGAGTTTGTTTCAATATTGTGATCAAAACATTTGCTCAGAAAGGAAAAAGAGCTAACTTGGCAACTGAAATGTTTAGGTGATGCTGCTGTCGCTGGAACGACTGTGCAGGCAGCGTACAGCTGTCAGTGTACAACACTGCTGCTCGTTTGCTCTCATTGAGTTCTTTCTCTCTTTCTCTCTCTTTCTTTTAGTTCCCGACTCGATTCAGCGCATTAGAACGGAATCAAAATCGGCAGCAGTAGCATCAGCAAAGGCAAGTTGTTTAGTATTATGAATGCAGCGGTATATAGCAAAAACAGAGTCTAATTTTCTGGTACTGATTGAAACTGGATTGAAAAAGGGAAAAAGAGAAAAAATTAACCTAGCACAATGATCTGTTTTGTTTATGCTTTAGCAAGTTGAATTTTTTTATGTTGTAGTATTTAGCGCACTTAATTTTATTAGAAATGCAGAAATTACAAACAAAATGTTTTTATTTAAAATTTGTTGTTGTTGTTTTACAATTTTTATTCAAAATGACATTTTTTGTTTGCAGCACATGCATAGCTAAAAAGAGTTTTGCAAAAAAATCTTGTCAATTTTAAGAAAAACTTTGCCAAAAATAATGTGTGTGTATTATTTGTTGTTAGTAATAGAATAGAATGTGATCAAATATTTGAATATGTTACAGAAAAGTATCATTTGTTACAGTATTTGAAAATATTGTTTCTAGCGTTATAAACTAAAAAATAAATCAGTTACAAAAGTTGGGATTGTAGTGTTTTCAAGTGTGCTCAAGGGTTTGACAATGAATAGTTTTTAAATTGAATAGGTAAGTTTGAGTAAGTTTAAAAGGAAAAAAAGCGTTCAGTAAAAAAATTAAAAAAGATTTAAGTAGTAGCGGTCTATTACCAAAAAACATCTGTAATGTCGTGCAAATGCAAAAGGAAAATTGTTCGACTAAATTCAATTAAAAATGGTCTAAATAGGAAAATACAAAACAATTTGGAAAAATGGGTAAGCAGTAGTTAGTGTTAGCAACTGATTTTAGCATTCACTTGCACAACAATACATTTAATTTTAGAATTTTAGTTGGGATTTTGTCGTTTTTGTTGTTTGCCTAAATTCAATTGAACCCTCATAATACTACCCAAAACTGTGTTCTTATCAAAACACTTTTTCTGCAAAATTTTGTTATTTTTTCTCTGAAACACACACATTATCCTCATCTCTCATTTTCCTTTCCATTTACTTCAATTGACCCTCAGTATTACTGCATTCTTTTGCTTCCTCTAGAAGGTCATCTTCCCATTGAGCAGCGGCTCAGTGGAGCTGACCCAGAAGTTGTAGTAGTCCTGGTAGCTGACGGCGATCTTCTCGCTGGTGTACCGCGTCAGGCGGATGTCCTTGCGAACCGAGTCGGTGATCACGCCCCGGTAGCCGCCCTTGCGCACAGCGAGTCAATCGTCTGCAGGTGGTTCCAGTCTGAAAAGTTGAAAGGGCAGAAGCAGAAATTATGTAATGAAAATGTACAAACATTGATTATTGTTCCGGCGCTTACTCTGCTCTGCGGCCACCTCCGGCAGGTAGGTGGCCGTCCGCTTGCTGCCATTCTCATTGCGGAACTCAATGCGAATGCCATGTACGCCCACCGCCCAGTCGAGGTAGTCGTTGCCGTCCTCGAAGTTGAGCAGCAGCGAAACGCAGACGTGCAGCTTGTTGAACTCCTCCTTGCCAATCGGCTTGAAACGGCTGTCTCGTAGGGCACTGGGGGGGGGGGGGGGGAATATAGTTTAAACGGCGATGAGAATCATTTTAAAGAAAGATAACAACAACTTTCAACAAAACAGATGTTGTTACCTTGAGAGGGCATAGTCGCGCAGCCCGGTGTGCAGCGGAATGGCGTTGAAGGTGCCGATGCAGCCGCGAAGGCGCTTGTCGTGGCCAATCTTCCAGGTGACAAAGAGCGGACTGGTGGTGGTGGTGGTGGTGGTAGGAAAATAGGTGAAAGATTAGGAAATGATATTAGCAGAAAAAGATTGATTTTGCTAATTTTTATTTTTTATGCGGTTGCCTGATTCACCGACGGAGGGCGCCATAAAAAACGGCAGCGGGCAGTTGCTGTGAGGAAAATCTGTTTACTTTTTCTGCTGTCTCTGTGCAACAAGAACTGTGAGTTTTTTACACTGCCTGTGCAAAAACAACAAAAACGGTTCTCGTTTTCACATTACTGCCGCTGATTCTCATTGAACGAAATTCGGGAAAACAAGTGCCGACAATTGGAAATAAATTGGGCACAGTGCACTACTGCCAGTCAATGACCAAAAGTTGCCACACGTTGACAAAACTAGACTGAAGTTGAGTTTGTTGTAGAGAGTTTTACCTCGTAAGAATGCTTATCAGAGAATACGCGAGTTTGTGTCTGCACAGTTTTTGTGTTTTGCTGTGAAGTACTGCAAAAATTAAGTGTGATAAAAGAGGCGGCTGATCAATTGCGATATGAATCTGTTAGCTTGGAAGGGATGGTATTCGAAGGGGAAAAAATGTGATATGAAAGAGAATGCGAGGGAGTGAATCTGAGTGCTGATAAGGGGATGTTTGAAGCACGTTTTGTTTTGCTTGATGTTCATGTTTGTTTACGTTGAAGTGCTTTTTCACAATGTCCTCAAAATCAACTTCCCTTGTTTGGTACATCCGCCACAGATGGGAAAAGAACCCAAAAAGTTCGCCCGCATGTTGTGCACACTGACTTTGAAAGCACAAAAACTGTGCAGTCACAAACTCGCGTATCATTTGAAAAGCATTCTTACGAGGTGAAACTCACTACAACAATCTCAAACTTCAGTCCAGCTTTATCAACGTGTGGCAACTTTTGGTCATCGACGGGCAGTAGTCTGTCAGTAGTGCTTTGTGTTCAATTGGTGCCAATTGTCGGCACTTGTTTTCCCGAATTTCGTTCAATGAGAATCAGCGGTAGTAATGTGAAAACGAGCACCGTTTTTGTTGTTTTTGCACAGGCAGTGTAAAAACCTCACAGTTCTTGTTGCACAAAGACAGCAGAAAAAGTAAACAGATTTTTTTTACAGCAACTGCCCGCTGCCGTTTTTTATGGCGCCCTCCGTCGGTGAATCAGGCAACCGCATAAAAAATAAAAATTAGCAAAATCAATCTTTTTCTGCTAATAGATCACTTTTTAAATGTTTTAAAAAAGTAATTTGCTCCTCTATCACTTACAAGTGATTGTTGGTGAAGGTCGGCCGCGAGGGCGAGCTCTTGTGGTAGAGGTGGGCGTAGAGGACGTCGAAGCAGAAGTAGCACATCTCCATGCTGGCCACCAGCTGCGAGGTGACGGCCTTGCTTAGCTTGCTTAGCGCCGACGAGCTAGGCGAGGGCTCGTAGTCCATGGCAAAGCTGCCACTCCCACTTCCGCCGCTTCCACTGCCATGACCATTGGTCATTGAGGAGGAGGAGCCATTGTGACGGTGATCAACATTGCCATTGCTGTAGCCGCCATTTTTGTGTGATGAACTGCCACCACCACCATTTTCGCCACTTTCACCTCCTCCTCCTCCTCTTGAAGATTCCCCATTTTCCTGGTGGTGATTCCCGTAGCCATTGGCATTGTTGTTGTTGGGGTTGTTGTTCCCGCCAAGGCCGCCGTTTTTGCGCAGCTTTTTAGTGTTGTTGGCTGTTTCATTAACAAAAATGATATGTTTTAGTTTCAAGTTTGCGAAAAAATCTATAATTATTACCGTAGCCATTGGCGAAGCCATTGAATCCGTTCATTTTCTTTCAGTGAATACTGTAGCTGATTTTTTTGCTTGTTGCTAGTTTTTAGTGTTTTTAAACTTTTAAAAAAGTTGTTTTGTGCTACTTGTTTAGAGGGGTGACAAATAGAGGTTTCAAATGGGCTACAGTGTACGACTGCTAGAATCAGAGAATCAAAAGTGGTCGGAAAGAAGAGGAAAGCCAAACCAACTTGTGAAAGTTAATTAAAAACAATAACTTTTCTTTACTTGATGAAAAACTTTCCTGTTTTTTTCCTGTAATAAAAAAACTTTGTTTTAGTTAGTGCAAATTTTCTACCAAGCAACTTTAATTACCTAAATTAGCTTTTTCCCAGCTTAATTACTTGGGCCCAACAGTTTGCAGATGTTGTTGATGTTGTTAACTAGTTTTTGATGTTTCAAAAGTGCCCTTTTTTATGAAGACTGGTCAAATCTTTTCGAACACTTGCAAACTGCTGCTGCTGTTGATGTTGATAATGATGATGTCACCCAGCACAATGTCTACAAACCACCGACAGCACGCAGACGTTGCCACATCTGCTGCTGTTGTCACCTTTGCTCCTAATGCTGCTTCATTGTTTTCTTGTTCTTCTCTTCTTTGTTTGTTTGCTGTTGCTGCCGCTGTGATAATCTGTCAGACAGAGTCAAACAGACAGTATTCAGTGTGTGTGTACACTGTACAGCGCTCAAGTGTTTGAGTGTGTTGCTGCTGCTGCTGTCTTCTCGATTGCACCACTGCAAAGACGTTTTTCCAGTGTATGTGTGTGTTTGTGTTTGTGCGTACACAGCAACCTACTGCCACCTTGCCACTTTTTCTTCTCGTTAGTTTCTGTTTTTTCTAATAGTCTGTACGGCAATTTGGTGGTGGTGGTGGTGGTGCTGTTGTTCAAGCAATCATTTTCAAGTGTTGCACGCCAGAGTTGCTGCTGCTGAACAGTTGAGGAATTGGCTGATGATTGTTGGTGGTGGTGGTGGCAGCAAAAGATGAGACGCAGTAAAACTAAATACAAAAAACGGAGACCACTGTTAGCAACATTGCTGTACAAATAATGGCAATACATATTTTTATGCAAAAATGATGTTTATGTATACTAAACAAAATCAAGTAATATGGTGTAATAAACTGTGATGTGATGCTTTAGATGCTGTGCCTAGATACGTGTCTAATGAACATGCAATAGTAGTTGGTAATTAGTTGTGAAAAAAGTTCAAGTAAAACTAATTATCATGGGAAAAGTTTTTTATTGCGTCTATAATAACTACTAACTTGAAAAATGTTCTAAAAGTAATTTTAAATATAAATTATTCAAGAACTAGTTAAGACTAAATTAAAGTTGCTTTCAGTTCATGTGTTTTCTCATCAAAATATTTTATTTTTATCTAGTATCCTTTGATAAAACACTATCATTTTTTAAATAAATACTTACAAAATGGAATGGATTGGATTAGATCAGCGGGTGCAAAAGCATTACTGCTTTAAACTGCTTTTGATGAATGATCGTTGTAATTCAAACAAGAAAGCTAGACAGTAATTTGTTTGCTGATCCAAAATGTTCTGAAACACTTGGTGAAAAGGAGGGAGACAAAGAGATAGAGAAAAAGAGAGAGAGAGAGAGAGAGAGAGAGAGAAGAGAGAGACTTTTTCAATCACAGTTTTCAATCACATTCACACACACACACAGGCAGAAATGGTCACACAGTGAGTGTCACCATCTAAAACAATCACTGGTCATCAAGGCTGGTCAGTTGTTCTGCTGCTGCTGCTTGGTGTTCAGTGTGTGGTCAGCAGTTGTGAGTTGATGTTGTGCTGGCCTTGTCGTTGACACACTAGTTCACCTTTTTCAGGTGTTGATGAAAGTGGTGATGATAAAAAGTGATGAGGATAATGGTAGGCAAACAGCAGAACTTACAGCCAAACTGACGACTTGGCCACTTGACCTCTCTCTCTTTTCCGCTCTCCTTCCCTCTTGTCTCTTTTTTTCTCAGGCTTTAATGCTTCATTCTGTTTGCTGCTTCAATTCTTTACTCAAGCTAGCAGTTCATTAAGCAATTTTTCTGTAAGGCAGCTTTCGGGTCACTTTTTAGTTGTTCAAAATGCACAGCTGCTGCTGCTGAACAACGATGAGAAAGATATGATTGCAAAACAGCAAAATGAGAAGTAGACCAAAGGGCAGCTGAACAAATGAAGAAGGAGAGGAAAAGAAGAGAGGGAACAGGGAACAGAATCGGTGTCTGCAGGCGAGAGTCGGTCTGTCTGTCGGTCTGTCTGTTTGTGTATGTACGTGTGTTGCGTTGTATGCGTTGGTTTCTCAGTGGACTGCTGCTGCTTAGAGAGCTGCTGAGGGAGCTGCCTTCAGCTGGGTGAGCTGGAGCTGCAGCACAGAGAGGAGAGAAAGAAGAAAAGAAGACAGAAAGAAAGAGAGAAGGGAAAGGCGATGTGTAATGGGCTTCCACTGCGCTGCTGCTGCCTGTCGCTGGGGCAATTTTCCCTCAGTGTTTGCAGACAGAGAAGAGAGAGAGAGAGAGAGAGGAGAGAAGAGAGAGAGAGAGAGAGAGAGAGGAAAATGAGAAAACGAGAGAAAATGGCTGAAAAAGTAGCCCTCAGCAGTTTCTGCTTTTCTTCTCTTCCTTTTCCTGATCCCTTTCTGGCTGTCTGTCTCAGAGAAAGAGAAAGAGAAAGAGAAAAAAGCAAAACTAGGAGCAAAAACTAGGCAACACAACACAATGTGGAAGACAAGAAGAACGAGGCTTCATTTGCAATCTTTTTCCACCTTTTTTCCGCTTCCTATTCTATCCGCTCTACTTTTCCACACAGTCACCCATTTGCCGCCTAGTTGACTCGGTCTGAGCAGCTGAGGAGCTGCTAAGTTTTTTCGTCAGCTAAATTACCGAGGTAAGCTTTGGGAGCAGCAGAAGGAGCTTTGGAGCTTTGAGCTGATGCAGTGGTCGTCAACTGCTTGTCGCCACTTGCTGGTGCTTGCAGGCGGAAAATTAAAAGAAAGAGAGAGAGAGAGAGAGAGAGAGAGAGAGAGAGAGAGAGAGGAGGAGAGAGAGGAGAGAGAGAGAGAGAGAGAATGGCTGCCTAAGCTTCTTTTTGCAGGAAAAGAAGGAAAAGGCGGAAAGAGCAGTCTAGTTCAGGCTGCTGCTGCTGACGCTTGACGTAGTCTGCCTCATTGAATGTCACCTCTCTCCCTTGCCCTTCTTCTCAACTGCGGCTTTTTGTTGTTGTTGTTGTTTCGTTGATCTCCTCTGCTGTGTTGAGTCTACTTGACAGCGGCAGCGACGGCAGCAAGCAAAATGGTAGCTGTACTTCTGCTGTTCTCTTTTCTGCTCCTCAAGGAAAAAATGAGAGACCAAGTTTTCTGCTGCAGATTCTGTACGGTTACACTGCTGTACAGACGTTGCTGCTGCAGCAGCGGCAACAGAAAAGGGCAAAGGCAAAAGTTTGAAGCATAAGATGATAATTGGCGGCAATTTGTAATCTTATTACTTTAGCTAATTAAACTTTGCCAATTAGAAGAATTTGACTTTGTTTAACACCATAATGATTTTTTGTCGGTTTTTGTATTCAAACTGGTATTTTAAATCTATTTTAGTTTGCAGCGTAAGTAAGCCATTTACCAGGAAAAAGGGGCAATTGCTAAATCGGTTTATTGGTAACCACTGCTAAGCCAGCAGCAACTTTTTTCTCACTTTGATTGCAACCGACTTTTGCAACCTAAAAAATTGAAAAAAATAATCAATAAATAGTCTATCAAATGATTGAAAAAAATTGCTGCAATTTGCCCATTCACTCCCCATTTCACTGCTCTTAGCTCCATCAGCTCTCAATCACGCTAACCATTAGTGCAGTTTTTTAAGCGACCACCGTTTTCTGACTGTTTGTCTGTACACAGCTTCCTACTGCCAATTGCAACAAACAGCAAATGGCCTGGTATAAGGGTGACAGCTCTGCAGCTAACCAGCCAGCACATTTCCACTACTACTAAACTTAAACTACTGCGTCACTACACCACACTGCATACTGATACTACCAGTGTCAGTGAAATATAAGGCTTGAAAAAACTGAAAAATGGTAGGTAAAGTGAGAGAAAGAGAAAAAGAAAGAGAAAAAGAGAGAAATAAAGAAAGCCAAAACGATACAAGGTTGCCAGCAGTAGTGTGTCACCACACCGTGTTCTGCAAGCTGCAAGGTTTGCCTGCTTTAGCAGCAGCAGCAGCACCTCTACTGCTACTACGCAGTGAGTTGAGTTGAGTGAATGAATGCGTTTTCAGTGCCACTGTTTCTTTCTCCAGTGCACTCCCTTAGATGGCGACGGTGTGCGCTTGTTGGCTGTTGGCTGTTGGCTGTAGCATCACACTCTGCCTTTCTCTCTTTGCTCTCCTTCTCCTTATCCCTCACTTTGGTGGTCTTCTTCTTCTTGGCCTTCACTGTGTGTGTGTGTGTGAGGATTCAGTGGTGCACTGATGTACCACCACTACTACCACTACCACTGATTCAGTGCACACAGTGTGTGTGTGCCAATAACAAAAAACATTTGCAGCAGCAGAAACAGTTGCTGCAACCTCTGCTGACTGATTCTCTCTCTCTCTCTCTCTCTCTCTCTCTCTCTCTCTCTCTCTCTCTCTTTGTTGTGTTGTTATACGCTTCTGTTTACTGTCTCTCTTTTCTTCTTTCTCTCTCGTTACGTTTTTTCTTCTGTTTATGTTGTGGTGATAATCAGTACAAAGAAGTAGAAGAAGAAGAAGAAGAGTGAGAATTTGCTGCAATTAAGCAAACTAACTAAATTGACTGCGAATTTCTCTTGCGATTGTTTGTGTGTGTGTGTGGTGTGCTTGCGCGCACTGAGTGTACCTGATAACCTCTTTCGCTCTTTTGATGATAACCAAAATTTGCTGTTACCCTTCAAAAGTACGTAATCTTCTGCGCTCTTGTGATAATACTGTGTAAGTAATCTCTTCTCACCTTCTGTGTACTCATTGCTAATTTTGCCCTTTCTTCTTTCTCCCATTTTTCCCCTTGATTATTTCCATTTGTAGTCATTGATTATCGCTACTCATCAGTACCCTTTTGTTGCCAGGCAAAGAGGTCATCAACACTCTCCATTAGCAGTCAATCTCTCTTTTTCTCTCTTTCTGAGCACCTTTTTCAAAAACAAGCTCTCTAATCACTGCCTAGTCATCATCTTCTGCCAATTTGCCAAACAACAGCAGCTATTTATTGTTATTGATCAGAACCCACAAACGCACACATTGCCAAACGATTGGTCATCACTTCTGCTGCTTCTGTCTGCTAGTTTGTTGACATCGGTCGTTTTCGCCTTTCTCACTTTTGTCTCAGTCATCGCCACTTAAAGGCAAACAACAGCTCAATCAACAGCTTAATATTTGCCTTCACTACTTTCACGTGATCACTTTGCCTGCAGTCTCTGTTTACCCTTCTTCTCAATCTTCTTCTTTCAGTTGCCAAGACAAAAAAAACAGAAAAGAGGACCCATTTTGGCTTTGCCAGAGTTTTTTGCCCCACATTTTATCAACACCAACCAGCTCAACTTCAAACAGCAGTCCAAACACAGTTTGTTGCTGGTGTGTTTGTCATTTAGTTCAGCGAACTCTCTCTTCTCTCTGGTCAAATCTCATCAGGAACAACATTGCTGTTGATTGTTGATTTGCAGACCCCATCACCATCATCACTATCATCACCCTCATTGACTCAAGGGAAAAGAGTGAAAGCGTAAAAACGTAAAACGTGTGTGTTTGTGTGCTCTTTCGCTGCGGTCTCTTGCGTCACCACCACCACCACCACAGATTTGTTATCATTATCATTTTGTGACACACACACACACACACACACTGCTGTTGCTGATAAGACGGTGGCAAACGCTGTGCACAGAGAGCAGCAATATCAGCAGAGTATCATCTCAGCAGTCGATCAAATTGCGCTTTCTCTCTCTCTCTCTCTCTCTCTCTCTCTCTCTCTCTCTCTCTCTTTCCTGCATTCACTAGGCCACTGGTGACAACACTGACACACGCACTCACATTAGAAAAGAGAGATTTTTGTCCTCATCAGCAGAGTTGATCCCGTCCTGGCCGTCCACTACCATCACCCAACTCATCATCCTCATCATCATCATCAGCATCATCCCTACTGCCAGTATTTTTCCTCACCTCACTAAGTGAGAACTCTCGCTCAAATGCCAAAAGAAACAAATCTCTACCAAAAGAAGACCTTTTTGCTGCGCGTTATTGCTGCCTGTGTTGACTTGAGATGAAGGCGCGTGATCTGCAAAATTAACAACAACGACGACAACAACAACAACAACAAAAACTTCTGCTCAATAAAATAAATTAAAACATTCAAGCATAAATGAACTTCAAAAAGTAAAGAAAACATCTTCAAAACAGCAGCACTGCACAAAGATGTCAGAATCAGTGCACGCCGTAGTGGCTAAACAACCATCACCCTCATCATCATCATCAGCATCCAACTCCAATGCCAATGCTCAGAGTTTGCATAATCAGCAGCAGCAGTTTAGACATCAGCATAAAGCGACACCTCCAGCACAGCAGCAGCAGCAGCAGCAGCCCGAGCCATTAACCACAGCTCCCACCCACGAGAGACTATTGAGGCAGTTCCTAAGCAGAGGGAAAAGGAAAATGAAAAGGACGAGGAGAAGGTGGAGGAGGAAGTGGTGGTGGACGAGGACGATGACATCGACATCATCGGCAAGTTCGGCGGCAGCGACAGCGGCGGCAGCACCAGCAGCTGTCTGCTCGCCCTCAACCCGCCGCTGGCCAATCCGCTCTCCTTCATGAGCGCCGCCTCCACCTCTCTCAACGCCGCCTCTTCCTCCAACAGCAGCTACCTCCTGCAGGCAAATGCTTCTGCCGGTTCTTCCAACAACTTCTCCAACCTCACCTTTCACCCGAATCCAAACTACCACCCCCACATTACGCATCCTCACCACCCTCAGTTTCATCACCCCCATCATCATCACCCTCACATCCCACAACAGCAGCAGCAATTCACCACCTCCACTCAGTCTGCGCTGAGCCCCGCCAATTTTACCTCCTCCTCCTCCTCTGCTTCTCACTACCACCACCACCACCACCAACACCAACAACAACTGACGCCCACCAACTCATCGTCGGCTGGCAATCAACAGCTGGAAAACTCGGGCAACTCTTCAGATAGTGTTTTTGCTGGTGTTAGTGGTGCTCTCAGCAACCAGGATGCAGTGGCCAAAAAGCGAGGTAGCAGGCACGGGGGTGATCATCATCATCATCATAATGACATTGATACCGGTGGTCATCACCCTCAGCAACATCGACAGCAGCAGCAGCAGCAACATCAGTCTCAAGTCTCTTCAAACCAAACAGGAGGAGGTGATTCGAACACTTCAACGACGACGACGACGACGACGACAACAGCAACAACAACAACAACTGGCCACAGCGAGTGGGCCACCGACGCCCACTTTACGCCGGCTCGAGATCGACTTCGGCGTGCCCTGCGCTACTACTTCATGTCGCCGATTGACAAGTGGCGCATCAAGGGCCGCTTCCCCTGGAAGCTGCTCCTTCAGGTGGTCAAGATCATCCTCGTCACCACGCAGCTAGTGCTCTTTGGAAATAATGTCACGCAGTACCGGGCGGCTGATAGTAGCATGGTAAGAGGAGTTTGGGAAATGAGAAAATGTTTATTTTTGTAAAATAAAAAACTAATCAAAAATTTTGTTCACTCAAATCACTCTCTAGCTCGTCTCGCTGCACAACCTCCTCCTTCTCAATTGGGACACGGCGCGGGACTTTAAGGTGGTGCCACCTGATTCCGGTCCCTACGCAGTGTACACCAAAGAAGATGGTAGTTCTTACTTTATTGCTCATAAACTTAATCTAAAATTTAATCTTAATTTTAATTATATTTTGCCTAGTATACCGCCACATCGACTACGCCATACGAAACTACGCCAACATTTCCGCGCTGACGGTGGGCGCCTTTGGCTACCAGCTGGCCCGGGATAAACAAAGTGGAGGGACAACTAATTCAACCAAAATGAATTCTTCTTTCTCCTCCAAACTGAGCCTAAGCCCCCACCCGGACCGGATGTCCACCATCAGCGTCTGCTACCACCGGTACGCCAATGCGACGCTCAACCCCTCCCTGGGCGAGTACTTCATCGACGCGGCCATCAGCGAGCGCTGCCTCGACCTGGTGGCGGACTCCCCGGACCTGCCGCCGCCGGGGTCGCCCGCCTGGGCCAACTTCTCCTACCTCGAGTACCTCAACCGGCGGGCGCCCGAGCTGGTGGACGACTTTGAGGCGTTGCTGCAGTGCACGGTGAAGCTGCCCCTGCGCACCATCCTCCTCAACACCATCGTCGCCTTCAACACGCCCCAGTGCTTCGACCTCGACGTGGCGCTGAACTTCGACAACAGAGCTCATTCAGGGGAGATCAAGGTGAACATGGTGGCGCACAATCGGCAGATTGACTGTCGAGGTAGGGGGGGGGATTTTGGTTTGCCAAATAAAAAAAGACAACCTTTTTTCTAACTTTTCTTCCAACTTTTCCTTTCCTTCTTCCCAGGCAACCTCGAGGACCACTCTCGCGAGACGCACTCCCACAATGTGCACATCTCCGTCAATGTGGTGGTCTTAGTTCTTTGCAGCCTTTCCCTAGTGCTCTGCATCCGCTCCCTCTGGCGAGGCCAGGCACTTCGCCGGCGGACGGTTCGCTTCTTCGCCCTCGCCTACCGCCGTCACCTCGAATCCGCCTCCTCGCTGCACTTCATCGACGGCTGGATCCTCATGATCCTCCTCAATGACCTCCTCCTGCTGACCGGCACGGCGATCAACCTCCTCCGCCAGCTCTACCTAATCGGCCCCCACTCTCACTTCAGCCTCCGCCCCATTGACTTTGACAACATCTGCTCGGCGTTGCTGGGCGTCGGCAACCTCCTCGTCTGGTGCGGCCTCCTCCGCTACCTCGCCTTCTTCAGTCGCTACAACCTGCTGATAGTGACGCTGAAGCACGCCCTCAGCCGGGTGCTCCGCTTCCTCCTCTGCGTTCTGATCCTCTACGGCGGCTTCTGCTTCAGCGGCTGGATCATCCTGGGGCCCTATCACTGGAAGTTCCGCACGCTGGCGCGCACCTCCGAGTGTCTCTTCGCGCTGATGAACGGCGACGACGTCTTCGCCACCTTCGCCTACCTGCAGAGCGGCGGCGGGCGGCGGCGGCACCACCTTCGTCTGGTGGTTCAGCCGCCTCTACCTCTACTCCTTCGTCCTCCTCTTCATCTACGTCGTCCTCTCCCTCTTCATCGCCATCCTCATGGACAGCTACGAGACGATCAAGGAGTTCTACCGGAGCCGAAGTGAGAAGGCAAGGAAGGGAAACGGTGGGCGAAGAGCTCGCTCCTGTTCAGCAATGACCAGCTGGCGCGGTTCATTGCCGCTGATCAGGGCGATGATGGGCAGGGAATGATGGGCAGTGGGGAAAGTGGTGGGGGTGGTGGTGGTGGTGGTCTGGGGGTGACCTCCAATGAGCATCACCACCTCGACTGGACCACCTCCTATCGCATCAGTCTGCTGCACGACGAGGAGATGGAGTTTCAGCAGAGCCAGCAGTCTTCTACGGCCGCCCGTCGACGGATGCTGGAGGCGTCGGCTGATCAGACTGATGGCGTCGGAAGCGGAAATGGAAGCGGAAATACTGGTGAAGCCAATGGCGGATGCCACTGCTGCATCTGCCACTTTTTGCAGGCCCTCCTGGCGCCCCTTTCCTGCTTTAGAACTGCCTTCACCTCGCTGCGCAGTAAGCTGGGCGCCAGGACTGCTGCTGGTGGTGGTGGTGGTGGTGGTGGTCGTCGTCGTCTTGATGAAGTAAATGATGATGATGATAATGATGAGGGTGATGAAGATGGAAATGATGATAGTTCGACCAACGCCGACGAGTCGGCCACGCTGCGCATCAACTGATAATGCTGATGATTTTTCTTTCTTATTTTCTTTCTCTCTTTCTCTGTTACTCATGTACACTTGATGAATGACTGATTTCTTTTGTTGCCAGCTTCTGATCAGTTGTTTTACTCTGTTTTATTTTCACGTGTTGATGGCGCACACTACTCACACTACTCTCTGTCACTGTCTGCTTAATCTCATTCATTTTGCACAATTCTTGTTGCTTGTTTCAGTCATTTGAATTCACCCTCTTTTTCTGTACATTTTCAAATGTGTGTTTCATTAGTGTGCCACACCTCGTACAACGTGTTTGCATTTTACTCACTGAAAGTGTGTTCTTTCCTGAAACTGATCGCATTAATATACATTCATTTTTGTTTGAATAACCTCGTAGTAATTAAGCAGAACACTGTTTAATTACTACAATCAGCTGAGTAACACAAAAACAATATTGTCAAACAAAAGTATCATCACTAGTTTCGATTTGATGTCTAGGTCGCACTGGTTGTGTGCATTTCAATGAGCAGCTTAAATTCGTAGTAAATTTTTTTGTAAGGTCAAACTAATTAACGCTAGCTTGAAACCTTCACTTGAAAGCGCTTTCCCAATAGCGGACAACCCTCAACCATTGCCAGTTACTACAGAAAAAACAACTTTTTCATTAACAAGAAAAAACCTTTCAGCAGTACCAAAAAGCACAAATTAATGATGCCAATGCAAAGCAAAATAAAAAATAAAAAACCGCCGCTGCGTAGTTTGAAAGCGCCGTGGCGGCGCCAGTGAAAGTGAAAAACGCCAGTACGCGCTATGTCTGCAGCAAAGCTCTTCTTCTTCTCTTCCAGCTAATTGTCAACATGAAGAAGAAGAAGAAGAAGAAGAAGAAGAAGAAGAAGAAGAAAAGAGGAGCATAATGCCGTTGCCAGGCTCAGTTTGGCAGCAGCATTGGAAAGTGACAGTGAGCTTTAGTGTGGTGCCAGCTCGAGAGAACGAGAGAGAGTTTATTTGCTTAAGCAGAATTTTTTCAAGCTGAAGCTGAAGCTGAACAAGCATTCCTCCTCATATAGTCGGTGGTAGTCTCAGTACAGGCACACACAGGCACACACAGGCACACACACACACACACTGAAACGAAGTACTCAAAGGCGCCAGCAGTGCACCAGTGCAAGCATTCGCTTCAACGCTGACTCTGACTCGCCGAGACTGCGCTTTCACTTTCGCTTCTCCCTGTCTGTCTGTTGTTTGTGATCTTGTGTGCTCTGCCATCGTCGTCGCTGCCGACTTGTGCTTTTGGCTTTTTGCTTTTTGCTTTTTGCTGTTGCTTTGCTGCGACTCTCTCTCTCTCTTTCTCTTTCTCTCTGCCTACTCTCTGGCGCCAGCCAACAGCTGTGTGACGACTGTCTGTGTGCTGTGTGCTGTGTGTTGCCGTTAGCCGCCGCCGCCGCCATCAAAACACACAGGCACCAGACGCCGTCGTCGGCTTGAGCACTTTTTGCGCATTTTTCACTTTCACTTTCATTTTCACCTTTCTCTGCTTTCTCTGTTTTACCTCATTCAGTGGGTTTTAGAGCCGTTCCCAACGTTAGACGGAGAGTGGTAGTGAGTGAGAGTCAAAAGGGGAGAGAGGTGCATCATTCATCATTTCATCTCATCGACCTCTCTTTCTTTCTCTCCCTCTTGTCGCCAGAACATTCTGTCACACACTCACTCACACACAAACAGCTTAGCCAAACTTTTGTCCTCCTGCTGCTCCTTCTCCTGTCCACCAGCACTGCTCTTCATTGAATATCCTTCCAGTCAGCTCAGACACTGCCACCGTTTGTTGCCAACATACACACAAACATTCCAGTCATCTTCAACTTCAACTTCAGCTAATCACCACCACAACAGCATCAGCAGCAACCACTCCCGATGATTCGAAACGCTGCTACAAAGGCTGAAACTTCGACAGTTTCCGTCGGGCCGAGCTTGCTCGGGTCCGTTGCAGGCGTTGTTGAAAACAGCAGCAGCAGCAGCAGCAACATCAGCCCAGCAGCACCAACCGTCACCCTGACCACCCGGGACCTGCAGGAGTTCACCGTCGACGCGGAGATCGTCCGGCTGTTCGGCATCAAGGCGCCCGAACCAAAGAGCACCCTCATCAGCCACTATCACCACCACCATCACCACCACCCGTTCTACCGGAAGCGCCTCTTCAACGACTTCCTCATGGACGACGCCTCTGACGGCTTTCCCGGGGTGAGCTTAGTAAGTGAGGAGGAGGAAGAAGAAGAGGAGGAGGAACTGAACCGGCCGCAGCCCTCGCTGCCCAACCTCTCCGGACCGGCCTTTGCAGTGGCCCTCAGCTGGGCGAAGCACCACCTCAGTCGGCCGAAGCAGCTGCAGGCCTCGACGATGGCCTACCGCCTGGTGGAGCACCGGGACGCCGGGCCTCGAGTGGCCACTTCCGGTCCTGGTGGGGGCTCTTTGCACTACCTGGCGAACCGCCTCTTCCCCGTCGACCTCTGGGACGTGCAGTTTGTAAGTGGTCTCAGCGGGGAGCAGCTGCAGATGCTGCTGGAGGCGGCCAACTACCTGAACATGGGCTGGCTGCTGGACAGGCAGTGCCAGGTGGCGGTGAGGAAGATGACCGAAGGGGGGCGTGACTTTGTGAGGGACACCGCCGAGGAGGAGGCCAATCTGCTGAAGGTCGCCCGGGAGTGCTCCTTTGACACTAGTGCTGCTGCTGCTGCTGCTGCTGCTGCTGCTCGTCGAGTCAACAGCAACAGCAACAGCACTGGAAATGGAAATGGAAATGCAAACAGCGGCAATGCCAACAAATGCCAAAAAGTGGCGGCAGGCGTGGACGTCAAGGGAAAGAACACGAGCACAAGCACCGCTAGCACCAGCATCGCCTCCACTGGCAACCTGGCAGCTTCCTTCAGCAAACGCCTGCAGATGATGTCTAAGGGGAGGGTGGCCGGCGGAAAGGGAAAATCGGCTGTCATTTCAAAGAGTTCTGCTACTTCCTCCTCTTCGAACACCATCGTCGATGTTCCAGCCGCTGCAACTGGAGTTGCCGCAGCTGCCGCAGCTCCAGTTCAGCGTGCCACTCGCATCGCCGCCAAAAGTGGCTAGCTAAGCTAGCCTCGACTCAACCGACATTTGAACATTTTAAAGTGAAAAAAATCAAATTCATTGATGTTCAAGACGTCTATTATTTAGTCTGTTTGGCTGACCGCCGCCGCTACTCATTGTTATTATTATTATTATTATCATCATCATTCTCAACATGCATCACACAGAAGCACTCAACGTTCAACGATGATTTTATTATTGTTTTTTTCAACTCTCTCAACTTTTCCCCCTATTTTAGAATCTCTTATTATTTGATTTCATTTGTTTGCGACCACACAATTATTCTACAGTTGTTCTTGTTATTTTAATTTGGCCATTTTGTATTTGTTTTTGTTTTCAAGATATTTTTCAAAGTATCTGCATAATTTTATCTAACTTGTCAGTTATTTATTTGTATGTTTTATTTTGTGTTGTTTGTTTATCAGCTACACATTTTTAATTTTACATTTAAGCATTACGATTATTATTTTTGCAAAGTCTATTTTTGAAAATATTCAACAAAACATCAAGAAAAAATATTTATGGTAAGTTGGAAAATTTAAAACAAATTATAATGATTCGCAATAACTAATACTTGTTTTTGTATTTCTACAGATACAAATAGATAATGACTACACTGATTTTACGTTGCTACACATTTGATGATGCCATATTTTAATTTTGCTATTTTTGTTTAAAAATTCTACTACTTTGTTGCTTTCGGTCAAACATGTAACAAAAAGTAGAATTTTTAATATACTCAGTTCACTTATATCATTTAATGTTATTTATTTTGACAACACAAAATATTTATTTTATAAACACACACACACACAATTTGTTATAAAACAAACTCATTATGGAAACATGAGGGTCATCTTTGTCAACATTACTTTTGCAAAAAAAATTTATTGCAAAAAATAATGTGACTTGTTGTTAACTGAAACACCTTTAAACATTCATTTCAACTGCTAAAATGCTGTACATTACCAACTAAAGTACAATTCATTTTTACACTAACTAAAATAAAAAGCACTTCACTAAAAAACTTTTTAAACAAATCGCTCATCATTCAGACAGCTTTATCTAAAAAATAAAACAGTGAGCGTATAAGAACGTAGTGCAGACGGTGTGTACAAATTGCCCTGTGAGCAAAGTGCCTAATCAAAAAGTGTTGAGAAACATATGCAATGTTTAGCTGTTGTGCTTGACATGATAACACCGTGACAGCTATCTAAAATAGCAAAAAGTATTACTATTTTAGCCACAATCTCATCTTTGCACTTGCCGGCAATTATGAAATGGTCTAAATTCAAACAGTTTACTGATAGCCAGGAAATGAGTGAAAGTGAGAAAGGAGAGAGAGAGAGAGAGAGAGAGAGAGAGAAGAAAATGTACTCTAGTGACAAAATGACAGTTCTCCTACCCTCAACGGACAGTTGGTACAGCTGTTCGTGAACTGCCACACACTGTAACACCGTGTCTTTTGCTGTTATCACCACATTGGTTGGCACATTTTAGGGGGGAAAAGGGAAGTATAAATACTGGGCTAAATAGTTGAGAACCAAAATTGTACAAAACTGTATAAACACAGCACATTGAGAAAAGTGAAAAACTCCCTCTTTTCGAAATCAGTCCGCACACACCGCGATGAAGTCCCTCACCGTGCTCGTCTGTCCAATCAACGCCGTGGGCCACGTGAACGCCTGCCTGGGCACCGTCTCCGGGCTGCTCCGCCGCGGCCATCGAGTAGTTTTTGTGGTGGAGGCGGCCTGGGCGGGCAAACTGATGACGCCCAAACACGGCGTCACCGAGCACCTGTACAGCGCCCCGCTGCAGGCGGGCAAACGGACGGCGGACATGCTGGCGGCCATCTTCCTCGACATTGGCCTGATCGGCCCCTTCACCCCCAAGCAGAAGGCGGTCAACCTGCTGAAGTTCTTCGACTGTGACCACCTGCGCGAGGAGTGGACGTACTACGACGCGGCCATCAAGGCGGCCATCAGCCGGTACAACCCCGACGTGATTCTAACGGATGAAAATGGCTGATGCCGGCGATCCACCACTCCGGCCTGCCCTGGATTCGCCACATCTCCACTAATCCGCTCTTCTTTGAGCTGGAGGAGGACCTGCCGCCCGGCGGCTCTGGCCTGCCGCTTCACGACCGCTCCGCCTGGGCGGACTTTAATGAGGTGCGAGGGGAGTACATCTACTCGAGGGTGTTCAATGACTTTATTGAAAACCTCGGCTATCCTCGCTACCCGAATGACATCAAGACGCCGCGGACGGCAGTTTTAACCGTGTACGCCTGTCCGGAGGAGTGGAACTACCCGCCGTTGCGGGCGAAGGCGGACTGGTTCAACCTGGAGGTGTTCAACAAGGGGACGCCGAAGAGGAGGAAGGTGACCCCGTTGGAGGCGATTCTCCCTGCGTTTTTTCTAAACGAGCATCTCGATGGAAAGTTTAGCGGCAAGTACGTCTACGTCTCCCTCGGCTCGATGGGCTCCATTGACCTGGAGCTGATGCGGCGGCTGCTGTCCGCCTTAAAGGATTCTCCGCACAAGTACATCGTCTCCAAGGGCCCGCTGCATGATCAGTACCAGGTGGCGGGACGTAATCAGTGGGGCGACCGCTTTCTCCCGCAGCTGGACATTCTGCCGCAGGTGGATCTGGTGATCACGCACGGCGGCAACAACTCCGTAACGGAAATTTTCGCCCAAGGGAAGCCCTGCATCGTGGTGCCGCTCTTTGCTGACCAGTAAGTCAAGTTGAAGGCTTTTTTTCTCATTTTTTTCTTTACAAGTTTAATATCTTTTTCTTTTAGATTCGACAACGCCCAACGCCTTCACGAAACGGGCTACGCCGTGAAGCTAGATCCGTACCACTTTACCGCCGGTGAGCTGACCTCTGCCGTCGATCAGCTGCTGGGCGATGAGAAGCTGACGGCACGGCTGAAGGCGGCGGCCTGGCGAATTCAGACCACCGACCGACATGAGCTGTTTGCGGAGAAGGTGGAACGTTTGCTGGCTAAATAATTGTGATTTATTTTTTTGTAACACATATAAAAGTTTTAAATAAAATCTAAAATGCTACAGCAGTGTGTCACAGGTCGGCTCAGTGCAATGTAGTGGACTCTTTGCACACTTCACACAGAAAGTGTGTTGACGACTGCACTGAGCACATGTTCGCAGAGTGTGCGTTTGACGGCTGCAGCCATCGCAGCGGATGCTATGTTTGCAGACTGATAATTGATTGGTGGTTTCTTGAACTAAATAAAAAATTTTTTAAAAAGTTGTTAGTGTTCTGTCTTCTTTACTAGTCTAGTGTGTGTTCACTACCTGAAAAATCTTGCATTCGATTTGTCGAGTGATAGAGAAACATTGAATTGCTTATGTTGACTACTTCGCCTAGTTGGTTTGAGTTGGATAGATAAACTGGGGGAACACTTTTAACACTAAAATTAAAGTAGCACTGCTGAAATGTGCCTAAATTGGCGGCAACATGACATGGAAGGGAAGAGAAAATGAACTCCTCTTCAAATGGATTTCCATTTAATTCAATGATTTGATTGTTGATACCAAAAAGGACGTTTTGCTTGTAAAAGTCAATGTAAATGCCAATCACGTCACCGACCTTCCATCGTGGCAGAGAAGAGTCTTTGAAGGTGTACTCTTTTTTGTTCATTTTTACAAATTGGCTATAGCCATCAATGCCAATTGAAAGTTTGTCATCTCCAATGTAACAGTCTTGAATGCTTATTTGTTTGGCTGCTAATCCTATCCTCATGCTCCCAGCAGTTAGAATTATTACTTCAAAATAAAATGTTCCAAAGTTAATGTAAAATTTTGACCGAATTTTTTTAAACCCAATTTCATCGTTTCTTATCATTAAATTAGATGGAGATACTTGTAGAAAATTGCTTTTGTCTAAAGGATTCATTTCAATCAACGATTCATTAAAATTTGAAATGGCATCGTTTTGTGAAACTAACGATTGATCGTTAATTGTTGTTAATTTGTGATATGTGTTAGCACAAAGATAGATTTGTAGTTGAATTGACAAATCGCTAACATTTTGAATATTTTTTAACTCATTGTTTACATCAAACTTGTTTTTCCAATGAAGGATAAAGTTATTCAGTGTGTTTGTTATGTCAGATGCACATTCTAAATGCTTTAAATGACGTATTTCATATTTTTTAGTTTTAGATTTTAAATAATGAATTTTTATTAAAGCAATAAGTGAAAAAAGTTTAGTCCAAAGATCTGTATTTCTGTTTATAACGTTTATTAAAAATTCTGCACTTTTTTCAATGATGTAGCTACAACATAATCCTAAAACGTGAAAAAAGCGGTAATGTGCTAAAATAATTACTAAATTGCGTATTTTTGTTATATCATTGTTAGAGTCTAATTGTAAATTTTCAATGTAAAACAATATTATAGCATGAAAATTGTGAAATGCTATTTTATTAATAAATTTGCAGTAAATTGTACTTAAACAACATGCAAACTCATTATTAAAATTTTCGATGTTGTTGCCAATAATTTCAATTGTAGATTGAATAAACCGGCAATATTTTATTTTAGTTTCAGATTTGTCAAACATTGAATTAAAATAGTTTAAGATAACTGTAATGTTTTTCTTTTCTAAAATCATTGATTGAATTTTTAAAGCCATTTTGTCAAATTCATTTTGTTTTAAATCATTAAAAAATATTGGTTCAAAAATTGTATCTTGAGAGTATTTAAACAAATGAAATTTTTTGTTTACACAATGCCATTTTATTAAATTTGAAAATTGTTTTAACTGAAAATACTGATGATTAGCTAATGTCTCAAAATGAAATGTTCTATAGATATGTTTACTAGAAGGTGGATATTTGAACGGTTTGTGTCCGAAATTGACTATTATTTGTTTATTAGGCGGTAAAGATGCAGTTGCAAAAATGGGCACAAATTCGAAAAAATCGTTGTCAATTGGCACATCAGCTACTTTACCATTGTAGTAGAATATGATTAATTTTTTTTCAACATTAACAAAACTGCCGATTGTGTCTCCAGGTGTTGAAAAATTACTTTTTAACACAACTGACTGTCCATTATCTGCAAAACCATTTTTTCGATCAAGAACCGCCAATCTAGTAGCCCATCCAATTTCTATACTTCCACCATTCACCATTTCAATTTCATAAAAATAAGAATTTTCGCATATTTCAAAGGAAGAGTACATATAAACTTGATGAAACGTTTTACTGTGAACTGACCATAAATCGTGACAATGCTGGACGTTTTCAAGTTTGGTTTTCTTTTCCATTTTGACTGTTTTTTTAAAAAGATTAACAAATTTAAAACAAAAAAGTTTTATTAGCAAAATAAGTTTTAACTTTGAATTTGTTATTTAAAAAAAGTTGCAATTTTTCCCACCCAATTTAACAAAAAACAATAGATGCACTAAAAAGGCGTTTTTACTGTATCAACGTGCATAATCGCGTTGTCAAACTAACAAAATCTGTTTATTAAATTTATTAAAACTTACAGCAAAAGCATAGTAAAAGAAAAAACTTAAAATTGGTAAAATTTATGTTTTTACAAATGGCGCACATTTACATTACACTCCCAATCGACCACAGTTGACCACAGAAAACAAAATCATGAAAATGGTTTTGAAACAGCGAGATCTTTTTAACTATCACTATCAGCCACTGACGAGGACGACCCGTCACTGCCGTTGATTTATCAGATCATCGGCGGCAGCTGCCTCGTGACCTAGAACTTTCTCAGTCGCTCTGTGGCACTTGTCCTCACATCATCGCTGACATTTTTGTTTTGTGTTTTTTTTCTTTCACAACAATGTTCTCAACTCGTCTCCGACATCTCACATCGACAAAATGTTCATTCTCAACACTCTGTGATCATTGTCTCTATCAGCAGCAACACTTCTTCAACTTTCAACTTCCAGCATTTTTGGACATAATCATCAGCAAAACCACCAAAGACTTCTTTCTCAACCAAAGGTACGTGATCATCACCTTCTTCCTTAACATGTCATCGTCAGCCTGGCGTCGTTGGCTGACAATGCGCCACTGGCCTGGTGGAAACGCTTTGCGTTACCACCTTGTGTCACCATTTGGTGTCACTGGCTGACATTGCGTAATCGAAAATGTCGAGCTCGCGAAATGAACAAGCGCAAAAGAAGTGGCTTTCTTCTTGGATTTCTCCGAATTTCTTTACTAATTTCTTTTGGCTAATGAACTGAGTTTGTTCCTAGCTGTACAGTTAATCAGCTGGTTTTAAAAATGGCCTCAAATTGCTAAAAACTAAAAGAAGGAAAAAATGAGTGGCTCTACTGCAAATCACTGCAGTCAGCCAGTTTAAACACCGGCCACCAG
Organism: Tyrophagus putrescentiae; assembly: GCA_024499935.1. Lineage (NCBI taxonomy): Eukaryota > Metazoa > Arthropoda > Arachnida > Sarcoptiformes > Acaridae > Tyrophagus > Tyrophagus putrescentiae. Next base: position 15,871,522 of record JAMZRA010000005.1, read on the forward strand.
GTGGGCGCCAGCTGAGCATTTCTCCACTTTTTGTTTTGTTTTGTTTGCCTGCTGTGTGCTGCAAGTGCAACGGACACTGATGTGTGCGCATTTAGCGCGATCAACGGCGTAAGGGGCTGCCCAAAGCATAGCAGTGTGCCCAAGAGTGAACTCTGGGCGCCTGATTTCTTTTTTTAATAAAATTTAATAGTAAAAAGTGAATTAAATTGTTGCTTTTGCTGTTGTTGCCAGCATTAGGTTAGCCTAATTGTCATTGTTAGAATTCAATGACAGCCTTGTTTTACAACTTAGAACTGACTTGAACTTTGATGCACTGAAATGACAACAACGAAAACAACAACGACAACAACAACAACGACAACGACATCATCACTATCATCATCAACAAACCACTGATTACCGTGTGATATTTTTTCTCAGTTTTTAAAACAGCCTTTACCCTACTACTGCTTTCAGTGATAGACATGTCAACAACATTTAGCTGATAATTTTCTCTTTCTTTCTCTCTTTCATTCAAGCAAATTGACTGTCTGTCTGATTGACTGACTGACTGTGTGTGTGTATTTATCTGCTTGTTTTTCCACACACACTGCAATCACCACCTCATCGACCTCATCTTTTTTCTCAAGTACTCTCTCAAGTGAAAAGAAAGAGAAAGAGCTAGCAGTGTCAACAACCTAAAAACAAAAGTCAAGTGGCTTCCTTGGTTTTTGTGGTTTTTTAAACACACACACACACACTACTTTTTTTTAAAATGTTTTTAAACTCAACCTTTTTGCCTTTTATAAAAATCAAAACTTGTTTATTTTTATCATTCTAAGCTTTATTATTACATATCAACTAAAATGGCTAAAATTGCAAAAAGGAAAGCCAAAGTCGGCGTCGTAACATGCTGCCGCCGCCGCCGCCGCTGCTGCTGCTGCTGCTGGTGATGATTTCGATGAGGGTGGCGAGGTGATGAAGACTGTTGCTGCTGCTGAAGTGTACACTGTATGGGTACGAGACAGTCGTGGTGATGAAAAGACGGTGTACATGTACAGCCAAGGAAGAGAAGCTGACGTTAAGATAGTAAGTAAGTAAGTAAGTAAGTAAGTAAGTAAGTAAGTAAGTAAGTAAGTGCAAACGCAATTGAGCAGCTAAGCAGTTGTGACGGCAAGTGCAACACTAGTTTTTCTTCTTCTTCTGAGCAAACAGTTTTTCAGGATTAGCAGGAAACGCTAAAGGCCATTCTACTTTCATTACTACTCTCACCACTGCATCAGGTTCAGGTTCACATCTGGAGCTGAGCAGCAAATACTTAGCCACTTTTAGGTAATCCATTAAACAGCTGCATTACACTGCTGACAAAAAAGACAAAGGGGAAAATTTAAAATAGTGATTTTGCAAAAGTGTTTTTCTTTTAAGATCAACGTTTAGTTAGTTTTCAGGCAGCAGCAGCAGCAACAGCATCAGCAGCAGCCTCATCTAACCAGTCCTCATCAGTGGCCATTCGTGGCCATTGTAGTCGCAGTTTTTTTTGCAGTCGCAGGGTAATCGTTTGAATGTACACGTTCTGCACTTTCCAGCAGTGTCGATGACTCAGTCAGTCAGCCAGTCAGTGATTATTCACACAGCCATTACGCGTTTTCCTTCTTTTACATACTTTTATGTTTAGGCGCTGCTGCTGCTGCTGCAGCTTTTGTTCAGCAAGTCTTGTAAGTGTTTGGCTGAATAAAGTTTTGAAACTTATTTCTAAATCTAAAATGCAAACATTTGCAATAATGAGAAAGAAAAACATGAGTTTGCAGTGTTTAATCAGTGTTAGACGGTTAGTCGGCATATTCAGTCAGTATCAGGGTCATCGGATAGGGGGCTTCTCTTTTTAGTAGTTTGCAAAAACACTTGTTCTGATCAATAAAGTATTTTAACATTATTCAATTTCACTTTAACAACTGCTTTTTGATGCTTTTTCAAAGAATTTCACTAGTAAACATAAAAATTACCAATCTTAATAATTAACAATTCGCTTTCCGCAGATCGACACTGCTGATGAAATACAAAAGTAAAAACCAACACACTTCAACACAACACTTCTTCAACTACAACAACATTTCAAAGAGAAAACCTACAACAAACATTACGACACCAGATTACGAAATATTTTTTTCTGAGCCTCACTGAGCCTCACATATCATCAAGTTTCTTCAAAACATTTTTCCCAATTGATCTATCTAAACTCAAGCGCATTGCTCATCATCCTTAGAATAACTTCTTGGCTTTCATTACCTATTTTGAATTCAATTAAAAAAATGCCAGCCACCCTGGTGAACAGCGTGTCGGTGAACACCGAGGGCAGCCTCTTCGCCGCCGCCCTCTCCACCGGCCTTCGCGTCCTCAACATGGAGCCGCTGGTGGTGAAGCGAGTCCTTGACCGGACCGTCCTCGGCGGCAACTCTGTCCGTCTCTGCGCCCTCCTCCACCGCACCAACCTCATCGCCCTGGTGGGCGGAAGCGGAAACGGAAACGGAGGTGATCCCGATCAAAGCTCAAACATCGTCGACGAGGAGGGCTGCTGCTCAAAGTGGTCGGAAAGACGGGTGCTCGTCTGGGACGACGCCCTCCGCCGCTTTGTGCTGGAGTTCACCTTCGCCTCGCCGGTCCTGGCCCTGCGCACCACCCGCGAGCGGCTGTTCGTGGTGGAGCGGGCGCAGATTACCGCCTTCACCTTCCCGGGCCATCGGGCCACCCGGGTCCCGTCCGTCGCCTCTTCACCGTGGAGACCGAGACAATGGGCGGGGGCTGTGCGAGGTGACGCCCGTGACGGCGGCCGCCGCCGCCGCCCTGCACCTGCTCGTCTTTCCCGGCCACAAGTGCGGCTCAGTGCAGTGGTGAACCACTGTCAATGATAGGGAACTGCTTATCAACAACTACAGCAGGGGCAAACTGCTTATCATCATCCACTGCACCAGCTTCTCTTCCCTCTAGCCAGTTCGGCACCAAAAACGGCACCACTTCTACGGTAAACAAAGTGATTGCAGGCGATGAGCCGAAATTGGCATGCAAAACTGATTACAGTACAAATTCTTCAAGTACAAATGGTGAAAACAAAAATGGAGCAAACCAAAAAGACTTTTTGTTTGACAGCGACGACGGTGAAAATAAAAACGATAGGCAAACTAATTTTTGGGAAAGTGATTCTTTAGAAGTTTCAGAAGAAGAAGAAGAAGATATCGATTGTGATGAAAGCGGTGAAAAACTGGATGAAGACACTGCTGGTGACGCTGAAAACTTGAAAAATCATCACCACCATCAATTTCCACTTTCTCCCATCACTGACGCCAACATCACCTCCAAATCTTCTTCAATGTCCATCTCGCCGACGACCCTCTCCGCCCACCAAGCCGAAGTGGCCTGTCTAGCACTCAATCGGCGAGGCACTCTCCTGGCGACCGCCTCCCAAAAGGGCACACTGATTCGCGTCTTTCGAACCTCTACTACCTCATCTTCATCTTCAGAAGGTGTTCACTCAACTTCTTCTTCTTCTTCAGAAGATAATTCTGCTTCATCTTCGCCGTACACTGCTCCCCTGGCCCCAACGCTGCTGACCGAGCTTCGCCGCGGCCTGGACGTCGCCACGGTGTACTGCATCGCCTTCTCCGCCGATGACGCCTTCCTGCTCGCCTCCAGCGACAAGGGCACCGTGCACATCTTTGCCCTCAAGGAGGGCCGTCTCAATCGGCGCTCCTCGCTGTACAACGTCGTCGGCCCCTGCTTCAGCCAGCACCTGACCGCGCTGGCCGGCGTCACCGGCGCCGCCGCCTACTCCCTGGCCAGGTTCACCCTGCCCGCCGAGTGCGCCTGCGTGGCCACCTTTGGTACTGCCGGCTCTTTGGGTACTTCCGGTCCGGGTTCCACCTGTCGTCGTTCAGTGTACGCCGTCTGCGTGGACGGCAGCTACCACAAGTACGTCTTCTCGGCGGATGGCAGCAGCTGTGAACGGGAGGTGTACGACCACTACCTGGATGCGCCTGATGAGGAGGAGACGATGCTCCTGTAGTTTCGAAATTAAAAAAGAGAATCATTGGTTTCTTTTGTTAATTGCAAACTTATTAGTACTTTCATTCTTCATTTTTAGAGCTGTCACTCTACGCGAAAAAATTGAGATTTTTACAAAATATCTGATTATAACATGGCACTTTTCGTACAACAGAAAACACCTCTTTTTCCTCTTTTTTAACTGCAATGCAACTGATATTTTCTTTTTTACCGTTTTTTCTATTTGTTGCTTTTTTAACTTACATTACGAAACACTACTGGGTGCACACTACTATTTTTTTCCATAAACTACACACTCCTCTCTCACTCACTCTTGCAATTGAATTCTGCCTCCTCATCTTTTCCACTGCAACTCAATTACGATAAACAAATTTCATACTTTTGAAAGTTCTTTGTCTCTCTCCCACACATTTTTTCCCAAACAGCAAATCAGATTTATTGGCATTGGCGTCTTACCAATTGATACCAACACACAGGCCATTCACTCTCACTTGATCGACTGTCTGGTGCTTCCTTTTTGTATTGAGAAAACAGAATTTCATACTTTTTTCTCTTTTAACTTCCTATTGTCTTCCATTTTTGTACTATTTCCTATCCTATCTTTTTCTATCTACTATTTTCTCTAATTTAATTATCACACACACACATACTTCACATGTATTCTTCTTTATGTGTTTTCCCCTTCTTTTTCTTTCTCAGCTTCCATTCCTCTGTCTCAAGTTGCAGTGCTGCTAATCATCTTATCGTTTACGTACAAATGGAGGCCAATTAATTACCAGACTCTACCAGTCTGTCTTCCAGGGTGCCCTGAAAATCTTCAGAACATAGTGAACGAAAAAACAAAATGAAAGCTAAAGAAGGCAATTACCCGATTACCCGATTATCTCCTGTCAATTACGAATATAACCAGTGTAATAAATACTGCAGTCCTGCACCGTACACTGCACAACAATGAAAATAATACCACACATACGTTCATTCAGTGACTTTTATTGATACTTCAAAGGTGGGCAGTCTAACTTCGGTACGACAAATGACGATTACGACTACGACAAACACAAATGACATAAGCTGTACATTCTCTCTCTCACACACACACATAAAGATTTACCTTTCTCAATTTACTGCTGTGTCAGTTTTTTATTTTCATTTTTATTAGCAGTGTTTAATAGATTTTGTGCGTAAAAACTGCAGTACCTACTACTATTTTTCTTTCTACTAAATATAAGTGTGCTTTTGGGTTTGGTTATAAAAAGCAAATGAGCATTTGCACACTTTTTTAAAATAATTTTAAGGTTTGTTTGCAAATTTAGTTTATTAGAAACAAAAAACAAAAAATGATTTAAAATGTTTACCAGGTAAAAAACATTTATTTACTACTGAACATTTTGTTGCTGTTAGAACATGCGTTTTGTGGTGTTTATCAAAATGCCAAAATGAAAGCGTTTTTTCTTTTGATCAATTTTTGCATTATTTCACCTTTTTGCCATTTATTACAGTTACATCAAATTAGAACGTCAACTTCTTTTGTCAATATAAAAGTGAGTAAGTAAATTGTAGTAAAAGCAAAAAAACTGTGACAGCAAAATATTCCTAATTTTTGCATCTAGCACACACCGAGACTGGGCAACATTTGCAAATAAGCCTTTAAGACCTTACAGGCCTATGCATGCCTGTCGATCACTTACAATTGACTTTTCATTATTGTACCCTTCTGTTCCAATCCGCTCCCTTTTGCCGCTCAGTCTTACCTTTCTTTTTCCAGTTTGTACTGTCTTGAACCTAATTCAGCATAATAAACAGAGGCAGTGAATTGAACTGTTCTCCTATTTTTGCGTTCCGTGCTGATTCTTTTTGGCTATTTACATGCTGCGACAACGATTTTGCTGCTTTTTTGCTGCCTAAAGCAACAGCGAAAGGCACTCTGCAATCGATTGAGAAAAAGACGGCAATGAACGTTTAGAATAAAACAGTACAAATCGATTGCTCTCCTTGAACAGTTCAGTTTGGCATCTTTTGTTAGCATAGAATATGGCGTTTAGTTTTTTTTGTTATTGTTTTTTTATTTTTAGAGCATTTTTTGCAATTTTACAATTTTATCATTAGTTTGTTTCAATTTTTAAAATCCCAAAAATTTTTAGACAGCACTAAAAAGTTCAAGGGCGCCATCATCAAACTTTTTGTTTTTTTTCTGCATTGAGCATCTTTTTGCTGCTTTTCTCAGTAAATTAACTTATACTGGTTGAGCAGTTTACTTTTAATGTCAATATTAATGTGCATAAATTGTGCATAAAGTGCTTAGTGACACTTTAAAAAGTAAAATCAAACTATTAGGTCTGTCTGCACACACAAAAAAGTCAGGTCAATATTTTTTTGGGGGGGGGGTCCTGCATTTTACTCTTTGATCTAATTATTTTGCATTGCCAACTCGCCTAACTTTAGCAGTGCAACTGTTGATTTCATTGTAATTTGTTGTTATTATCTCATCATAGTGCCATTACTTTCGTGCGTGTGTCTTGGGACAAGCAGTTTCTCCAGTTTTTCACTTTGCAACTTTTGAACCAGTAAAAAACGCTACCAGTTGTGCAAAAACTTTGCGCAAAGTAAATTTTGTGATTCTTTTAAATTGCTGCTGCTGTTTTTGCAGTCAATTATGCAAATTTCTTTTTTTAATACAACATCAATATTTATTCAAAATTGAAGCAGTTTAGTACATTTCTTGAACAAAAATTAAACGTTTTCATTTTGTTGTTAACACTGTAAAAATATGATTTAATGCAATACGGCACTTACTATCGCGTACAAACATTCACATTACTTTGCAATTGAGGAGATCACAAATAATAGCAACAGTCTAAATGGCTAACTAGCTGTGTTGCCGGTGTTGGTTGTTCTGCTGTTGTAACCCGAATCTGGTACTGGAACTGCCCGCTACTGACGTCCACTCACCAACGGAGTTTCATTGTGACAGCTGTCGACAGCTCGGCGCGATGCGTTTGAACCGCACCGCACCACCACACTGCCACCACACCACCACCGCCATGAATTGTAGGAGGACGAATTCGAAGAGCTTGAAAGCATTTCGGTACCGGGGATTGAGCGCAAAGTAGATGAAGGGGTGATGCAGGCGTTCAGCCAGGGCAAATCGAGGACAGTAATGAAAGTACGGATACCTATGAAAAAAAAGGCAGTTTTAATAAATTAAAGTCCGCATTTCTGCATTTTACATCTCTCACTCACCGGTCATCCGCTATCAGCACATTGCCCACGAAGAGGGGCAGAAAACAGCCGACAAAGGTGAAGAAGACGACGCTGATGAGCACCGTCAGGCGGAGATCGCGCTTCGAGGCTTCGAGGTTCTTGTCACCACCAATCCCCTCCCCCATCCACCCCCACCCCCCAAAAACCCCCACCACCTCCCAAATCCCCTTTGTTATACCTCCGACGTCGGCGGGCGTCCCCAAAAGATCGTACTGACCACAATGGGGACCATTGGCAGGAGAACCGACCATGAAGGGAACTTCTTCGGCGACCTTCCGCCGGCGTCTCGCAGGATGGTACAGCTGAAGGTCTCCGCCTGGAGGCCGGTCCGGCCGTACAGGCCCAGGAGGGGCACGGCGAGAATCCCGTAGCTGAAGAGGTAGCAGAAGGCGAGCATCGCATTGACCTTCGCCTTGGTGTAGATTACCGGTAGTGGTCGTTGAAGGCGTCAGCATACGCTGGAACGGAACAAAAAAGGGAAAATTTATAAGGCTTTTTATCAAAAGGGATTTAACTCAAATTTACCGTTCAAGGTGATCACGGTGAGAGCATCAGCGAGGTGGACGAGCCCTAGTACAGCACCGGGTAGAGGCGACAGGCCAGTTGACCAAAGGGCCCCGCCCTCTCAGGTACCGGCCGGCGTTGAGGGGCAGCACCAGCAGGCAGAAGAGCAGGTCCGCCACGGCGAGGTTGATCACGAAGCGAGTGGTCGCGTGGGAGTTCAGTCGGGCGGCGAATTTTACCAACGCGGCGATGGTGATCGAATTGCCCGCCACGCCCACCAGGCTGATCGCAGCGCGCAGACGAAGGCGAGGTAGGCGGCAGTGTCGGGAATGAGGAGGACGTTTTGCCGCTCACTGAAGCACTTTGATTTAAGGCAAAAGTTTGTTAGTAAAAATGGGAGGTAATTTTCCACATAGTACTTGCTGCTGGGGGTGGTGGGCTAGTTGTGGTGGTGATGAAATTCCTCATTTCAAAGCCTTAAAGTTAATCCCACCGCTATAGCCCTGGTCATTTTGATTTGGTTTGATTAGGTGGTTTTTTATTTGTAACAGTTGAATAAGATTTGCCTTATTAAATTGCAAGTGTTTTTGCCAAAATGCTAAAAATAAAAACAACGTTTTTTTTAAAATTACATTTTAGCTTGAGTTTTAAAATATTTTTAGCTTAATTTCAAAAATAAGCTGATTTTGGAACACAAAATTTGGTCCCAAAGCAAAACTATTAACTTCATTTTTAATTACCTAAAACTATTTATTTTCCTTTCCTGCCGCCGTCAATTACTTCAATCGCCTTTAAATCCCCTTTTCCCTAACACTAGCCTCAAAGTACCAAAACCAAAACTCCGCATTAACGCTTAACTGCAAGCTAATGGTAAACTAAAAGTACTAAATGAAAGCAATAAAAGGAGGAAAGTGAAGGAAGGAAAAGGGATGAATTATAAAGTGAAGCTGGACCAGCCAGAAAATCGACCACTCTCTAGCCAGCAAAGAGAGGACAAACAACAGAACATTAATTGCCAAATTCTTTTTCTGTACACAGCGTTGCGGAATCAGCAGTACTGTACCGTAACAACAATGGTGGACTTATACCAATTCACCCAGTTCCTTCACTGAACTTCACAGCAAGAAACAAGTGTTGCTGGAGAGTGAGAGAGAGAGAGGAGAAAGAGAGAGAGAGCGGAAGAAAGTTCGGCACCAATTACCATAAATTTTCAATCAAGAAGCAAAAAAAAAGAGAGGCAAACTGCCGAAACTGGCACCCTAAATGGCCTATCATTCTCTCTCTCCTCTCCTCTTTCTTTCTCTTTTTCTTTTTGCTTATCGCTATTTGGTAATCGGCCTCATTTGCATTTAGTCGAGTGCTACCCTGAAAACATTTACTAACTGCTCGCATTTTCTAGCATTTTTGCCCCTTTCTAAAGTATTTCTGAACCCGAAAGCATCTCCTCAATTGAGTTTCTTCCTCTTTTTCCCGTTTTCTTCTTTTTCTTTTTCAAACATTCCCAAACACATGCCAAAGTGGAGAAGTGGTCATTAAGTTCAACAATAAAAATTTGCGCGGCGGTAAATGGGGAAAAAAGAGAAAGAGAAAATCACAGGCCCTGCAGTTGATTTCAAGTTGATAGGGCAGCAATAAATAATTTAGCTGATTGGAAGTGCTGTTGGTGCTGGTGGACAAGGTGGTTGAAATGATCAAAATGCCTATCGTTTAAAATAACAATAAAAAGTTAAAAAGCGATTACTACTGTTGGGGTAAATATTACTAAACTTAACTAGACTAGTGATAAACTAAAAGCATTTTGGTGAAGACCGGTGCTGTGTACAACAGTACGACTTTGATATTAAATAAAAAAAACGTAAACAAAGTGGTGGCGGCTTTTAAACAAACCTGCAAGGAGTGTAAACAGGAGTGCCAAACCAAGTGAAACGGAGGCCAACTTTGGTGAATAAAAAAACTGGCAAAAAAGTTGATGGGCTAACGGTTATGGCTGCTGGTGGGTAGTTTCCTTTGCCGGTGTTCCTATCTTTCAAGGAGGAAAAAAATTGATTACTTGCCAAGCCCTAGCACAAAACTCTGCCACAACACACACACCCGTGACCACTGGCAAAACTTGCTGTAGATGTAGCTGCGGCTGCTTCATAGATTATTCTATACTTTCAATACTTTTCACTCTAAACGCAATTTTGGTTCATGAACCCTCTTTTTACTTGAAACGATGTTGTTAAGTGATGTGTTGGTGGCGCGTGTGTGTGTCGGTGTGGGTGCTCACCCTCAGTTTGACACTTTGTGAAAAAACTTGACAGTTTGACAGTTGATGTTCTTATTAGTGGGTGAACAAGGGGGAGGAACAGTAAAAATGCAAAAAATGGCTGCAAAATTGTTGTGGGAAAAGAGTTTTAATGAAATATTGATGAAAACATAAAAAAGAGTAGAATAAGTTTAAACTGCAATGATTTAACGATTTAGAATGCTCCAAAAAGGTTTTTTAAAACAAAAACTATTTTTCAATATAAAAAGGTGATTTTTTGCTTCATCGATTTGCAGAAAAACGTCCGTTAAAGTGATTCACTACAAAACAAAACAAAAAACGAAGAATTCACAGCAGGAAGCAGGGAAGACCACACGCACACACACACACATTTGCAAAAAAGAGAGGAAAAAGATAAAACAAACCAAAGGAAATGGTCAGAACGGACACTGCACAATGAAATTGTAAAAGACAACAGCTGAATCTACCTTCATCATCAATCAAGCTGGTGGTGGTAGTGGTGATGGTAGTGGTGAGCTTCTTAACGGCAGAAGAATGCATCTGCAGTTTTTTTTCACATTTTAGCTGTTAACAACAGCAGCAATGAGCAGCAAAATGAGCAAAATGTTTGCATGGTATCTGCTGGTGTAAATCATCATCATCATATCCTACCAAACAAGCGCTGCTGCTGCTGCTCTGGTTGCTGCTTCTGCTGCCGTTTCAGCTGCGCTTGATTTCCGCTGGCCGTTGTTAGTGGCTTTGTTTTTTTTGCATTATTTTTGCTTTTTCCAGTTCTTCAGCTTTGTTTTCAGCTTTCAGTTACGTACTTGATCATTTCAATTGTTTAAAAAGCCTTTGTAGATTCCATTCAAAATGCTAAAACCAATGATTGACTGAAAGGAGAAGAGTTTTTTTCGGTACCATCAGCAACAGCAGCAGTCGTCCATTTATTTGTGGTCAGAAGTATCACGTCAGTAAACTAGCAGTTAACATCAGCGCTGTTATTGCTTCTACTTTACTCTGATTGCAAAAAAAAGTGTGTGATCGGATATCCGATTTCCTCATTTGCTGGTGCGATCTTTCGTTCTCTCACACTCACTCCTCTTTTCACACTTTTTCTTTCTCATATATTTATCTTTTTTGTTTTTGTATTTTTTATTTTGTGTTTGCGCCAGCCAAGTTCAGTTTAAAGTTCAAGTTTAGGCTGGTTAAAACGCTAAAAATTTTTTTATTTTGTTTGGTTGACTTTAAAAATAAAATGAATTTTAACTATTTGCAAATAATGTTTTTTTTTGTTTTTTTAAAACAATTCAAAATTTAAATTGCGTTTGAATAACATTTGTCATTTTAAAAAATTAGGGTTTTTAATACATAAAAATTTTTGGTTTTTTTATTTATTTAATTTGCTATTTAGATATTTGATTTTATAAAATTGAACTTTTTTTACAAGTTTTAATTTTGTTTAAAACACTTTAAACATTTTAGTTTATTTGATCATTTTAATTCACTTAAAATATAATTTTCAAATTTTAATTTAAAGTTTTTTTAAATGAAACTTCTAATGTTTGACTGAATAAAACTATTTTTAATTAAATTTTTTTAAAAAAAGTAATTGCAAATAAATGGCAAAAAATGGGTCAACGGTAATGGACACAATTAGAAAAAAAGATAAATTGAACTGCTCATTTGAACTGTCGCCGTGCATTCCCCAAGGTATTTTTGTTACCCCTTTCTATTTTAGCTTTAGTGAGTTTTCTTTTTTATATTTTTTGCTGTTTTTTGTTTTGTGTTTTTTTTATTTTTTTTGCTTTTTAAATTATCCAATTAACTGATCCAAAAACAACAACAGCAAAAATTTCTTCAGTTTGAAAAACAGTTAAAAATAATTTATTTTTAATTGTTTTATTTTTATTATTTAAGAAATATGGGTCCCTTTTGGTAATTACAGATCATTTAAAGTGTATGCGTGTGTGTGTTTTTTATTATTTGAAAGAAAAGAGCGTAATGTGTGTTTGTGTCAATGTCAATGTTTTTGTATGTGTTTGTTTTTATTTTATAATTCTGAGTTTGAGATAGTGTAGCTCTGATGTGTGTTTGTGTGAAAAGTTGTGTAACAGTTGATAAAGAAAAATGTTTCATGATAAAAAATAAAAACAGCAGTAAATTGTTAGTAAAAAAAAGGAAGATATTTGACAACGGAACTTTGTACAAAAAATGTTACAACAAATGTGTATAGCAGAAATAATAATAGTTAGGATTGTTGGTGTGTTTTAGTGGGCGTGATTGTTTTAATAATTGAATTATATGCTTGTCATTGTCATTTATTGTGAAAAATTAATAAGATAAGGGGTTTTAGTGATTTTTTATTTTTTAAACAATTAATTAAACTTATAATTTGTTTTAACATTAAAAATTTAAATTGCAAGTGTGTTTGTATATTAATTTTTGTGTGTTATCGTTTTAAAATGTTAAAGTACTAGTTTAAAAATAATACTGGAAATTAGGAAAAATAGACAAGTGACAACAAAAACAACGAATCCTGTCAGAATAAAAGAAACATGAGAAAAATTGTTTGATAACAATTGATAAAGAAAAAATAAGAAAATGATGTAAAATGTTTTTTTTGTTGTTGTTTTACCAGCAATATTACGATATCATCAAAATAAAAATTTATTATAATGAAAATTAAAATAAAAAGTAAAATTTTAAAATGGTAATAAATTGTAAAATAAACTTAAAAAATTAAATGAAAATTTTAAGTGTTTTTGCGTGTTAAAATTAAGTGTTGTGTTTTATACAAAATTAATTTGGTTCAACTTATGTTTTATTTTTAATTTATTTTCTGCTGTTAATCATCGTTTGTATTTTTTCACATATCCCAATTTAAAATGACAATCAAATTGTCTGTTTTTAATTGCTTTATCCTTTGCCCAACATTTTAAACAACAAAAATTAAATGTAATGTGATATTATGGTACTTGTTTTGTTTTTGTCACTTGAACAACGATTGCAAGCATTATAATTTGTTTTTAAATAAACAAAAACATAAAAATAAACAAAAAGCACAAAGACATTGTTGATTTAGATGTGAAGGGTTTTTTGAATAAGTTTGATTTGATGCAAATCACTTGAAGAGTAAATTCCTGTAAAATTAAAATAAAATTTTTTATTACTTTGTTTTGCAAAAAAACAGCATTTTTTATTTTAAATTAACAAAAATAAATATTTGTTTTAAAAATAAATATTTGTTTTAACTGACCTTATTAAAAAAATTGTAAACATTTTTGAATTAACAACAGTTTGATTGACAGTTTATTACTCTTCTTGACATTTTTTAATTATATTTTTAAAAATGTAAAAACAAAATAAACTACAAAATGCATTTGCATAATACTTTTATGCTATTAAAAATTATTTTAATGTTTTGTTGTAAATAATATCAATTTTACATTTTTACATTTTTTAACAACAAAACATGGTCAAGTGTGTTGTACAGTTTGAGATTAAAAAACTATAAAAATTTGTCAAACATTGTTTTTGCACAGTGTTCAGTTCTAGACAACAATATACACTGCACCGAAACAACACACACACACACACACAAACTAACCATCCAACTTACTAACGTTAACTAACGAGTCCAACTGAAATTGATGACTTGCTGAAAAAACAAAACAAAACAAAGAATATTTTTTGACCGGCATAAAAGCTCACTTTTACTTTCTCTTGTATTTTTACTTGTTTCTGGACATAATCAATATCATATGTGACAGAAATTAGCAGCAGTGTTATGGCATAATAATATAAACTTTAAAAGTATCGACTCGAACGTTGGGTTCTCAAACCGAGTTGTCATACTAGTGGTCAACAAAAACATTGGCGGCAAGTTTCAGCCATTGTGTGTCAAAAAAAGAAAATTTTTTTATTTTGTCTATTTTCATTTTTAATAGCCATAATCGCATTAAACAGTCATTGAGCAGCAAAGAGAATAACTGGAAAAAGGGAAACTGCGTTCCAAACTGAAGGGAAAAAATCTTTAGAGAGAGGGACTACAGCTATGGTGGTGTAGCCACGGTGTAATGGGCAAATCGTTAATTTGATTGATCGCTAATGATTGCCGTACATGAGCAGACACACATGCACAGACCAGACACTCACAGTTAGATCACTTCAGCCCCCCCCACCCCTAAAAGGTTGACCTTGCTAATGCTCCTCTTCCTTGACTCGGTCTCTCTAGTCTCTCATCTAATGCATTAACATGTAGCTAAAGAGGAGCATTTTTGGTAAAAGAGGACCTTAAACGGCAAAAAAAATGTGAGGAGTAAAGCGTGTGTATAAAGTGTGTGTGTGTGTGCGGTCAACGTTGTACAGCAGACAAAAAACAGCCGTCACACGCCCACTTGACTTTGTCTCTCCTCTTCTCTGTTTGCCGTCCCTGCGACCTGACCAGAGTAATCTATCATTTGTGAGTGAATAAATGTACGTGTGTGTCTGTATTGTACGACAATGATCTTCTTCTTTCGCCTTTTCCTTTTCCCCTTTCTTTTTTTTCTTTCTCCTCTTCCTCCTCCTCCTAAGTCATTTAGTTAGGCGACAGTGGTAGCTTGTTTTTTGCAGGCTGGCAATTAGTTCACCGGTCAGGCAGGTAGGTTGTACAATTGTGCTCTCTCCTTTTCTTTCTCTTTCTTTCTCTCTTTTTCTCTTTTTCTCTTTCTCTTCTCTCTTTCTCTTTCTCTCTCTCTCTCTTCTCTCTCCCTCTCTCTGTTGTGTAGCCAGCTTTGTGCTAGCCGATTTTGATTTACGCTTCTGCATCAAATCGTTACATAGGAAAAACTTATCAAAAACGGTTCAAAATAACTGTTTCAAAAAATGTTTTTTTAAAAGAAAAATTAGGAGTAAAGAATAGTCGACAGTCGCAAAACAAAAAGAAGTGAAACAAAATGCAGGTTTCATTAATCAAACGCGTCTAAAATAAATGAATGAATCAACTGAAGAACTAAAAGCTTAAGCTAATGTTAGGGAAGACAGCTAACAACTAACAGCTACCAGCTAATACCCAATCGGCAAGAGTTTTAAGTCTGTTCTGTTCATCGTATATTTTTATTTGCACTTTTTTCACTGTACAAAAAAGCATTTAACTTGGAGAGTGTTTTGTTTGTTTTTGAGTTTTTTTTCACTACACTGCTGCTGTCAGAGACAGTTCACAGTGTGTGTGTGTGTGTGTGTTATGGCGGTAATGGCAACACTGGCTGGTTCGGGTTAAAAGTGCACCGAAAAAAAGTGGTAATTGTGAAGGAGGAGGAGGAGGAGAAAACGTAGGGTAATGACACCGGCATTTAGAAACGCCAAAAAAAGATAGAGCAAACGGGAACCAGAGAAGAAGAACACTGGCAAGAGAAAACGAGTGTGCCTGCCTGTTCAAAGTGGGTCAGGAGAGGGGGAACCAGCAAAATTCGATAATAATAATTAACGACAACGTACAACCGACTAATGAGATTTACTGAGGCTGAAGTTGAAGTTGAAGTTGAGTGTGTGTGTGTGTGTGTGTTCTGTTCTGTCTGTTCTGTCTGTGTCGTTGATAAGAGGAGGAAGAGGAGAGGAATGAGAAATCAAGACTGAAGGAACACATCGCTTGTGTGTGTGTGTGTGTTTGTGATGGCCAAACGCTCTGAATGGCCAGGGCCAAACATCAGTGCAGAACAAATGTCACATCAGCCGTTGCTGCTAATAAACACTCACACGCACAAGGACTAAGTGATTAGTGATGCACTCGAGTGCAAAACGATTCAGCTCTCTTCTTCTTCTTCTTTTCCATCCATTTATTTTTTGTTTTTTTCAGTAAAGCAGTTTTCTGTTATGGCCTGGTTTGTTTTTTTTATTTAAAAACACAAAAAACGTAAAAAGTATTTTTTTAAATGTGAACTGTTTTTGGCAAAGTGCAATGACATGCACTTGGCACGTGTTCCCAGTGCTTAGAAAGTGTTCTTACTTCTCTTTTTTATTTGTTTGTTTGTTCACCGTATTGCCCGTATATAAAAAAAAAGTTGTTACTACGTTGCAAATGAAAAATGAAGAATTCGTGCGTGTTTGTTGTGTCTGCTGACGCCGCTGTTGTTTTCATAAATATTTGATAAGTTAAGTAAAACAAAAATACGAAATAAACGCAAAAAATCTGCTAATAAGCGTCGTAAACGATAACTAAAACATTTTTACACAATTTGGCATTTTTGGTTTCTGAATATTCATTCAGTAAAAAATTTAAATTTTGTAAAGTGCGAAATTGCTGTTTTGACAACAACATAACCAAAAATAAAATTTTTCAAAATTTTATTAAAAACAATGCAAACATACGTTTTTGTTTTAAATTAAAACAAAAAACAAATATTCCAGTAAAGTCACAAACATAATAATGTTTTTCTGTCAGACAAAGCTGTTGCTACAGTGTTTGCTGTCTGGCAAGCTGTTTTTCAACTAAAAAATGGTCGTTTTTCTGGTAAAATAAAAAACTCGATGTTTTTCCAAAGAACTAACCAATACAGTGCTTGCACCGACCACCACTATTAACAAAACTACTGCTACTGCTGAAACAAATTCTGTTTGAGTGACTGCCCCTTTCTTGTTGTTGTTGGGTACTGATGAGCTGATGAGACGAGATGAGACTGTACAGACAAACAGACAGACAGATTCAAAAACTAACTAAACAAACACAAAAAAAAGTCAACGACAAACTTTGACTGACTGACTGGATGAGTTGCTCGGTGACAGACAAACTGCTACCAGCAAAAAAACTGCTGCTGCTTTTCAATTTCGTCCTTGTTTTCTGTTGAATTCAGTTTGAGTTTATTCGGGTTAGTTTTCTGGAAAGTGTATCACTTTCCGTTATCCAACTGACTATTTGCTTTTCCGATTAGAGAGAACGAGAGAACGAGAGAGAGAGAGAAAAAAACTAAAGCAAACCAGAGTGAATGTGTCAACATGAAGAGAAAGAAAGAGAAAAAGAGAGACAGTCTGGACAGTATCTTTCTTTTATCTTTTACTGTCACTGGTTGGCTTCTTCTATTCACAACAGTCACCTTTTGAAAACCCTTCTTTCTCTCTCTCTCTCTCTCTCTCTCTCTCTCTCTCTCTCTCTCTCTAAACAGTCAAAGTCAGCTTTGCTGCTAAAAGAAGAAGAGGAGGAGGAATTAAAGCTAAATGGCAAAACAAAAGCAGAATTGAAATGTTGGCAGGGTTTTACAGTTTTGAAGTGGACTACAGCTGCTGTTTGACTGACTGACTAACTGTGAATGCACGGCCAAAAGTAGCCTCTCTGTGTTTGCTCAACTACTTTGCACTTTGATTTTAATGTTTTTGTCCAGTAGAACAGTGTGTGTGTGTGTACTCCTTGTGCCCTCACTTGAATGCATTTGGTCACTGTTTTTTTTCTACAAAAGTGGACTTGAAAAGTCTTGATCTGAAGTTTTTTGTTGTCCCATCAAGTAGCTGGCTAACACACGCTCACACGCTTTGAAAAAAATTGATGCAGTTTTAAAAAAATTTAAAATGTTGTTATTTTTTAACACACAAAAAAATACGTCTCATAAGCTTATGACAAACCTTTTCCTTTCTCAATAGCAGGAGACAAAATGTCTCATAACGTTATGAGAAAATACCCTGCTTTTCGCACATAGGGTTCTCATAGCTTTATGAGATTTTCCTCTCATTCATGTTTGAGAATACTCGATAACACTTTTTGTTTTGTTTCAAGTTTTTATTGTCATAAGTTTATGAGAAATACATGAGTATACAAATGATAAAGAAAAAACAAAGACAAAAGTGGGGAAAAGCATTTGATGAAAAACAAAAGGTTGAACGGTGGATGTGCCTAATCTTCAAAGTTGACTTGTTTTTGGGTTTCGGTAGTGACATCGATCCAGTGCTGGTCAGTGTCCTATGTGAAGTGAATTTCAAGCGTTTGATGGCTCTTTCAGTCGCCGCCATAAGATAATCTTGTAGTCGTTGAGCATGTTCCTGCAAAAGTAAAGTTACATTAGTGTTTGTAGTTTAAAGTCTTTCTCTTCTCTCTAAACCGGTGCGGATGATCCCCAACGCCGCCCAACTCGATCTTCTTGTCCGTGGAAGACGCCTAGCGCGCGACTTTGTCCATTGCGTCCAGCGGCGCGGTCAGCATGTGGAGGCCCAGCGTCCGAGTCTTGGTGAGCCACTGCGCGGCAAAGTCCAAAGTAGCAGGCAGTAGGGTATTCGGCTAGCGAAAACACTTCAGCAAAACTTGCCGAGACGAGCTTCATGAGGTGGGAGGACTGGTGGTTTTCGATGAAAGTAGCTAGAAGTTGGGACTTGATGAGATAAGGTGATAGGTGCCAATCTTCAAAGTTGACTTGTTTTTGGGTTTCGGTAGTGAATGCCAACACAAATAGAGAAAATTTTCCGTAGTAATCTATGAGTTTTAAATAATTTAGTTTTTTAATTTTGTTGTGTTTTGCTTAAAACATACACAAATAAAACAAATTTTACAACCAAAGCTCAGTTACAAAAATAATGTTTGTTTTTTTTGTTTTTTTCATAAAAAACACAATAAATATGCAAAATATAAAAAATAGCAAACTTTCAAAACAAAAATAGCTAATTTTGCCATTAAAAAATTTGTTTTTTTGCTAAAGAAAAAATAAATGAGAATTTACAAAAACAAAATAAATATTGTACAAAAAATTGTGTTGTATTTGTTCCAATTAGTTGCAACAAAAACGTTTGCGAAAAAAACTTTAACAATTAAGAATTTCCAACAACAGGAGCACACTAACTTTTTGTAAAAGAAGTACTTTAGATAAGTTCATGCATTATTTTTTTGTTTTAAATTTGCAAAAAAAATCAAGCAGATTGTTTGAAAATTATTTGCATAACAATTTTTAGGCAATGTTTTTCAATTTAATGTCAAAAATAAAACAATAATAATTTTTTATTTTTTTTACACCAACACTTTTCAACAACTAATCTCAAGCTCAAGCTTTTAACTGAAAAAATTCATATTTTCATAACAAATTCTGCTAACTCATTACTCAAAAGAGCAATTAAATAAAACAAGAACTAAATCAAATTTTTCTTTTTTCTTGGTCTTTTAACATCCATTGCAAACTTTTTCCTTGCCAAGCGCAAACATTGACTGAGACTGAAGAACTAAGAAAAAGAAAGCAAAAACAAACTCCTGTATTGAAAGCAGACACAGCTGATCTCTAGATAAAAGCAGAAGCTGGAAAAAACAACACAACAACTAACTCAAGGAATTCTTTGCTCTTTTTTTCTCTTGGTCGTTTTAAGCTATTGCCATTGCGAACCTTTTTTCCTTTTGCGCAATTACGCAAACAATTGACTGAAGAACTGGAAGAACTAAAGGAGAAGAAGAAAGCAGAAGAAAGCAGAAGAAAAAGACTCCCTTAGTAATTGAAGTAGGCAAGACACAGCTGAGTCTATCTAGATAAAAGCAGAAGCTGGAACAGAGCACACACACACACACTTCACTAGGAATCTCAGTCAGACCTCAGTTCTGAAGAAATGAGCGGAGATCTTTTTCCTCTCTTCCTTTCTCTCTGCCATTTTATCATGGCAAATGCACTTCACTCTTTCTCTTCGTTTTCCTTATCCTCATCTTCTGGGCCAACTCTTCTTTCTTTCTCTCTCTTTCTCTTTCTCAATAGCTGGCTGGCAAACTCAATTAGTGTCCAGTTGTGTGATTACTATTCTCAGACTACTACTCATTCATTCATTCATTCACTCAAGAATGAACTAGAATGAGTTGCATTCATCGGTTGTGGTCTGTTGTGGTCTGCTGTGGTCGCATTAATTAAATTGACAGCATATTAGAGCTGCGGTCGTAAGCACTGGCATCACCAGTGTGCTAATAGTCAGTCAGTCAGTCAGTTAGTCAGCGGCATAAAAACTGTCTGTAAGCTGAAGAGGAGAGAGAATCTGCAAAAAACAGAATCGCACTACCACAAATGTGTTTCTGTCTTATTCTTTCAATTTGTCCATTTTTTTCTTTTTTTCAAATGAATGCGCATTGCTAGATTTGTGAAGTTTTTTAGGTCGTTTCAGATCTACTTTTGCGGCTCGCTGGCCGCAAAAAAGTTTGAGCTTTTTTATTTTATCTGGGCTTGAAATATTGAGATATACGCTGACTGCCTTTTTAGTGTGTGTGTGTGTGATATGCTGTGTGTAACCGAATCTTTAGTTATTGAATTTTTTACATTTGCAAAATTTAATGGTAATAAGCACCAATCTCATTACTTCATAGGCGGTAGAGCAAAACTAAATTAAGTTTTCATCAATGAGGCACCAAACTTGAAAACAGACTGCAACAAACACGCGAGTGTGTGTGTTTCCTGCCAATTCCTGTCAAGTCCTTATCAAAATGAATATCGTGTACTGTCAAAAAGTGCTCTCTCATTTAAAAATCGAAAAGTTGAAAAAGAGAACATTAAAACTAAATTAAAAGTTACTCAAGATGGTAAAAGATGAAATAATAAAAATACCAAAAAAGCTAAATAAAGTACTGATGCTTATATAAGATGCTTATGTGATGCTAATAAAGAGAGGGGTCTTAAATAAGCAGCAGTAAAAGATGGAGTATAAAGTGGAAATGTAAAACGAAACCTAATGACACCCTCAGCGAGGTAGTAAGATGAGGCAGAGAGAAAGAGAGAAAATGAGGTAGCCAAAAGGCAACAGCGCCACATTGCCATTCATTAGCGCTAATTGAATTGAGTTGAGATACTCTCTTTTTTGGCTATTTTTTCCCTAATACTAGTAAGCTAATTACCGCCAGGGTGATCAGAGCTTAATGAGAAGCGCGGAAATGAAATGAAATGAAAGCAAAACTGAGGAGCACGTCGCCAACGGCCAACTAACGAGACAGGGCAGAGAGATTCCCTCTTTTCTCTTATCCTTGCCTAGCCACTTTAACTTCTCCATTTCACTTCATTTGTATCATGCACAAAAAACAAAATCATTTGCATAAACTTACTTTTGAAGGTTGAAAAAGGAGACAGTGAGAATGCTTGCCAAAATAACAAAAAGAGAAAGGAGAAAAACGGACAAAGCAGTAAAGGGCAGTTGAGGAAGTTGAGAAGGTGAGATGAGGAGAGGAAAGTTGAAAAACGGAGAGATAAAGACGAAAAAGGAGGTAAATGGGAGGTGTAGAAACAAGGATGAAGAAGTAATGGCCGGTAAAACAACAACAAAAAAATGTCGTTGAAATGTCGTTGAAAGTTTTTGTCGTTGGTGGAGTTTTTTAACAACCTTTTTAAACAAAGTTGCTCGCATAACCTCCCGCGCCGACGCCACTTCTTCCATAGGTGGTGCCGTAGTTTCCGCGGAAGTTCCCGTTGACCTTCCACTGAGGATTCCCCCAAGGCGGCCGCCAATTCCTCCTCCTCCTCCTCCTCCCGTTGTCGTCGTCGTCGTCGGATGCGTGTGATTGTGGTTGTGAACTCCCCCGGTTCCTGTGGTTCCGGTGTTGGCGTAGACGTAGCCATCGTAGTCCTGCACCAGCGTGTGGTCCAGGTGGTGGCCCTGGTGGTGGTGGTGGTGTTGACCACTGCGGGAGAAGCCGGAGGAGCAGCTCAGCAGGTGTCTGATCTGCGCCCGCGTCCGCCGGGAGGTGAAGTAGACGCCGAAGATCCAGATGAGCCAGATGAGGGCGCCGGCGAGGAGGAGGACGACGATCTGGTCGACGAAGGCGAGCGTCTCGGCGCTGCTCGTGTCCGCCGGGTAGATGATGGTGAACTTCACCACGGTGAAGATGATGATGAGGACGAGGGTGACGAAGAGGGTGATGATGAGGCAGGTCATCGACGGCTTCGGCAGGAGGAAGTCGCAGCAGAGAAGGAGGGACTCCTGCTCCGCCGGCGTCCCGTCCGGTCCGTAGCCGTAGGTGGAGGTGACCATGGAGGTCATGGGCAGGGGGTTGCCGGCGCCGTCGACGTAGGAGGAGCCACCGCCACCGACGCCCATCGCTCCGTAGGCGCCGCCTCCTCCCAAGTGAGAGTGGGCGCCTCCGAACATTCCAGCTCCTCCCATTCCTCCTGCTCCTCCAGCTCCAGCTCCTCCCCCAGCCGCTCCCTGCGTTCTGAGGTAGAGCATCCTCTGCTGCTCGGTCATGGCGGCGATGTCTCCTGGTCGAAGACCTCCGGCTCCCTCCGTCGGCGGCGTCGCATCCTTCATGTACTCCCCGGTAATCGGGTCGTAAGGATAGTACAGCTTTCGGTAGTAGTCGAGGTTGGAGGCGTCCAGGCCGTAGGGCCCGCCGATGCCGAAAGGGTTCTTCGCCGGCGGAAGTGGTCCACCGAGACCACCAGCACCTCCAAGTGACTTTAGCGCCAGACTGCTGGGCGGCGGTGGCATTGAAGAGCCTCCGCCGCCGCCGCCTCCGCCCATTGTCGAGGAGGCGGCGGCCAGTGCGGCGTTGTTGGCGTTGTACGGTATGGCGCCCATGGCCGCCTGTTTGCCGCCCATTCCCTGCTGCTGCTGCTGCTGCTGTTGTGATTGCTGTGATTGCCCATAGGTGGACGATTGATATGTTGAAGAGCCCATTCCACTCGATTGCTGGTACTGGCTGGTACTCGATTGCGGTTGCTGCTGCTGCTGTTGATAAGGGTACGAAGAGGAGGAGGTTGAGGCGTAAGGTTGCTGCTGCTGCTGTTGTTGTGTTTGCTGTTGCTGCTGCTGCTGATAAGGTGTGGTAGTGTGGTAGTGCGGGTCGACCTGACGGAAAGTTGTTGATAAAAAAGATTGCAAAAAGGGGTTATCAAACATTTTAAACTTCTTGACTTTACTAATCAACAATGAAAAATGTCATTTTAATGTTTTTACCTGATGTGTCGCACCGCTGTGATATCCGCTGGAAGATGATATGTGTTGCTGCTGCTGCTGCTGCTGATGGTGAAGTTGAGAGGAGCCCCCAAGATATCCATTTTGATGTTGGTATCCACCACCAGCACCAGTATCACCCCCATAATGATCATATGATCCATGACCACCGCCTCCATAGTACGGCGGATGATTATGTTGTGCAGTGGTGGTCGCTGCAACAGTTCCGGCAGTGTTTCCGCTATATCCACCTCGATCATAAGCACTGGAACTCGTTTGACCGCCATAACCACCGCTGCCTTGGCCATATCCGGTTCCTTGTCCATATCCGCTTCCTTGACCATAGGCTCCACTGCTCTGAGCATTTGCCCCTGATCCTCGATTCCAGCCCGAGTCACCGGATTGGTAGTTTCCGGCTGTACCGTACGAAGAGGAGTAACTCTGCTGCTGCTGTTGGTGTCCAGAGCTGTATCCGTACGGGTTCTCTGAATAAGAGGAGCCCCCTCCTTGATAACCACCAGCTCTAATGCTCGACGACCTCATGATTGACTTTGGTTTGGTAGGAGCGCCACCTAAACTTCCTGCACCACTGTACGGTAGCTGTTGTTGTTGTTGCTGATAAGGCTGTTGATAGGGCTGATGATAGGGACTGTAGTACTGCTGGTGCTGGTTGGTGCTGGTGCTGGTGCTGCTGGTACTCGTACGGCGGAGGCGCCGACTGACACCGAACACCACCACTGCTGCTATGTGGATATCGTTCAGAGCCGTACACACCACGCCCGTAATATGGGTCCTGGTGGTGGTGGGGGTGTTGATAAGAAGAGGAAGAGGGAGGAAATCGACTGCTGTACGACTGATTGTACGGCGGCTGATGGCTGCCGTAGTAGTTGCTTCTGTAGCTGCTGCTGCTGCTGTACGGGTCTGAGTGATGATAGTTGGATTGATAGCCACCACCGCCACTACTGTACGGCGTCGTGGGCAACGGCGCCGACCAGCATCGTCCGTTGGCTAGCAGGCCGCCGCCTCGGTACGGCGGAAGGTAGGCGTTCGGTTGATAAGATTGAGATTGATGATGGTGTTGATAGTAATTATCAGCTGGCGGTCGACTGTAGTGCAGGTCGCCGCCGTAGTTGTAGCCGGAAGAGGAGCCAAAGTATCCGGCGTCTCCGGCCGAGTAGTGGCGAGGGCGAGCAAAGTTCTCCCGAACTCCTGCAGTGGAGTTGTAGTAGGCGGAGGAAGAGGACTCGTACGTTGGGTGGTAGTACTCAGAGTGCTGCAGAGAGCGGTTGCTGCTGCCGATTCGATTTCGTTGATAAGAGGATAACTGCTGCTGCTGCTGTTGCTGCTGCTGATAGGCGGAAGGTTCACGACTGGTGTACGAGCGATCCACCGATCTTGAGTAGAAGGGCGACTGCTCTCGAAAGGTTCCGAGGTATCGCCCACTACCACTTCCTCCTGCACCACCACCACCACTGCTTTGATAAGCCAGTTGATCTCTTCGTCCTCGGTCGCCGCTCAGGGCCCTAGGTCCTCCTCCTGCTCCTCTTGTTTCTCCGTAGTAGTTCCGATCGTAGTCGTAATCGGTGCCGTAGTAGTCGGAGCCCAGCGCCGGATAACTCCTCGACACCTCTCGGTAGTAGTCCACCGGATTGTACTCCTGGTAGTAGCTCGGCGAGTGGTAGCGCTCGTTCAGCTGCGGATAGCTGGCTGAGGTGTAGCCGGTTGCAGTTCCAGTGACCGTGTTTCCATAGTTTCCTCCTCTTGTGTAGTAAGGATCACCCCTGGTAGACCTCGGGTACACATCCTCGTCATAACCTCCTCCTCCTCCTCCTCCTCGTCCTCTGCTGCTACTTCGATATCTTAGGTTAGCTGCTGCTGCTGAAGAGGGCTGATTGTATCGTGAATATCCTCTAGTGTAGTAATCGTTATCGTGATTGTACAGCTCTCTTTGTCGGTATCGGTTGCTGCTGCTGTCCAGCGTCAAATCCGCCGGCAGGTAGTCGTAGTCGGATTGCTGCTGCTGCTGCTGTCCATAGTAGGCGCTGTTCCGGTTCGAGTGGGCGTAGTACTCTCGATTGTAGTCGGTATTTCTGGTGCCAGCTGCTGCTGCTGCTGCTGTTCGGCCGTTGTAGTAGTCTCGAGAGGAGTACCGATCTAGCGGGTAGTCGTACGAGTACCGCTGCTGCTGCTGCTGCTGTACAGAACTGTACGGCTGCTGCTGCTGTTGATAACTTAGCTGAAGATGACTTTGAGAAAGTTGCTGTTGATGCTGTTGCTGGGGATAGCGATTGTAGCTCTGCTGTTGGTAGTAGTCGTCGTGGTACTCGGTGAACGGATGTGGCCGACTGCTGGTGGCCGACGGAAACGGCTGACGCGGCTGCCTGGCTGAGCGATCTCGATGGCCGCCGTAGTACACGTCTTGAGAAGTTCCAGTTCCGGTTCCGGCGGTTTTTCCTGACAGGTATCCTCCTCTGAGAATGCCACCACCACCACCACCACTAGCACCTGCACCTCGATAGGAGGACGGGTATCGGTAGTAGTCGGCCGATGCTGACCGATAATTGTTACCACGGTTTGCCTGAACTCCTCCACCTTGCTGAAAAGAAGCTCCCTGAGAAGTTGCTGCTGCTGCTGCTGCGCTGCTGCTGCCGCTGCTGAAGAGTAGTTTCTAGAACTGCGAACTGCACTTCGAATTGGATTTGCTGCTGCTGCTGTTGCTCCTGTTTGCTGACTGTAATTAGGTATTGCTGCTGTAGAAGTGGCTGTGGCTGACTGTGGCTGAAAGTTAGTAGTATGCTGTGTCTGTTGCTGTTGCTGCTGCTGAGGTTGATTGTACTCTCTGCTGCTGCTGCTGCTGTAAAGGGTACTGCTGCCTGCTGCCTGCTGCCCACTGTACATATTACTTCTCGGGGGCAGGAGAGGTCGTCGGCCGGAGAGGAGGTCACCGAAAAAGGGGGAGAAAAAGAAAAGTGGACGAAAAGAAAAGAAGAGAGGAGATGATTTGCGAATAAAACAGAATGTGCTCTGAGGATGTGATGGAAGATGAGAGCAAAGGGGGGGAGGGGGTGAAAAGTGGTGATTGTCCTAGTCACTGTCACCGATGATAGTGATGATAATGATGATGATGATGTTGGTGGTTAGGATGACAAACAGTGGAAACAGCGAATTGAGTTGAGATTTAAATTTTTGAGTTGTCTGTTGGACTGCCTGACTTTTTTCCTACAGATTAATCAACTGATGATTTTGGGCCAATTTTTATTCTCAACACATTCTGACGATGAACTGGAGCTTTTTTATGAGTGAGTGAGTGAATGAGGCAGTCAGCGAGGAAAAAACGTTTGTCCACTGCGTTTGGCTGTACAGTAAGAAACAAAAATACGAAAAATAAAAAAGGGTAAGAAAGATGATTTATTTTTTGTGTGTTCTGGGAGGCTCTCATCTTTACTCTGACGCACGCACAGACACTGCAGAAGAGATTTGTTTTCCCATTTTGTCCCGTTTCAAATTGCCAACTGTCAACTGAGAAATACTTTTATTGCCTTTTTTCTTCTCCTCACAGAGTCCTCCTTTTTCAACTAGAGCCCTGAAATTGTGTCATTGAGTGTTCTTGAAGATGAAAGCAAGCAAGTGAAAGCAGAGTACACGACTACCATTTTTTTCCAACATAAAACAGCTATGGAAATAAAAGTGTACTCTGAAATAAAAATATCGCAAGCATTAAGTATAAAAATAGGCATTAGCTAACTAAAAAAGCAGTAGATTTGCAAACATGTTTTAAAATGCTAAAAAGTTTTTAAAAATAAAGAAATATTTTTCAGTCTAGTTTCTTGATTTGTGTTGAAAAGCAAAATTAAATTTAGTCAAACACAACGTGTTTTTGACGTTTTTAATTTCACCGTAATGTTAATTCAGGCTGACAAACTGATCACACAAATAATCAGAGTGAAAGAAAAACTTCTGATGCACAGTGAAATGTGTGTTGAAGCAAAAATCAACAAAAAGCAGAAAGCAAATTCTAACCAATGGACAGCAGAAGGGATTTTCTTCTCCTGAGTTGACGTTTAAACTAACACACAAACATACACATTATGCAAATTGGAAAATAGAACCATCACTAACAGTTTGTTGGCAGTTTAATCTAGGATCCAGTCACCACTACTAGACAGTTGTCTGGTTGACAAGTCAAGGAAAAAGTAGTGGTAACTGGTAAAACTCATCAGATGAGCTAAAACAACAACAACAACAACAAAAGTTTTAATTTAAAAATATATAATTTTTTTGCATTAGTATGTTGTTTGCCTGTTGACCATCACAGTAGTCTCTTTGTGCCTGATTGTTTAGCTGTCATGTGTACAGCACAGCTTTTTGTATAACAGCAAACACAAACACACACACAGAGAGAGAATAGACACTAATGAGAAGACGGCGGAAAAAGAAACGGTTGACAACATGTTTTTTAATGTGCAAACTTTTTTCTTTTTTTAATGCAATTTATGACTAGACAGCTTTTTGTGCAACTTTTTTTTGTTTTTTAATTTTTCAGCAAAAAAAGTAGAGCAGATTTGGTCAGTAAGGCTGCTGAAGTTACCTCTAATGTTGTCGTTGCTGTTGATTTGCTTATGTTAATGTCAGTTCTTTCTCCTTTTTCTTGACTCAAAAAAACTAGCACTGCTCTGCCTCATTACCTAAATGAAATAATGGGTTTTTTTGTGGAGGAAAACTAATAAGGAAAAAATGTTATTAAATGCTAAATGATGACCGGTAAAATTATTCTTTTTCATATGTGCATTGCCAAATGATAATGTGATAGCTGCTACTGCTGCTGCTGTTGCTAAGAAAACGTGCTCACTGAAGCAAAACGTTTTTGGATTTGCCTCTTTTTTGCTTTTTAAGCTTTTCTTTTGCTGAGAATTGCCTAATAAAGAGATGATTTTTATTACACGCCAAAAATGCCAATTGAGAGGCTAAATCTGAAGTGGCAACTGGCAACCTTAATGAGACCATCAATTTCGCTCTAACCCCTGCAAGCGATCTCTATTGTTCTTTTTTTGTTCCGCCAAAAGAAGTGCTCCATTTTTGTCATGCCAATTTTTTTCGGTTATTCCAAACTATCTCCAAACGTTTTTTGCTTAAGTAGAAAAACCAAAGAGTCTTTGATTAAAATAAGGGCGGGATAAAATGGGTTTAATCGAAGTGAAGTAAATAGTCAACTTGATTGGAATTTCATTATTTGCATATCTTTTTTATAATGTATTTAATAATAATTGTTTGACAAAAAATATTATTTTGTAAAAAGTAATATAGCAAAGCAAGGTAACGCTCATATAAGCTGATTTGCAAGCAGGTAACTATTTAAAAAAATAACTGTTTTTTCAATACCTTCAATATCACTAAAATCATAGAAATTTTAGTTTGTGGTTTTTAGTAAATGTTTGTGTGTTGGCTAAAACAAATCCTTTTTTGATAAATGTTTACAATGATATGATGATGGTGATTTTGCCCATTCCTAATCTTCTTTACTGTACTAGATCTGTGCTGCTTTGTTGGGACACTGTGGTCCTTGTTTTCGTTTTTTCCGATCATTCTCCTCATTTTTCCCTTTCGGGCGGCTTTTTATGTCGATGTTATATTTTAATCCGATTAAAGATAGAGAAAGATAAAAAGTACAAAGTAGTGACCAACTAACAGCTAAACAATAGTTGCAGTAAAAGAGCAAAAAAAGGCAAAAGATTGCCAATATAAAAATTACTTTTTAATTTTTCCTTTTTTTTAGTTTTTTTATAAAAGATGATTATTAAAAATTTTGTTTTTTAATTTGATACTTTTTTTTAATATAAAACCGTGTTCCCTTTTTCCTTTAATTTTGTAACTTAAAATTTCATTGTAAAACAGTCGGGATACTAAAACTACAGCAAAGAAACAATAAAAAAAAAATTTTTACTCCTCCTAATTAACTTTTCACTTTTTTGCCGTTTTTTAATTTTCCCGTTTTTTCACTTTAACTTACAACACAGTTTTCTATTTTTTAAATTTCTTATTATTTTTTTTAGTGTTTGTGTTAACTTTTGACATGGACAGGGTAAAGTAAAACGCAGTTGCTTTAAATTTGTGAACAAAAAAATTCAGTTGCAGCAACATTAAAAGTTTTTTTTCATTACGTTTCTGGATATAAAACTTGCTGGCAATTTTGCTTAATACTAAAAAGGAACACTAAAACCAAAGTGTTTTTAAAATTTAAAACGCTAAAACAAAAAAGGCCCAAAAAAACAAGTGACAACAAGGCCGTGCTAAAAATGTCATCGGCTGAAAAAGTGTTTGGCATAAAAAAACTAGCATAACCTAAAAACAGCGCATAATACATAAAGTGGACAATTGGGTGCAATTGAGTAAAGCTGATTTAGCAAATGTGCGTCTTTTTGGGGCTTTGTTTTTTTTACTATTATTTTATTTTTGTCTGCTGCAAAGAAAAATCAAAAATGGTTTTTTGGGGGGGTTACTTTCCTGCCTGGTTTTCCCACAAAAAGTTTAACAACAAAATTTAAAAAAAAATTTATTTTAAATTTAGTTTATGCTAACAACACTTTTCCCCTTTTTAAATGAGTATAAAATAATATTAAACCCCAAATTGGGAAAACTTTTTCTCTCCTTTTTTTAAAAATTTGTTACTCTTTTATCCTTTTCTTCTTTTTCATTTCATTTTCGTTTCCTTTGGCAGGGACTTCACTTCAATTTACTCAAACAACAAGGAGGCAATTTGATTTAGAGCTCAATTGCTTCTGTGCTGCCAATTAAATCAATGCAAATAGGGAAAGGGGAAAAAGAAAGGTTAAGGAAAAAAAACCACAGAAAATCAAAAAGAAAAACGGCACTTCCCCAAAATTGATTTAAGGGGGATGTTGTGGTGGTGAAAGTGAAGGAAAGTGACTTTTTGGGTTTGCGATAAAAAATTTTTGTTTGCTAATGATGGTGAAAAATTAATTTGGGGGTGGGATTTTTTCGGCAATGGGCCCGGGGAAGGGGTGAAGGGTGAAAAGAATGCTAAAATTAAAAGAAAAACAGCGAGACAAAAAGAATTAAGAGGGAAGGCCCGTGAAAATGCTTATGGTCCCTGAAAAGTTAAACACTTGAAATCAAGTAAAAAAGAAACTGACAGCATGGTTAAAAGTCTTTTTTAAAGTTTTTTTAAGTTGGTTAAGTGGGTGGGCCTAACCTGTTACAAAGTAAAAAAATTGTTGCATTTTTGTTGCTGCTGTTCTCTAATTAAAACTTTTAAAAACTTATCACAATTTTTTGAGAAAAAAAGGGTGATAGCCGTTGCAAAAAATAAACGACACAAAAGTTGCACTCCCTCCCAAAAAACCAATTTATCTGGTCGCTTCATCACACTTGCTCCCTTTTTGGGGTGATACTTAGCTGATCGTTGTATCGTAATAATCTCCGGAACAGTGAAGCGATGAGTGGCAAAAACCAAAAAAAAAAACAAAAACGAAAAATTTTTCAAAAGTCGTTGTTGTTGGTGGTGGCTGCGGGAACTTTTGGGCCCCGATTGTAAAACAAGGCAAAAAAGCTTAAAGTTTCAAATAAAAATAAAACATTTTTGTGGTGCTCCGGGGAAAAACTGAAAACGAAACCGAACGGGCAGACATAGAAACACAGAAACAGACACATTGGCGCAACAGACCACACTTGGGTGAAGTGTCTGCCTACGAGTAATGCAGTGTCAAATGAAAAATGTCCCGGCCCTTTTTGCTCTGTTTTTTTTCCGTTGGGGGTTTTTTTTTTGTGTGTGTGTTGGCGCAGCAGCATTCCCAACTTTTTCCCTCATTTTTTCCCCTTTTTTCTCTTCTCCCCTCTTTCGCTCGTCTCTCTTTCTCTCCTTTTCCTCGTTTTCGGTGGTCATGAGAATGTGGTCGGCGTCCGTCGTCGTCGTCGTCGATGCTGCTTGCTGGTGAAGAGAAGATTTGAAGCTGCTGGCTTCTGCTGTGCCCCTGCCTCAACTTCTCTCCTCTTCTCTTTGGAAGTGCGCCAGGAACAGAGAGAAGGAGGCAGACCACTCCTGACCAACACACATAACGACACACACACACACACTTTCAGCTTTAGCAGCCCTGTCCTCTGGCTGTTTTCCCAACCTCTCTCTCTCTCCTCATCGTCTCTCTCTTCCTCTCTCTCGTCTCTCTCTCTCTCTCTCAGTTGAGCGGACTTTCTCCTTTACTTTTTAGTCTTAAGTGTGCGGCAAAAGTATTCGGTGGTTTTGGTCGGTGCTTCCCTGCCTTGATTTCTCATTTTACTCTCATTCCGACACGAAGAGAGAGAGAAATAGAGAAAGAGAGGAGCTGGTCGACTCGACGACTAAGACGAAAAAACTAGGAGAAATACGAGGTGAACTACGTTCTTGCCTGTTCTTCACATTCATGTTTGGTTCAGCATTTTTGCTGGCGGTTTCTTTTTGCGTGTGGGTCTGTGTGAAAATAAGGAAAGCAAAAGCCGTGCACGGTCACCACCACCACCACCACAGTCCGACACTTTGGCTGAGACTGTGCAGCAGCATCTGCTCCGCTGCCATTTGTCCTTGGCCTTTTTTTTTTTTTTTTCCATTTTCCTTTTCCGTCTCTGTTTCCTGTCGCTTTTTTTTTCAAATAGCACCTTTGTTCTCGGGGGGCGGGGCTTCTCTCTCTTTCTCTTTCTCTCTCTCTTTTTTCTTACCAGTGCCACTACTAGTTTTGTCCCAGGGTGTTTACCCTTGCACTTTAACTTTTTTCATACAATTTTTTTAATTTGCTATTAAAAACCCGAAAAACATAAAAACAGCCATTTGTGTGCTGGAAAAGCGAAAAAAAAGGAGAAAAAGGCAGAGGCAATGGGGCCACCACGACGTCAGAGTTTTGTTTTTAACTTTACAGTCTACACACACACACAACACACACATGGCGCAGTCACGTTTTCTTCTTCACTTTCTTTTTTGCACTCAATCATGCACGCCAGATTCAAGGCAAGAAAAAGACGAGAAAAAGAAGAAAAGTAAGCAGAAGAGATCTACCTGCAAGACGACATTTTGACCGATTTTGCCGTTTTCTCCCTTTCAATTTCCTCTTTTTGCCGTTTCAGTTTAGCCGTCCTGTTTTCCCCGCTTGCTTTTGTTTTAATTTTTATGTTTGGAGACTCTCTCTTTCTCTCTCCTCCTCTCAACTTGCGGTTTAAAGAAAAGGGTACTGTAAAAATTAAAAAAACGCTGTCTGGTGGAATTTTTAATGTCTCCTTTCGTGATGTGTGCAAGTGCCAATGGCGTCTGCTTTGCTGCTGCTTGTGCAAGAAAACTTGCAATGGCAATGGCAATGGCAGCAGCATCAACGCAGTGGTTTTTTGTCTTTCAGACATCAAAAGGACTGTCGTCCCAAAGTGGTCCAGTCGTCATTGGTGTTCAAGCAGACATTGTTATTGTTGGTGTTCTCGCGTTGTCGTTAACTTTGTCACCGGGTCTGTCAGCAGGAAAATGACTACGACTACAGTCAAGAAAAAGAAACAATACGAACTGAGACTGAAAGACTGTCTAAAGTGCACACACACACACACAAACCAGTCAAAAGCCTAACACACAACACAGTCATCTTAGCAGCCGACACAGTGAAAAAAAACAGAGGCTTGAGGACAAACGCGTTATCAAATATCCTTTTCCTATTTCTTTTCCTTTTTTTAGTTTTATCCATATTTTGCCTTTTTTTCAAAGCTGTTCCATTGGATATTTTTTTTGTATTTTATACCAGTTCAAGCTTGTTAGCTGTGCCTAGTTTGGATCAGTGTGCTGATACCGTTGACGATTTAAATGCTATAATTTTCAATGCTAGGGTTAAACACTTTGAATTATTTTTTTCTTTGAGTTACTTGCCTTTCTGTTGATTGCGATTTCACTCAACTGTCCTATAAGTACAATTGTTAAGAACTCAAGACTGTTTACTGAGCATCATCAACATCAACACAGCACAAAATCGAAAGTTTCACTAATGACACAAAATGTACTAAACTTCCCTAACAAATGTAACAAAAAAGTTTGAAGTGTTAAGAAACAACAAAACAAGTCGATTTTGTCGCAATCCTTTAGGCCGGCATTTCATTTTTTGGGCGTGGTTTACTCGCCTTGTAAACCTGCTGAACTGCTCCTGATAATATCTGCACCCTGACTCTACTAAAATCGACCACTTTCTTACTGTTTTGGGGTCCTTGCCTCAAGAAGGAAGTTTCCTTTTTTGTCGTTTTTTATACCGTGTTTTTTCAATTTTTCATCTGCGCCTTTGCGCAGAAGACTGTTCGTTTTTCAGTTTTTTCTACGGTACAGAAAACTTTCTTCGGCGCTTTTCTTAATACAGCTCACTTCCTCTTTCGTTTGACATGATATTGTTTCTCTGTTTAAGACACTTCTGAGAAGGAAAAGAAAAACGCTTTG
Source organism: Tyrophagus putrescentiae (assembly GCA_024499935.1). NCBI lineage: Eukaryota > Metazoa > Arthropoda > Arachnida > Sarcoptiformes > Acaridae > Tyrophagus > Tyrophagus putrescentiae. The sequence goes on from JAMZRA010000005.1 coordinate 15,904,872, forward strand.
TCAAACTTTTCACTGTTTTCCCCTGTTCTCCTGTTCTCTTCTCTTTTCACTTCTTTGTCGTCCTCGTATACTAGAAATTCATTAAAAATTAAATTGATTGCTTTAAAAGGCTGGCTACTGTTGTTGTTGTTTTTGCTGTTGCTGCTGCTGCTGCTGCTGCTGCGCCATTTGCCGGCAGACTTTTTAACGTACAGTTTTTTTTGGCTAACCAAAAGCAACTTTTTGCAACTTTTCAATTTTTTGTTTTGTATGTGTGCTAATTTGGCTTCCCCATTTCTTTGTCGTTAACTTTTTTTCTTGTTTTCATACCAGTAGGCAATCGACATTTTTTGACCAGGTTATAAATTATTTAACAATTGCTAGAACAAATTAAACCACAACTAAAATTTTTAAATATTACAAGTTATAAATTAATGAAATAATACCGTTTTAATACATCTTAATAGTAAAAAACAGTTAGTAAGTAACCATTGCAGGCTCAAACATAGGCACAGTTTAAAAAAATGTCATTTAAGTTTAAGCACAGCAGCAGCAACGCGCTGCTGAATAGATTAAAATTAAATTTCGAAACATTGCCTGCATTGTGCATATTGCTTTTCCATATGCCAGTACATGTGATTGCCTGCAGATGTTACAACTCTCAGCACACAACAATAGGCAAATAATTGCTGTGTTTGTGTGTGAACGTGTGTGTGTGTGTGTGGATTTGATTTTGCAGTCTTTTTTGTTTGTTTGTTTGAAAACGCGACCACTTCATCAGCGCCTGGGCTGCCTCATTGCCAGCTTCAATTCATTTAACATTTAAATTCATATCCGGATGCGGTTAAATTTTTCCTTTATTCACAAAACATTTCTATTGTCAAAAGGGTTTCAAAAGTTGGAGAAAAAAAATTTCCTTAAAAGCATTTCTTTTGGGGGGAGAGGGAACACAACGGCAGCCTAGCACGATTATCGTTACAAATTTTTATTTTTTTATTATTGTTTATTTAGGGTAGCTACATTGTAAAACTCCGTGTTTGCTTTTTATCGCCACTGTCCCTTTTAAAACCCCCTGCATCTGTGCAGATACCCCTCGGCAGTGAAACCAAGCTAATAATAAAAAAGTGTAAATTAATGCAAAACTGCGCTGCTGCTTTTTTTTTTGGATGCCGGATAGAAAGGAAACGGCTGTATGGTTCCTGTCTGATTTAAGGTTTTTTGTCTGGTGTGTGGGGGTGGGAACGAGTTAATTTATAACAAGCAAAAGTAGCAAAAGCATGGGGACCCGGGTAAGTGGGTCAAAGGGTTTTAAAAATTTTTTTCTGTAAATTATTATACAATCGTATTGCGTCTAAAAGTTTTTAAAGTTAAATAATTCCAAAAGTATATTTAAAGGGATTTGAGTTATCACTGAATTTAAAGTTTTTTAAAAATTTTAAAAATTTTTTTTTTGCTTATTTTTATATTGCTAGCATTAGTTTAAAACATTTAAAAATTACAAATCAAACTACTGCAAATGGCCTTTTTAAAATTGGTTATTTAATTTTTTAATTTATTAATGTTTGAACTGCTTGAATTTTTTTTCTTTTCTTAAACCCCGGGAAAATGTCCCTCAGACTTTGTTTCCCCTTTTGTGATTTAAACGTAAATAGTAAAAACAAAATTGTTTTAAATTTGAAAAAAAAAAATTAAATTTAGATTTTTTTTGGGGGTCCCCCTTTAAAGTTTAAAATGTAAAAATTTTTAAAAAATAAAAAAACAAAAAAACTTTCAGTTTTTTTTCATTTTTTTTGTCCGCGTTTTAGTTGAAAAAATTTTTTTTGCACGCTTCACTGCAAAAGGCGGCCCCGATTTTTCAAAGAAAGATGCAAAAACAAATGCCCTGCGTGTTTATTCAAGTGAACGTATGGCTGCTAAAAAAGACCCCCAATGTAAAAAAAGAGAAGTGAAGTGTTTTTAAAAATGATTTTTGCAATCGTATGTTTTAAATTTTTTTTTAAAAATTTTTTAAAAAAACTATTAAAAATTTTTAAAAAAAAAAAAAAGTTACATTCAAATATGGAAAATGTGCGTATAGTGGGAAATTTTTCCTTTTACAAAGTTTTTTTTCAATTTCAAAAATTTAAATTTTGGGGTTTCTTTTTAAAAAATTTAATTTACAAAAAAGAAATTTTTGGTGCTTTTGGGACCCCTCAAAAGTATTGTCTGCTAAAATTGCTGTTTTTTGTCAACCAAATTAATTACGTTAAATTTTTTTGTGCTCTAAAATCAAGTGTAAAGTACTACAAAAACTACAATTTTTTAATTAAAAAAAATTTAAAATTAAATTGAGGGAATAAAATTAAAGTTTTCAAAATTTTATAATGTTTTAATTTTTTTTTTTAAAAAAAGGGGTTTTGGGGGTTTTAAAAAAAAAAACTTTAAGTTTAATTTAAAATTTTTTAAAAAAATTGGGCAATTAAAGGGGAAAATTTTTGGGGGTTTTAAAACATCAAAAATTTTAAAAAAATTAAAAAAAATTTTATTTTAAACAACCCGGGGGAAAATTTTTTAAAATTTTTTTAAAATTTTTATTTTTAAAACTAAAAAATTTTTTTTTAAAAAAAAAATAGATTTTTTGAACAGTAAAAAAAAAATTTTTTTTCCCTTTGGGGGGTTTTTAATTTTTAAAAGAATTTTTTAAATAACCCGCTTAAAATTTTTTTTCTTTAAAAAAATTTAAAAAAAATTTAATTTAAAATTTTTAAAAAAAACCCCCAAAAAAACTAAAAGAAAAAGTTTGCAAAATTTTTGGAAAAAAATTTTTTTCCCAATTTAAAAAAATTTTTTTTTGAATAAAAATTTTTGGCCCCAAGGGGGTTTTGGCCCCTAATTTTTTTCCTAATTTAACCCCCTCTAAACAATTTTTTAAAAATTTTTTAAAATTTTGTAAAGTTTTTAAAAATTTTTTCCCCACTTAGACAAAAAAAAAAAGATTTTTTTTTTCTCTTATTTTTAACTTTGTCGGTTTTTTTTTTTTTTCCCCCCCCAAAATTTTTAAAATTTCTGTTTTAAATTTTTTTTTTTTTTTTTTTTATTTTTAAATTTGGGTTTTAAAGGGCAAATTTTTTATGGAGGTTTTTAAAAAAAATTTTTGGGGATTTTCCCCCCTTTTTTTTGGGGAACAACTAAAAAAAAAAACTTCCCAAATTTTTAACCCCTTTTTTTTTTGGGGGTTTAAAAAATCGCCAGCTTTTAAAAAAAAAAAAATGCAAACTCCCGGTAAAAAAGTTAAAATGAAACACTTACCATAGTGGGGTTTTTATTCCCCTTTTTCCCCTTTCCCCTTTTTGGGTAAACACCCCAGCAAAGGAAAAAAAACCCCCCGGACCCCCCCAAAAAAAAAGGGGGGGGCCCCCACTTTGATTACAATTTTTTTTGGGGTAAACCTCGTTTTTTTAAAATTTTTTGTTTGGTTTAAATTTTTGTGCGGGGGTTTTTTTGCAAATAAACCCCGCACCCAAACACTAAACAAACAAAAAGTCGATCGGCAGTCACTGCTAAAAAATAGTAATGGGGGTAATTGCAGGAGTGAAACCTTTTTATGAAGAGCTCGTTTTGGGGCAATTTTAAATTTTTTGCACTTGCCGATGCCGCCGCCCAAAGTGCAATCGCCGCTATACTTTTTAAAATAAAGTTTTAAATTTAGAAATAAAACCACCAACCCATTTTTCTGCTTTTTTGATCAACTGAGTTGAACAAGCAAAAAGAAATGAAAAACCAAATTTGTGGCGGTAAGTGAGCCAATGATAGTGTGAGAAAAGTGGGGTTTTATGGGAGAACTAGAGCCTGTTTACCAAAACTTTTTTGCGGTACTTTTTATCTCCCGGGGTTTGCTCTTTTTTTAGTTTTTTAAGAAAGCTGTAAAAAGCAGCAAACGCAAACAAAAATAAAATTTTTCCCAACCCCAGAAAATGGCTCGTTTGGAGGAAAAAAAGTAAAAAGAGTAAAGATAGGAATAAAAAGAAAGGGGGAGGAAAAGGAGCAATATAAAAAAAAAAAGGGAGAAATTCTTATCGGGGGGCTAAATTGGCTATCAACCCTTGGGCCTTTTGGGCGTGGCCTGGTCTGACCCCACCCAAAATGATGAAAAAAAAAAGAGGCAACTGAAATATAAAAGACGAAGAAGAAGAAAAAAAAGAAGAAAAAAGAGGAGAAGGACTAAAAGAACACTTAGTGCCATTTTGCTCCCGTCATCGCCCCCGCCCATTGACGTGCTTGTTTGTGTGTTTTGGAAAAAAAAAGTTAAAAGAAGTGTAATTTTTTTTCCCGTTTTTGCTGTTTTGTGTGTGCCCGTTTTTAAAAATACCGAATACTTTTACTTTTTTTTGTTTTTTTTTTGTTTTTTGGTAGTTTTAGGGGTTTTTTGATAATTTGAGAGAAAAGTATTTTTTGTGTGTTTTGTGTGGGGGGAAAAAATGCATTTGTTTTTGGCCCCCAGAAAACTGGTGCGGCTTTAGATTTCATTTTTCTTCGGGTTTATTTTTCTTTTCCCCTCTTTTTTCTTTAACCCCAAAACCCGAATCCCTTATTTTTCCTTTTTTTTTCTTTCCTCCTTTCTTCCCTTTTCCCCTTCCCTTTTATCATCATCATCATCAAAATCATTTATTTTTCTGTTTTTCCCTTTTTCCACTTTTTGAATTCTCTGTCTCTGTCAGTGGCGACGTAATTATTGTGCCCTTGCTTTCTTGGCGTCCAAAAAAAAAAAACCCCCGGGCCGGGGCCATTGGGGCCCGAGGCAAAAAAAGGGGGAAAAAAAATTGGGTAAATTGAGAAATTCAGCTGACCAGACCAACCGAAATTGGTATTATTTCCAGCCCGCTTTCCCGCTGGTGCTGCTCTCTGCCCAAAAAAGCTCCCCCCCCCAAAAATGTAACATAATGGGAAATGATTTTTTGGTGAGTTGTTTGCCATCCGCTTTTTTTGTCTGTTTGCCAGGATGATGGGAAATTTTGGGGAAAAAATGGGGAAAAGGGGGGGGGATAAAAAAAGAAAAAGCACAACCCAAAAAAAAAAGGAACGGGGAAAAGAAAATTTTGCCCTTTTTTCGATGCAAACCCTACGTGACCTGGGGTGGGATAAAATTTCTCCCCCATCCGTTCCCCGAAGCCCTCCCTTCTCCCCGCTCTGCCTGTCCGGTGTCTGTTTTTTGAACTTTTTTTTCCCCTTTTTTTCTTCTTTCACAGGCATTTTCCCCCGGGCCCCCTTTTTGGGCCACTTTCCCCTCCGCCCCAAAAACCCCCTGCCAAAACTTTTTTTCTTTTTTTTATTTGATGTGTTTTTGGCCAAATTTTTTTAATTCCAAAATTAACCTGAGGTTGCTGGGCCCCCGGCGACAAAAAAACGACGAGGGCGATGACGAGACGACAACGAGGGCGACGAAACTGGCAAAATTAAAAAAAGATCAAGTCGCATTTGAATAAACGATTTATTTTGGGGGCCCATTACACGTTCAACCCCAAAACCCAACAATTTCACCAGGAAAAAGGGAAACACGGATGCAACTGGGAAAAATTTTGTTCATCTATGTGGGGGTGTTTTGTGTTTATTTCTTCAGTGGGGAGCTGGTGGGGGACATAAAAAAAAAGGTCCCTTTTTTTTTGATTGATCACACACAAGCCCCACCACTGGGGAAAGGCAAAAGTTAATCCATTTTTTTGGAAAAAACCCCCGAGGTTAGCCTGAGGACCTGCATACCTGCTTGACAATGTTGGTCAATTTTGTCCGGGGAAAAAAAAATCGCTTACAAGTCTGATACCTTTTTCCCAATTTTTTTTTTTTAATTACCTCATCATTGTCAGTAAACTCAAAAGGGGTTTAATTTCTTTTTTTTAAAAATAAATTTAAAAAACATTCATTTTTTTCTTGGTTATAAAACTTTATTTACATTTTAATTGCAAAGTTTTGATTTTTATTTTACTATAAAATAGGGTTTTTTGTGAATAACAAAAACCCCGGGGGAAAATAAAAAGTGTTAATAAAACGGAACAATATAGAAAATAGATTGCAGGGATGAAAAAGTGCATAAGAAAAAAGGGAGAAAAGGGGTGTTGAAAACCCTTAAAAAAAAAAATTAACAAAATAAAATGAACAAAAAAAAGGAAAAAAAAAGGGAAAAAAAGGAAAAAAAATAAGCACTTTTAAAAAAAAAAAAAAAGAAGGGTGGTGGTAGTGGGTGGTGATGATGATTTAAAAAAAAATTTTTGAACATTTCCAAATGCCATTAAATGATTGAAAAGGATTAAAAAGAGAAAATGATAATCAAATAAAGAATGCGTAAAAAAGAGAAAGAGTGGGAAAACAAATTTAGGGCCCCCGGTTAATTTTGGGTTTAAAATTTGGGGTTTTTAAAAAAGAAAATTTTTTTGAGATTAATTGAGGTGAAATGCAGATTATGTACAGTTTCCCCGTTTTTATGTAAAATGTACACATCATCATTGGGAAAAAGAGAGAGAGAAGATAGAGAGAGAGAAAAGAGAGAGGAGAAGAGAAAAATTTTTTCTCGATAATACTTGCGTTAAAATAATAAAAGGTAGGTAGGTAGGTATAGGTAATAAATGTTGAATAAATTGCAGAGATTCCATTGGGTGAGAGATGAAATAAAAGTGAAAAAAAATTGGTCAAGAAGAGGGGAAAAATTTGGACGCTCAAATAAAAGTGGTAAAAGTCGGTAATCCTTGGTGTGTGCTTAACTTCCGTGATCCCCCGAACCGGCCAGTGCCCGCGGTATTTCCCTTCCCACCAGGGCGCTGTACGAGCTCTCGTACTGCCCCGGACCGAACAGCTCGGTTCGATGTTCTTCCAAGTAGGCGAGGACGTCGGCGAAGTAGGCGACCATCTCGCCGAGGGCAAACTCGGACAGCTCCACCACCAACTTCGCCTCGGCGAGCAGCCGACTGAGGAGGCCGAAGAAACGGAGCAGATGGACCGGGCCGTAGTGGGCGGTGTAGTCGACGTGGTTCGCCTCCGGATCGGCCCGCTCCAGGCGCTCATCGGCGCAGGTGCTCACAGCAGGCCGAGGACCAACCTCACATCGAGCTCCTGCGTCAGCCGCTCGTGGGCCACCCGCTCGGAGCTGCTGAAGAGGAGGCCATCCTCGGCGATGGAGTTCATCGAGTGCTCTACGTTGAAGCTTCCAACCAGCAACACATTAAAGTAGGTTCGCAGGAAGCGCTCCCCCACTCGCCAGCCCCAGCGTCGGCCGCCCAGCTCCTGAACTCGGTTCTGCTCCAGCTTTGCTAGCAGCTGGTCGATGGTCAGAGTTGGGGGCGGCACTCGGGCGGTCATGTACTGCTGCTGAACGAACTTCCGGTCCTCGGCGAGGATGGTCGACAGGGTGGTGGGCAGGCTGAGGTTCAGTCGCCGGCGGAAGATGATTTGCGGTGGTGGTGGTGGTGGTGGTGGTGGTAATGGTGGTAATGTGGCAGAATTAGGAGGAAGATTAAATGGTTGGCCGTGATGAATGATCATCGGCGTCGCTGTTGCTGCTGCTGCTGCTGTCGATGCCTGAGGTGATTGCTGTTGAATGAACGTCGTGCTCTGTTGTTGTTGTTGTGCAAGGTAGTGAATTGTTGGCGAGCCAGTTGTTGACAGCATTGTTGACATTGACGGCTGATGCTGCGAGTAATGCTGAATTTGAGGTTGCCCTGTCCTGATGATCTGCTGTTGCGGCTGCTGCTGAACCAAATGCTGAGCCGGAGTGGGAGTGGAAGTGGAAGTAGAAGTCTGCAGTGGTCGAGGGTGAATCAGCGAAAACTGTTGCTGATGTCGTGGTGGTAGTGGCTGCGGCGATTGAGCTGCTCCACGAACGACAATGGTAGTGGCTGATGATGATGATGATGATAGCTGCTGCTGCTGCTGCTGCTGTCCAATGGGCCGCTGAAGCAGTCGCTGCTGGCCGATGAGATGCTGCACCGGATGTCGAAGCGGAGCGGAAAGGTTTGCTGCTGCTGCTGCTGCTGAGGTGGTGGTGGTGGGCGAGGTGGCAATTGCGCCAGTGTGCAGTTGTGGTTTTCAGTTGCTGAAGCGGAATTGACGCTGGTGAGCTAAAGGAGGAGAGGGCAGCACAGCAGCTGTTGGGGTGCTGAGCAGCTGCGGTTTTAATGCGAGAGTACAGCTGAATGCGTTGATGCTGCTGCTGCTGCTGGGTGCTGTGATGGGGTTGCTGAATTACCGAAGTCCCGCCGCGCCCGCACGCCTGAGGGGAAAAGCCGTCCGTATCTGGGACGTTGATGATGTTGCCGCTCTCAGGTCGTCATGTGGCGGACACGGGTGGGGCCGCCGCCGCCGCCCCGGTGGGCACCAGAATGCTGCCGCCCTCTTTGCCCCCGTTTACGTTGCTGCATCCCCCTCCCACCACTGTCCCTTTGCCGCCCTTTTCATTGCCATTGGTCCATGCCATGTTCACCCCTTGAACTTGCCGGCGGTCAGCGTGGGGACGATCTTTTTGGTGGTATTTCTGGTGGTGCTGCTGCTGAGGATGCTGATAGGTTTTGCCGTGCTACCACTTCTGCAATTGTATTTGGCTCTGAGGTTTACTTAAGTTTATGGCGACGTTCTGGCTGCTGTTGCAGTGGTACTCATCAGGCTCAAGTTGCCCGGAACCATCCCGCGAAGAAGAGGAAAAAAAAAGGGTAAGAAGAAGAGGAAAATGATGTTGATGATAAAGGGGAACAGCAAAGATGAAGTGGACGACGACGACGACGTCGGGCGACGGTGCAGGACCGGGCAGGACTATCGCCGCTGGCTGACAATGTTTCAGATTGTTGAGGCTGGTGTTGCCGCCCAGGTAGATCAGCTGCTGCTCCGGCTGGCCGGTGGCGCTGTTCACCGTCGTCCGGTACTGGTAGTACCCGGGAGTGGGCGTGCTGGAAGAAGTGGAGGAAGAAGAAGAAGATGATGAGGAGGTGTCGATCACGTATTTGGTGGTCGTGGTGGTGGTCGAGGTGGTGCTGCGCTGCCAAAAGACGTTTAAAGAGGTCAAAGTTTCTGCTTTGAGGACTGCTGCTGGTGGCCGTCGCAGTGGTGGTCGACAGCATTCGAGAGTACGTTTTTCGGGATGATGGTTAGTGGTGTTTTTAAACTGAAACTGCTGATGTTTTTTGAGGGGCGGCTGCTTTTTGTTGTGGTTTGGGTGTTGAAACAGTTGGGGCTGCTGCTGCAGCTTTTTGGTTTTTTGTTGCTGTTGCTTTCTGCTGAATCTGCTGCTGTTGGGGTTTTTGATGCAACTGTGGCGGTGGAGGTGATTGAAACTGCGGTTGAGGTGCTGGGAGTTGTGGAGGTGCTGGAAGTTGAGGCGGCGGCGGGGCGGAAGCTGCAACTTCTGCTGCTGAGCCGCCACGGCGGCCACCGCCTGCAGGGCGGAGAAGGCGACGAGTCATAGTTGCAGGGCGTTGGCGTTGGCGTGTGGGCAACAACGGTGGCAGAGGGAACAACAACAGTTGAAGGTGAGAACTGCGCTGAGGTCAACTGAGGTCGACGAAGGTCAATTGCCTGAGCTGATGCTGTTGCAGTCGCCTCCAGTCCTCGAGCTCTGCCGTGCGTCAGCTGCCACTCCTCTCTGCTCCTCAATTCGCAGTCGCTCCAGCTCGATGGCGCTGTCCGGCAGACTAGTGGTCTCAGAGTCGTCGTCGTTTGGCCTCGTTTTTTTAAAAAGATGTCCAATCATCAAACGGGCAAAAATTTCCAAAGTCGCCTTCTCTGAATATGACGATTTTCCTCAACATTCCCCCTCCGGTTCAAACACTTTTGCTGTCCCGGGGTTGCTGTGCCGGCCGTTGGAGCGTTTCGTTTTTGAGCTGGGGGGGCTGGTGATAAATGATGACCGGCGGTTGGGTGGCTCATTAAAAAAAAAAGCCTCGAATTGCCCGCTGCTGGGTTGGGGGGGGGGGGTGCTTCCGCTGCTTTCTAAAAATTGTCATCCCCTCGGTCGGGGGCCCCTCCCCCCCGTCCCTTCGTCAAAAAAATCCCAAAACCGTCCAAAAAAAACCATCATTGCCTTTATTGTTATTTTATCATTATCCCTCATTTTATCCTCATCATCGTTTGGGGTTCCAGTTGGGATGCGCAGTCTTTGCATTCGGGGTTTGGCTGCCTCTATTTCCGTCCTCCCTTTTGATATCGGCGCTGGGCGTATGTGCTTTTTGGGGGAAAAGCCCGCTGAGGACTGTGTTCATTTTGGGGGTGGTGGGGGGGTGTCCCAAAGTGGGGGCACCAAAATTGGGACTACTTTGGTTCAAGTGGTTTTCTCTGCCCAAATGAAAAAGGGGACATCAATTTTGTTTTGTAGGGTTTTTTGTTTTTGGGACTCCAGCCGCTGCCGTCACTTTGGACATTTTTTGGGCATTTTTCTAAAAAATAAAAAGATTGTTTAGTTTTTTTAAAAACTTGTTATTTAAATTGTAAAAATCTTTTTTTTTGGCAAAGGCCGAGGGGTCCTTGTAATCCTTGGGTTATTTTTGACGCCCCTTTTTCCGACCCCTCGTTTGTTTTCTGCCGTTTGCGGGGGGAAATTTTCAAACTTAGAGCGTCCAGCGAAACAGCTTCAAACGTCTGACGGGGCAAAAATTTAAACCTTTTTTTCCTTTTCCTTTTGTTGGCTTTGCCGGCGTTGAGGGCGTAGTTTTTTGGTGCTTTGGGATTAGTCGCTTACCTTTTCCCTTTCCCCTTTCCCCGGCCCCGGGACTCTTTTTTACCGTGGAGTCTTTTTGAACTACTTCGCTTTTTGGGGTACCAGAGGTGTTTTCAGGAAAGGCAACGGGATGCCAAAAAAAAGGGGTGCCAATTTGTACTTTTTGAATTTTCCCGCCCAGTGGAGGATGGTTGGGGTGCCGGAATGCCTTCTTCTTTTTTTTTGGCCGCCGCCCCACCACCCACCTTCTTTTTTTTCGCTTTTTCTTTATGGGCGGCGAGAGCAAAACGCCTTCTGCTGCTTGCTGCTGTGACATGGAGCGCTTGGCGCGGCATTTTTACGCAAGAAAACAGCAAAGAAAAAAAAAAAATTAGGGCCAGGTTTAAGAAAAGGCTGGGAAGAAAGGCTTTCTTCACTTCTCATTGTACAGATCGTGAAAACCGGGTTGGGGGGGAGGAGGCGGAAGGGCGGCGGGGGGATGGGGGGCACGGTTTTTTGGGGTGTATGGTCACGATTGTTTGGGGGGGTTCAAATTAGGTGTAATGGTGGGGCTGTGAGGGGGGTGCGGGGCATGGGCCCCTTTTGGAAGCGATTGGCTCTTCAGCCCCCAGAGGTGGGCCGGTGCGGAGGGAGCAGGTAAACAGTGGCGGGGATTTTTCAGCCGTTATAGATTCAGTTTTCGCTGAGAGGGTCCCCGGTGTCCTACCACCACTGCCCATAGGCGAGCTCTCATTGAGGGCGACTTTTTTTTTGCAGTGTGTGGTGGGGTGGGTTTTTGAGTTTCATGGGGTTTTTTTGGGCTGTTGATGGCAGAGCTGTTGCGCAGATTTTTCGCTGGGCGGTTTTTTGTTGGTTTTAGCGTTGCACCAGCCACCTCGGCGCCTTTTTCTTTGCCGCAGGCTCACTGTGTGCTGAGGTGCCTTTAAGGGGGTTTTTCCTTTTTAACATTTTTATTGTTTTGGGGGTGCGCTGTTTTTCTGGCGTGTGCTGTTTTTACAATGGTCACTTTAGGGGAAAATTTTTCTAGGTTTTCTTTTTAAGGACTGGTACTTTCTCCCCTGCTTAGTGGGGCTGGTGGTTGCTTTTTTAGGGCATTGTTTTGGTTTTTGACTTTTTTTAAAAAGAGCATTTTTTTTAACTGTTGTGGCTGTTGGCACGGGTTTAGGCTTGGCTCGAGACACATCAGATTCCACCTTGACAGCTTTTGGTTTTGCCCTGGTTTGATCGCGATAGAAATGTTTTTTCTTTAACGTTTGATTTTATTTGGGCTGATTTAGGGTTGGGGCGGGGGTTTGGCTTAGCAAAGGCCCGCAGCTTTTTTGGGGGATCTTTGATTGGGGTGTCTGTGTTGCTCCCTTTTTTTCTTTTTTAACACTGCCTTTTTTTGCCTTTTCACTAAACATTAACTTCGGCCAAGCCATCGCTTCAGTCTCTTTTGTTTTAACAACCCAGCCTTGAAAACTTCTGCGCAACTTTCTTTTCCCTTTTTTCACCTTCAAACTCAGCTAGATTAGCTTCTTTTTTTTTTCCTTTTTTTATCCTTTGCTTCCTCCTTTTGGGTATTTCAGGCTCAACCTTTTAGAGCAGCGGAGCACAGCCAGCCGGGCGAACCCTTTTTTGAACTTTCCCCCTTTTTTTTCTACCCGCCGATTGCGGGGCTGTGGCCTCTTCCTTCTTTTCTTCGCCTTCTTTTTGATTCTTGCCGGACAGACCGGCCCTCCTGTTCCATCTTCTCCCGATGAGCCTCCTTCACCTGCCGGGCCCAGGCGCGGTTTTTCCCCCTGGCGAGGCGGTACTTTTCCGCCGGGCGTCCCCCCGGGGATTCCAGCCAAGTATGAATATAGCGGTTAGTGGAGGGGGGGGTGTGGGCCCCATCCTCCCGCTCTCGGGGCTGTCGCGGTCGGGGACGGTTGGGGCGGGAAAGGCGAGGATGACCCCTTCGTAGGGCAGGGCCCGGAAGGGCAGAAGACGGGCGCCCTCGCGTACTTTGGGGGGTGGTGTGTATGTGGTGTGGGGGAAAAAAACCAGGGCCAGGGAAGGGTTTGGGTTTTTTTTTACTACTGCTTTTGGTTTGGTTTTTGGGGTTTTGGGAGTGGTAAAGGGGGGGAGTGGTGGGGTGGGATGGGAGTTTTTGGGGGAAGGGTGATGAAAGAAAAAGGGTAGGGTGCTGCTTTTGGTTTTTGGGGTTTTTCAGGGTAGGTGATCCCCCACTTTTTCTTCAACCCCGGTTTTCATCCATTTTGCTTGTTTTTGTTTTGTTTTGGGTTTGTGTGGTTGGGTTTGGGTTTTTTTTTGGGGGGGTTTTGGGTTTTGGGGTAAAAAGGGTTTTTTAGGGGTTTTTTGGGGGGGGGGGTTGTGGTTTTTGGGTAAAATTTTTGGTGCAAGGCAAAAAAAAAGTTGGTTTTTTTTAAAAAAAAAAGGGGTCTTTGTTTTTTTTTGGGGGGGTTTTTTTGTAAAAAGGGGGAAAAAGGGGTTAATGGGGGGGCTTAAAAAAAGAGGTTTTTTTTTTTTGAAAAAAGGATGGGAATTTTTTTTGGGGGGTTTAAAAAGGGAAAAAATTTTTTAAAACGGAGTTACGTGATGATTGTGAAATCCTTCCCAAATTGAAGTTTTGGTTGGATTTGGCGAAAAGGATGGACAAAGGTGCAACACAAACTTTTTCTGGTGTCCCGAACTTGAACTGGTGAAAAAGTTTGAAATAAACGGGAAAATAGGTTTGTTGATAGTTTTGTCGTCACTAGACAAAAACTTTTGAACACCCTTTTTAATTGAGTAAGCGATTTTAAGCGTACAAGAAAAAATGCAAAGTGAAGTGCCAACAGCTGTGCTGTTGGGTGGGTTGCTATGTCTCTGCTTGGGTGCTGTGTAGATAAGGTAGTTGGAGGAAAGCAGGCCAAAAATAACAATTTAGTCACTAAAAAGCGACAAAACAGGCGGCGGGGTACCTTCTCGGGCTTCTAAACGGCTGCAAGCAGATTGGGGGGGACGGATGAAACTTACGGAAAGTTGTGATGTTGAGAGTCTTTGCCCAGATTCCTTTGTGTGGCTCCTAGTGGTCCTCCAGTTCAGTGCCAGGCCCAAATGGCAGGGCGGGGTGAAAGGGGGAAACAATTTGACCAATCGGACGGCGCGAGAGGGGGGCCGTCGCTGCCAAAGGTGCCCCGCTATATACTGGCGCATGAACGGCGCCGGTACGACGCCATCGTGTTCGGCTGCCTTAGCCTCCTGATGGGCCTTGGCCCGGGTAGCTTACTGCTACTCAGGTTGCAAGGTTTTGTTGCATGCTGCACGCGCGCACGTTTCAATTTTGGTTCTTGGTTTTTTTTTGATTTTCTTTACTTAAGTCTTTATTTTTCCTTTATAATGTTCTTTTTTCATACAGTTTTGAGCATTTTGTTTCCAGTAGTTATGGACTTTGTTTTTGAAAAATTTTGTTATGTGTTTAAGTTTACTCAGTTTTGCAAATTTGGGGCTCAACTGCAATTAAAAATATTTAATAAAAATTTCATTTTTAAAGGGGTTAAAAATAATAAACTTGATTTTTTTATATATTAAAAATTATCTAATTATTAAATAATTTCCCTCATTTACGTCAACACATGTAGCAGTTAACCGTCCAATGCCTTTAATTTTTTTATTATTATTATTTTATTATTATTATAATATGATGAAACAGAACGAAGGGGCAACATTTGTATGCAAAGGTAGGGAAATGCAATTGTGGAAAGGCTTTGTTATTTAGCGACCCAAACACTATCTGTTTCAACGTGCAATAGTCTTTGAAAACGGTATTATATAACATTGGGCAAACCTCTTTTTGGGAACTGTACAAAGGGGGGACAAAAAGTTGTACACAGCCTAATCGAACTATTCCCACCCCGTACCGTATGAGGGGTCGAGAACTTTCTTTTCTATCTTTTCTTCCTCTCTCTCCTGGTCTCTTTCCAGGGAAAAAAACAGTTGTACCGTACAGTACCGTACAGTATTCCGCCCGAAGTGCTTGTTCACAGTTGTAGGAAAAGGGGAAATCCAAAGTGGCGATTCACCTTTGGGGGCCGGATGGTTGGTTTCTTTTTTTTTGGGGGTTTCGGGGGCGGGATCCGGCCAACCGAGTATAAAAGACGCCCCCCTCAGCAGAAGAGGATCATATTAGCCAGCCAAACCCCTTCACTAGAAATAGTAGTATAGAACGCTGCACCCCCCAAAAAAACCCGCCCAAAAACTTTGCCACTTTTTTGACTTGTCGAAATTTTTGACTATCACCCACCCCCCCCCACCAAAAAACCTTCACCATGGTTTCATCACCGCCAAAGGGCAGAAACTGGGACGTAAGAACACTGACCCGTCGGCAAATCGCCAAGATGACCGTCGCCCAGAGCTCATGTTCTTTTTTTACGTCGAGTTCAGCGGGTAAGTGTTTTAAAACTCTTTAAAAAAAACTTTTTTTAACATTTTTTTTAACAATAGGGGACTTTGGGGCGAATCTTCAGCCTGGACTTTATCCAATTTGGCAATTTTCAAAGCAGTTCAAACGGAGGACTTTAGGGGTTTTGGAAAAATTTTGAAAAAGCTAATTACTTAAAAATTTTTCAAGCTCGCCTTCTACGTGCAGAGAAAACAAAAAAAAGAATAAGGTATGTTTTTTTAATTTAAAAAAAAACTCGTATCAAAACTCAAAAAAAACCTTTTTTTTTTCCCCCAAAAGTAATCAGCAACAATCTCCCTGGGGATAACCCGTCAATGTGTGCGATCCTACGGTGATCCAAGGCCGAAAGGGGCTATCAAGGGCCGGTCTTCGTCGACCGTGCCGCTCTTCTGACTCTTCAAGGCCATTGGTTTTTAGTGGAAAGAGTGCTCGCCCAGTTCAGTCTTAAAAAATCCACCGGCTTCAAACTTATATCGCCCTCTACGGGAACCAGGGGCGGTGCAAAGTGAAGCACCGGTGGGCCCAGCGGGGGGAAATTTCCAAAAAAAAGCAGACAGTTTTACCACATCTAAAACCCCTGGTTTTTTCCCATCTTTTTTTCAAAACCCGTCTGTGTTTCATACTACCACTTTTTTAACCGTCAAAACCCTTGTTTTGCTAAACCCCTTTAACATTCCCTTCTTCATCTGCTCTTTCATTTGATTTTCATTTTATTTTTTTATGGGGGGCCCTTTACTTTTCTTTACCTTCTTTATCGGGTTTCCCCTTTTCTTTAAGTTTTAAAAGCTAGTACCCCTTTTTTTTTCAAATTAAAAACAGGAAGTCAAAGTTTCTAGTGTTTTTTTTTTTCATAATGACCCAAAAACCCGTCATGTCAACTTTGACAAAGCAGTGCAAAAAAAACTGGTTGGTCGCACTTGGTGGTAGAGTGTGGACCATTGATTGTGTGGCACTAAAAAAGCTGATCAAAAGGGATTGCACTGATTCAAACCACAGTAAACTTTAATAAATTGAATCTATAAACAAAAACAACAGAAAGGTGTGAGAATACCTTGGGGTACGGTAAGGGAAAGGGGAGGGCGGTTTATTTAAGTAAAACGTAGCAAATTTTTCTGATGGGGTTTTTGCCAACAAAAAGGAGCAGCAGTGAAATGACAGAACTAACATCAAACGTGCCCTTAAAAAGGGTTTACAATTTTTAATATTAATGGCAAAGCAATATTCTAAAAACTAGGAAAAACATAAAAAGGGGCTGGTACTTTTATAAAATTTAACATTACTAGATACGATCATTTTTATTTTTCAACTGTTGATACGTTTTGCATTGAAAACAATAGATTAAAAAAAACATTAAAAAAAGCAAAAAAATTCTTTAATTGAGCATTCATTTAGGTTTAGTATTTTCTAATCACTTACTTTGGGCTGCCTGCAAAAAATTTTTTCACCCAAAGCTGTTAATGAGGGCAAACTTTTAATTTATAAGGAGTTTTTTGGATTTTTTCATTGGTGTATTTTCAAGGGGAATAAATGTCAGACAAACAATAGCAAATGTACTATTGCAAAATAAAAACAACAAAGTCATTAAGGTGTTTTCCCCAAAAAATCTACTTTTCTTTAGGAAAAACATTTAAATTCATTTGTATAAAAAAAAAGGTTTCAATTGGAAATGTGGCAATATATAACTACTTGACTTTTTTGACCCAAAGTAAATTGTTTTTATTCAGATTTTAAACAATTTTAAATTTTTTTTTTTTTTTTTTTCAATTTTTGGGAAATTAAATTTTTTTTGTTTGTTTTTTTTCCAAATAGACTTTTTGCATTTTTAAAAAAATTATTTAAAATTTTTTTAGCATCTTAAACCCTTTTTTAATCTTTGTTAATGTTTTTTGCTAAAGAAAAAATTAATAAAAAAATCAATTTCGACCCAAATGTGGTGGAACATTTATCATTTTAAAAAAGAGCACATTTTACGCGAACGGAAAATTACCCCATTTTAGACTGATAAAACTTGCTCAAAAATCTTTCAAAAAGGGTTTCCCAAAGTTCCCAAACAGCAACAAAAACAACAGTTTTTGAATCTAACTTATTCTACCCAACTAAAATAATTTGTTTTATAACTTATCAAAACTTCAAATTAATTTAAAATTGGTTTTTTTTAACTAGTTACTAACCAAAAGTGAGCTTATTTCGATTACGATGCCAATACATTTTTAAAACAGTGGGAAAATTGCCCTAATTAAGAATTGGCATAAGAAACTATCAGAACCACTTTCCCCCCTTTGGATTCAAAAAATTAAAAGTTGCCAAAGACCGTTCACAGAAGCTGTGCTGCTTTTGGTGACTGCTGCAGCAGCCCTTGCAGTAAAGGTCGTGGTGGTGGTGGTGGTGGTGGTGGTGGTAGTGGCACTGGCAAAGGATCAGCTGTGCAGGACCAGCTCAGGATCCCCGCCATAGAAGAGCGAACGAAATTGAAACGTTTGGGATGTGGGAAATAACTGCAAGGAGAGGTAGCGCACGCAGTCGCAGCGCACTTCTGCTCTTTGCTCTTTGCTCTCTGTCTCTTTTCTCTCTTCTCTTTCTCCCCCTCTCTCCCTCCTCTCTCTCCCTCTCCTCTTCTCCTCTCTCTTTCTTCTCTCTTCCCTTTTTTTCACTGGCCGACTTGCAACGGCAGAGCGCCTGTACTGAACTGCGGACACTGTGGTGGAAGTGGTAGCACAGAAAACAGAATCCAACAAAACAAAACATGTCTGCCAGCGCCGAAACGCCGCTCGCTACACCGAGCGCCGCTTTTTAGCGCCAGCAGCAGCCTTAGCAGGCCCAATTCTCTTTGTTCGGAATCGGGTCAGGCCAGACTGCTCAAGCCTGCTGTTGTTGCCAAGGACGCACCACTTTTCCCTTGCTTCATTTTCTCAGACACATTGTTCTGCTACTTCCTCAAGACGATCTTCGAGCTGGAGGGTTTCACCAGACCATCCTTCCAAAGTTGATTAGAGCAAAAACAAAAACAACAACTTACAAGTTCGGTGATCTTCACTCTTTCCACGACACTTCTACTTCCACTTCATTCTCTCCCTTACAAAATGAGGGAAAAGCAAAGAATGAGAGTGCCGCTCAGACAGCGCAAACTCCTGCAAGCCAAAACTTCCTCCCAATGATCCTGCTGCTTCCCAATCACCACCTCTTCCAAAAGGAGCCACTCTTGAAGACTGCGAAACCGAGTTCCGCCTTGTCATCCCCAATCTGACTGAGGTGTTCGTCAAAGGCGAGCCCGTCCTCTCTGAGCACTTCTCCGTTGCCGCCTTCAAGGACAATCTTCGCTTTCAGCTGCTCTTTGAGCCAAACGTTGTGCGCAAAAAGAAACACAAATCCAGTGCCAATTCCCGGATTTAACTCCTTGGCAGACAAAACAACAACACAACAACAACGGCCACAAAAGGCAAAAAGTAAACAAGCGAAAGGATAAGAAGAAGAGACAAAAGTCCTCCTCCTCCTCCTCCTCTTTCAGCATTCTCAATCAATTCGCCAGGATCACCCTGCGCACTCTGGTGCACTGTGCCGAGGAGATCGACTGTACGGTGCACTACCAAATCAGCGCTTTGAGCTGCCACGAGGAGGAAGAGGTGTCGAAAAGTAGGTTTTCTCTAATAATATAAATTTCAGTAACTCTTGTACACTTTTCTCCACTCTCTCTCTCTTTTCTCTCTCTTCTAATTCTCTTCTTCTTCTCCTTCTCCTTTTTTCTTTCTGTTTTTATTTGCAGAGGGCTCCATTCCCCTTGATTCGGTGTCCTTCTGGAGAAAGACCGACGAGTCGGTGAGCGTTTCGCAGACCATCCTGCTAGGCGATCTCTGCGGAATGGTCGCCGAGGAGGCGGAGGCGGAGGAGGCGGAGGCGGAGGCGGAGGCGGAGGCGTTGGTAGTCACCCGAGCCCGTCTTCAGCGGCTGACGGTGAAGGCGAAGGTGCGCATCAGCCGGCGGCGCAAATGGGTGGCGCCGGCCAGCAGCGGCACCGGAACCGGAAACGGCAGCAGCAGCAGAGCAGCAGCAGCAGCAGCAGCTGGGAGCACTCCTGCGAGCACTTCCGCCAGCTGGTGGCCGCCGGCCAGCAGGCCGACTTTGCCCTGGAGGTGGGCGGAGTGCGATATCCGGTGCACCGGGCCATCGTCTCTGACCGAATCAAGGTAGGCGAAGATAGGAGAGAGAGGTGCAGCTTTCTTATTTTTTGTTCATCAAACCTAATTAATTTTACTTCCTACCTTTACTTTTTGTTTACCAGGGTCTGGGCGATGTGATTGACATGCACATGAAGAGGAAGAAGAAGGAGGAGGGCACTGATCTAAATCTGGACTGGGAAAACTCCTGCCTGAAGCTGGACTACCTTGAGCTGACTGGGGAGCTGCTTGAAGAGCTGCTCTACTTCATCTACAGCGGCCACTTTAAGGGTGCTCTTGAGCTGAAGCGCATTCCCGCCCTCTTACAGGCGGAGGAAATGGTACTTAGTATAGCTCGCCAATTAACAACCCCCCCTTGAATAATCAGATTGATTATCTCCGCTTACTGAGTCAACCACTCTTACACTCGTTTTTTCTCTCTCTCTCTCTTTCTCTTCTCTCTCTCTCTCTCTCTCTTGCACAACAACAACAACAACTACAACCACAAAAACAGCTCGAAATCAACGGCCTCAAGGAGCGATGTGCCGCCTTTCTGATTGAAGCCCTGAACAAGGACGTGCTAGTCCCCGTGCTGGAGATTGCCGTCAACCGCAGATGGACAAGGTGATCGAGGCCTGCGCCGATCTGCTTCGATCTGATCGGCGAAGTACAGCGAGGCGTTGTGGGCGGGACCATTTCCGTCTGTTTAAACGTTTTCGGTCTGTCGCCCCATTTCGCCTCTTCTGGCAGGCCGTCGAGGAGAAGAGAGCAAAAATGGTTAAGAGCTGTGCAGAGGGTTGTGACAACACAGGATGACAGGAATGTCATCTTGTAATTAACCAAATTCCTCCCTTTTCTTCTTTCATTTCTTTCCATTTGAAATGCGTTTAACAACAACCACAACAACCACAACAACCACAACAACCTAACCTTAGCTTGCTGAAAAGCAGGCAGCTGAAGAAGAGGAGGCTGCTGCCGCCATTTTGATGGCCCTTAAAAACGCCGGTGCTGTCAATGCCACTGCCACTGCCAATGGTAATGGTAATGGCAATGCCAATGCCAACACCGCAACTGAGGCGCACAACAATGCCCGCAAGAGAGTCGTTTTCTCTGTCTCTGTCTCTGTCCTTGCTCCTGCTCCTGCTCCTGCCCCTGCTCCTGTCCTTGCTCCTGCTCCTGTCCCTGCTCCTTTCCTTGCTCCTGCTCCTGTCCTTGCTCCTGCTCCTGTCCCTGCTCCTTTCCTTGCTCCTGCTCCTGTCCTTGCTCCTGCTCCTGTCCCTGCTCCTGTCCCTTCTCCTGTCTTTGCTCCTGCTCCTGTCCTTGCTCCTGCTCCGGTTCCTGCTCCTGCTCCTGCTCCTGCTCCTGCTCCTGCTCCTGTCCCTGCTCCTGTCCTTTCTCCTGTCTTTGCTCCTGCTCCTGTCCCTGCTCCTGCTCCTGCTCCTGTCCTTGCTCCGGCTCCTGCTCCGGCTCCTAATCCTCCTTCTCCTCCACCTTCTCCTCCTTCTCCTCCTCCTCAACTTGCTCCGTACCATAATCCGTTGCCGCTGCGACCGCCTCGTCGAGATGCCGCACTGGAGGCCCAATTTCGAGCCCAACTGAATCAGCCGCACATCTTGGCGCGACAGGAGTTGGAACGGCGCTGGCACATGGAGAGAGAGAGGGTCGGGTTTGATGATCTACACAACTTTGTGCTAGGTCCGTACGCTAATTTAAACGAGTTTGAGGTCGAGCACCTTATGCAAGGTCAGCCTGATAATGCAGTCGAGCTTGACGACGACGGCTACGAGGACAACTTCGACGACCTGGACCGCCAAAACGACGAGCACCTGCGGATTAGGCTTCAAGAAGACCTACGGCAGGGCGCTGCTGAAGTGCTGGCCAGAGAAGGCATTCGAATCAATCTCTGGGATGATGTTGAGGAGTGAGGTCATGGAAGTGGTAGTGTCGGAAGACGAAATCGAAGTAGATTTTAATGAAGAAGAGGAGGAGGAGAACAACTTTTGAGATGATGAACACCTAAAACACTTTGCGCACACTGTGAGTAACAGATGTACAAATTGTTTCTGTGGCAGGCCTTTCCAACTAACTCAAACTGTGTTTTGTGTTTACAGGTGCACACACATTTTTTGAGGCAAATCCACAGGGAAGTCTTTCTTTAGTTGAAGTAATATCTTGAAGTGCATTTTGCTAAGTACAATTAAAATCTTACTAAGTCTAAGCACGAACCTTGATTTGCAATCGCACCCAAAAACAAACATGATATCTTTTTTCACTGATCACATTGTTCATTTCACGTAATATCCAAAATACACATCCATAATCTCTATTCGTTCACACTCATATGATAAATTATTCGATTACATTTGAAAACATAACTTTTTTATTGTTCATGTTTCATTTGGCCATCGCTCACATGTCACTTTTCACAATTTCTCTGTCAAAACGCACAAAAGTGTAATGAAACTTTAATTTCCAAACATTAAAGTTATTATCAAGTTAGGCTAAACCAATAACTTAAATTAAAGTTATTCTTCATCCAATCGACCATTTTTAAATGTGTAATTAATTAAAAAAATAATCTCCCAAGCCAATTTGAAAACTCCTGATACTCATCGGCAATAATTGGCATGTTTAATTGTGCCGGTGTGCTTGTGTGCGCAAGTTAAATACTTAATCAATTAAAATAGCAAAAAACAATTCAAAAACCAATCCAAAAAGCATCATGTGTGTGTGTATGTGTGCATGCAAGTTTGTCATTCTGTCAGCTAGTTCTTTTTCCTCCTTAAAAAACACAGCACAATGAATTAAATAATACAAAATAGATTCAAAAATGATTTTAATCGTCTTAATCGTTTAATCGTTTTTAATCGTAAATTTGTCAAAAAGAGCTTAGGCCTGTTTGCTGAGGTGTAGGTAAGGCACTACCGAGAATGGCGAGTGGTCAGCCAAGTCCCTTTTGCCTGATTCGTTCAGTCTTCTCACAAGTCACACAACTATTTCACAAACGCAGTGTTATTTAAATCAAAGGTAAAGTGAGAGCAAACAGAATAATAAACTTTTAATAACAAGAGAAAGCTTGAAATGACGACTGATGGCAAATGACAAAGTCAGGACTTATGCGGCATGCAGGCGAACCTCCAAATGAAAGTGACCGGCCGGCCAGGCGCGTTACAGCAATTCTTCTTTTTAATCCATCCTTAAAAAAATGCTCTTTCTTGTTTGGATCGAGATTTCTCAATCGAAAAGTTTTCTTTTTCTTCTTTGATACTTTTTTCCTTGGTAAGGTAAAGAACCAAAACCTCTGCCTCATTACAATGCGACATCCATTTTGGCCATTTGGCTTTTTATCGCAACCGTTTGCTTGTGCTACGGTTTCCTTTTGTTCTATCTCCGTTCACACTTCTAATTGGCTTTCGGTGTTACTTTCCTGCCACAATGTTGAGCAAACAATACTTTGCTGTGTGTAACAAAAAGAGTACAAAGGTTCTTTTTGTCCTGTTATGTGATCTCATCTAGCAGGAAACAGAGTGCGCAATCTGGTTGTTCAGGCGGAAGGAGCTCTTACAGGCTAGTGTTTGAGCAGCCCGGCGTGTTCTGATAATTTGCATAAAAATGAATTGATTTCACTTCTACTTGCTTATGCTCTTTGACACCGCCTCACGACATCACCTGCTTGTTACTGAAAAATTGAGCTTAAATACTGCCACCTCAAGGCGATACGAGCTAGAGTTAGCCATTTCAAAAGTTGATTTAAGCTCAGATATCTTCACTCCCCTACAACACTTCACGTCACTTTTTCACAAAATGGTGGACAACGCAATGAATGTGTCTGCCCTGAATGAGCAGGAAATGAACTATGAAAATTTTCAATCACTTCCTTCTCAATTTTCTCCTTTTCTTCCTAATGATTCTTCTCCCCAATCACCACCAAAACAAATTGCTCTCAAAGACTGCAAAACCAAGTTCCGTTTTAACATTTCCGAGGTGGAAGACGTACTGGCCAAGGGCGAGCCCGTCTTCTCAGAGCCTTTTCTGTTAAAACCTACAAAAACAGCCTAATCTTTCAACTGGTTTTTGTGCCGGAAAACTTGCCCAATGTGCAGCTCCTGCCCTGGTGCCAGGAGCTCCGGTTGCGGCCGACAAAAAATGCAAACAACAACAACAACAACAACAACAACAAAGAGAGGGTAAACGAAGGGAACAAATGAGCAGAGCCCGCGTGAATCAATTTTTCAAGATCACACTGCGTTGGTGCACTGTGCCAAGGAAATCGACTGTACGGTCCACTACCGAATCGACATTTTCAACTGTGATCAGGAGCTGTTCAAAGGTTAGTTCAATAGATTATTTTTTTCCCGTTGAAAAATTTTTCAAATCTCAAATAGCTCGCTAAATTTTCGTTACCTTTTGCAGAGGGCTCCATTCCCGTGAATTCGGCCATTCTCTGGGAAGATGAGTCATTGCTAATTTCCCGAGACGTGCTGAGCCAAAAATTCTGTACAATGCTCATGGAGGAGGAAGATGAGACACAGGACTTCAGTTTTCTTAACAATTTGTGTGTGGAGGCGAAGGTTCGCATCAGCAAGCCTGGTGATTTGGTGCGCAGCAATAGCGGAGAGCTGTGCGGTGACTTCCGTCAGCTGTTAGAAAACGCCATCGCCGAAGAAAAAGCCCCTGCAGAGAGAAAAAAGCTTGCAGCATTTAAAGGTGACTTCCACCTGGAGGTAGAAGGAGTTCGATTTCCAGTGCACAAAGCCATCATCTCCTCTAGAAGCGGGGTAATGATATTTATGCAGTTTGGCTGTTTGCTTGCTTGTTTTAAGCTTATTTTGATTTACCTCGTTTATTTACAGTAATTCCAATGGCTGAAGACGGCAAGATGCAAAATTACAGAAATATGGACGATTATTGATAAGGAGCTGCTCAAAGAGCTGCTTTGTTTCATCTACTCTGGCAACTTTGAAACTCCCCCTGAGCTGGACAACATCTATTATTTTTTAAATGCATCGGAGGAGGTGACTATTAAAAAAACTTAAACTATCAATTGATTGCTATTTCCAGTGGTTAAGTCCACCACTTACAACGTTTGCTTTTTTTCAAAACCAAAAAAACAGATAGGAATTTACGGCCTCAAGGAGTGGTGCGTCGCCTTTCTTATTAAAATTTTAGACATGAAAAATCTGGTCGACGTGCTGAAAATTTCCCTTGATTCCATTCCACTCCATTTCATTCTAGAAGATGTGATGAAAGCTTGCGTTGATTGCTGCCGCCTCCTCTCTTGACTTAAAGCACGATGACAGGGGGGAAAACAAGAAACTGTGGAAAAAAATTAAAGATTGTTTTGAGGAGAGCCATTTTAAGTCATCCACTTTGTACGACTTTTTCAAGCAGGAAGTCACAAAAGAGGCGAAAAAGGTGAGCAGTAGAATTAAGTTTAAAAGATGATAAAAAAGCTTTTAAATTGAACAAATTCTCTTTTCCTCTTTTTTTCCTATCAACTACCTTAGCTTGCTAAAAAAGCAGCTCAAAAGAAAGTTGAGACTGCTGCCGCTGCCGCCGCTGTTTTGAACGCCCTGAAACGGTGCTGACAATGCTAATGCTATGCTGATGTCATCGCGTTGATAATATTGCAAAACAATGTCCATGCTGGCAAGAAATGAATTTAGCTATCAACCGCCAAGTCAATCTCAATCCAATCAAACACAATTCATCAACTTTCATCCAAATCTTAATTTTATCTAACCCTAATCTTAATTTTAATCCTAATCTAAATTTGATTTCCAACCGCAATCCCAATCTCAATGTGAATCCCATTCCCGATTATAATCGCAATCCCATCCCCATCCACCTTCAATCCCAACCCAAACCCAACTTTAATCCCAATCTCATTCCCAATCTCATCGCCTGATTGGGGAAACGTTGCTCTAATTGGTGTCAACCTAATAGGTGTTCCAGCTCAACCAGTTGTCGCTCCAGCCCACCCATTTGCTCCCCCCAATTTTCTTCCTCAGCAAAATCTGCCGATCAATCCTCTTCCCGTTGGGCATTATTTTCCTTTTGCTCCAGCTCCCGTTCCTGTTCCCAACAACGTCCCCGTTCAGCCAGTTAACATTGGCAATGACGCCTTGGCCAATTTGATGCCTGGAAATCCTGCTGCTCCTGATAACAATCGTAATCGTGAAAACTGAAAGATTTCCATGCTGCGAGTAATTTACTTCGGCTAAGGAATTGTTTGCAGCAACTGAAAGTGTTGTGCCTGTGTGTTAACTACTTAATCACCCAAAAACAGCATAAAACAATTAAAAAACCAATCCAAAAAAGTATCAAATTTGTGTGTGTGTGTATGTGCCTCATTCAGATGCAAGTGTGTCATTCTGTCAGCTAGTACTTCTTCCTTCTTTAAAAAAAATCATGCAATACTTTATATACAAAATTGAATTTAAAATGATTTTTGTTACTTTTTTTATAGCTAAAAACTACATAGAAAACACATGATGTTTTGTTTATAAAAAATAGATGAAATACTTGTTAAAAGAGGCGTGATTTTTGTGTGTGGTGTGTGACGGTGTCTGGTGTGAAAAACTGTGAATAGCTCAGACATCAGAGAGTTCTCTTACGCATTTCAATGAGGCACCTGCCTGAACGGCCGTCCGACGTGTGAGGCTCGGGCGAGCATCACCGCGACCCCCCCTGCAGCAGCTCCTCTCGGTGAGCATCAAACCGACTCGGTTAGGCGGATGCTGCTGGCGTACGTCTCCATGTGCTCCAGGTAGCGGGCCACCGCAGCGCTGAAAGCCTTGCTCTAGGCCTAGGGACTAACCCCAAGGGACAATTATTAATGAGTACAATTCAAACAAGGTTGTTCCGAGTCAACAAGCTGCGTCTCCCCTCCATACTCCACACTTCTCCAGGCGGGTAGGTGTCCATCTCCCGGCGGTCCGCTCGCGGAAGGCGTATGAAGCTCTCATTGGCCGCCTCACTCTTCAGGAATGGGCCTTTCCGGTCCTTGAGCGCCTCGGCGATGGGCAGAGAAAGCAGGGTGCTTCACCGGGCGAAGTCCACCGACCGCTCCGGCCGTCTCACCTCTTCCGGTCGTCTTCAGAGTTCCAGCCAGGCGAAAGGCAGCTGTCCCTTCGCTGCGGCGCCAGCGCCGTGCCGCTGATGATGGCGTCGGACTGAAGGCCGACGGCCGCCTGCAGCGCGGAGCGGTCGCTGAAGCAGTAGCCCTAGCCATCAGTCGCTGGTGGTCGATGATGTAGTGGGTGCCGCGCAGAGCCCGTAAGCGGCGTTGGCGTACTCCGGCTGACGGCGATCATGTCGACGTCCATGCGCAGGCAAATTGTAGTGTCGACGCGCACGTGCGCCGGCGCCCGCACGCCAAAGGCGCAGCGTCGTCGATGAAGACGCGCTTGTAGGCTTGCTTCACTTTTGATAACATGGTAAGAAGTTGATAGTGATGATGATAGTGGGCAAACAAGTAGCAAGGATATACTTATTAGTCAAGTTTTCTACTCTTTCCCGTTGTGTGGTTGTCTGCGCTAGAAAGTTTACACTACAATCGCCGGCAGCGGACAGATGTCGCTAGTGTTTAGAGCGGCCCTCGACTACCACAAAGACGGGAGCGGTCTTGCTGTTTTGGGTTCTATGTAGTATGTTGGTTGTACAGACAGAAAGGACATGAATAATAAAATCATTTATTAGTACAAGGTTAGGTGAGGCTTGCGTTTGGCTGAACTAATGTGATTTAGCTGTGACCGTTCAGCAGACACGTTAGCTAATGAGTAATAGCAAAATCACACTAGCAGTCGTACGTACCTTTGATCTCTAGCTGCCTGCTCCGCAGCAGCCGACGCAGGTCGTCGACCTCGTTCGTGCTTCGAACGTAGGTGCCCCGTGAGCGAGAGGCAACGCCCTGTTGAATGGGAAAGTTGAGCCCTCGTCGCTGTGGTGGTGGTGGTGTGGTGGCAAAACATCAACCAAAAAAAAGATCAGATAAATGAAACACCGTAAGGCCATGTAATAAAACCTAACTTAAAACACCAGGTTGTACAAGCAGACACTTACGCAAAAGATAATGTGCATCCACTTGCCGTGCGGGATGCCGCTGGAGATGGCCGAGTACCGTCGAGTAGAGGTGCTCTCGGTGGTCATGAACTTGGCGTATCTCCTCTTCCAGCTCGTGAACGTCTATTGGAGGCAAATAAACAAAAAAAAGTGTGGTGCAAAAATAGAAAATGAATAGTGAAAAAAAAACGTACAAATCAACAGCAATTTAAAAAAAATACCCAGGCCGAAGGCCACGCGGTCCACAGCTGCCGACCGCCGGGTAACTTCTTACGGCGGCGACGGCCCCTAGAGGCACTCCTCATCCGCGAAGCGGGTAATTGTGCGTGCCAGATTGAGGCGACTGCCGTTGACGTGATCCGCTGCCGAGATGGAGGACACTTGTCGTGGTCGAAGCGAGTGGTGGTAAGGGTCACGGCGGCGTCCTCCTCGGTCACTCGTCAAATAGTTGGTCTCTTATAAGTAGAGTGATTATAGAGAATGATCGGATGATCAGATGATCAGGTGATAAGATGAAAAGAGTACGTGATTAGGTGATAATTCCTCTTGGTTAGGAACCGTTCAGCCGTCCGCCAGCCGCCGCCTCGTAGGAATGTAAGCCGAGGTGGCGACGGCCACAAAAAGGCCTGACATGAGCAGTGCTAGGGACTTGAAGATTGCCTTCCCAGCACAGCTGCTCGTTACAGCAGAGTCAAAGGTGGCCGGGATCATGCTGAAATGTGTTGATTGTTGCAAAAAGAAGTGTGCCTGAATGAAAAGAGCAAAACGTTTAAGTTAGAAATCTCTCCTAACAAGTTTAAATAATAATTAAAAATGAATTGTGATATATGCTGATGGGAGACTACACTGGCCAAACCTTGAAAAAGACGTGTCAGCACAGTCTGATGTTGGTGAAGTCTATTGCTTAGTGTAGTGATTTCACAGCTCTTGACCACGCACAGCAGCAGCAGGAAAGCAGTGGTGATCGATCAGATACACCCAAAAAAGTGTGTTGTTAGTGCCTGACCACACAATGACTAATCGTCTACGGCAACAGCACTTTGTGTCTTTTTCCTCTCTCTCTCTCTTTTGTTATCAACAGCAGCAGCAAAGCACAATCAATGCTTTGACAACGTTACTCACTTCTGGATTGTGTTGTGCTGTGCCGTGAATGACTGGTCAAACCTTTTTTTCCCTCACTCTTCAATTTAAAACCACACAAACACCACACACCCACCCCACCCACACTCAATGGACAGTTGTTTTAGCTTTTTCTGTGTCTGCCTTTGTCTCCCTTGTAAAACAGCAGCAGCAGCAGTTTTTTGTTCACACAGCAATAATTCAGGATAGGAATTCCACACCACCACCACACCTGACACTCTGTGTGTGACAACGCCCGGTTTGTGTAGTTGGTGACGATTGAACAAACAAGGAAAAAGGGTTGATGGAAGCAACAAACAGTAATAACAGAGCACTTACTGCAAATTAGCTGGTTAGATGAATAAATAGATGAAAAGATGAATAGGATAGATTAACACTACTTTGCTCGATTTTGGTCAGAAAGAAAAAGAAAAGAGGCAAAATACTAAAAAAAGCTACTACTGGTCAGCAGAAAAGGGCTTCTAGGTTGAGCTGCTGGCAGTTTTGTAGCAGACAAATTTGATGAATTGCGCCGGCATCTTGCGCCGAAAACAGTGAAAAAAATATGTCAGCAAAAGAATTCTCAGTTGAAATGCTAAAGGCTAAAGATGTGGAAGCAAAAGAGAGAGAGAGAGAGAGAGGAATAAAACAGCGGATTAGAGGTGGCCGATTACTTTTCATAAACAGACAGAAGCAGACAGGCAAAAAGACAGACAGACAGACAAAAGCAGGACACTGAGACAGCGACAACTTAAGCAGCAGCAGCAGCAGCAGCAGCATCAGCCACGCTAAACGCTTTGCACTGCCAGACGTGCAAACGTGTTCAGCAGTCGGCTGAGGATGCAGGTGGAAATAGGCTGGCTGCTGCTGCTTGCCGGCTAGGCAGCAGCAAACAGAAGCAGCAGCCAAACAGTGGCCACACTGGCACTGGTCGATGCCGTCCAATAAATTGCTCCCAGATCAGATCAGGTTGCACCCCTCTTTGTTGCCAATTACTGCAGCGACTGATTTGCACGGGCAAATCCAATCGTTTCTATGCCAATTCAGTTGGGAAAAATTTACCGCAGCAAAACAAGGAAAATGCTGGTAGTCGGAATCAGAGTGCGCTGCTTCTTTATCACCTAGATTTGGGTTCCAGGTTCTGTATTTTATTAGGCAAAACGTCACATATTTAGTTTTAAATATTGCAAGCGACTGCAGTTGCGAAATTTTGTCCTATTTATTCTTATTGATGCTCAGATTCCCGGGCAATGATGATCAGGTTTCAGATACTGAACTAACGGGGTAATTCAGGGAGGGGGAAACTGCTAAGGTGATTTTGTTTTTTATGGTGATGATGATTTTAAGGTGCATTGTCAGCATAAAATCTTGTCAATAATTGTTTGTGCATTGAACATGTTTGTTTAAAATGAAAAAACGAGACAAAAGACAATTAAAATGCGCAAGGAAATCAGGACAGTTTTACAACTGCTCTGAGCATCATAATAAGTTAGACTATTGAATTTATTTTTCACCTTTATTTCCCCCAAAGTACCAACTTTAGCCCACTGTCAAACTTGGTAGAGCTGGAGGGGTCGTAATAAAAGGGATGTCCAAATACATTGAACGAGACATCATTGACAAATAAAAATGACTGTCTATCGGGGGCACAAAGGATGACGGGGACAATCCTTTGGGTTTGGGTTTGTGTTTGCGTAAACAAAAAAATGACTAGGAAAAGAAATACCTAAACGAAAATGAACGGGGGAAATAAAAAGTAAAGGGAAAGGGAGAGTAGAAAACTAGAATCAAATGTCATTTTTTAGAGCGGTGTGTGTGTCGCACCGAATCCCCTGGGCCACCGCCAAACACCACACTGCCAAACGGATCAGCTTTGTTAACTAGCGAAGGTGTTTTTGTGTTACCTATCCACCAAAAACGTTTCACTTTTTCCCCTTTCTCCTTTTTTGATTAGTGTGCAGTTGTTTGATTTGACTAACCTCATTTACTTAGCAGCAGCAGCAGTCACTGTTTCCGTTAGGGCATTCATTCTATTTCCGCCGACTGAACGTCACTTTTCAAAGCGTTAATTTGTTTTGGGTAGAAGGGGGGGGGAGCAGGAGAGTTTGAGAACAAAACACAAACAGAGGAAAATGATGATGATGGGTGATGATGATGATGATGATGACGGTGTTGATTCAATAGTACACAATTGCAATATCAACTGAAATCAGCAGCAACAGCAAAGTGTTTGTTGCTCACCAGGAGTTTGTAGTCGGCTTCTCTCTTTGTTTTTTGGCAGCATCCTCCTACTATTTGCCGATGTTTCTCTTGTCAGTTGTTTGTTGTCGCTAGTTTATATTTTTATATAAATCAAATAATAGTGTGTGGGTGTGTTGTTTGAGCACTTTTTAACTCATCACAATTATTGTTTTTTCTACTGCTTTCGTTCCTTTAGTTCCTTTCTGAAAAACACAATTGTCAATCATAGAATGTAAACTAATTTAAATAAAATTTAGTTGCTGCTGCTTTTGGTTGTGTGTGGTGTTTTATGTTTTCAACCTAGCTAAAACTTGAACGATAATGAAAAAGAACAGAAACGAAAACAGCCAAAAGCAAGTGGTAACAGTACAAGAAAAAGTAGTCGAGACGTTAATAGGAAAAGCAAAGGAAACTAAAGAAAGAAAAAATGAGTTTTGTACAGATATGATTAAAGCACTGTTTAATGTTTGCTTTTGAGCGATGAAAGAGGGGGAACGGAATGATTTTTACGTTTCTTTAGTTTTTTCAGTTGAACGTTCAAAAAATTTCCAACCACAATCTTGTTCAACAGTTTCGGTAATAGTTTTTTGGCAATTTAATTTTCAAATTTAGTTTTTCCTCAGCCACGTTTGCCCCTACCCAGCCCAAAAGTACATTTGCCCCTCAACGGGTGTTGATCTTCTTCTAAGCAAACCGTTTTTCTGAACTTTATTTGTTTCTGCTGCTGCTACCGCTGTTAACGTACTCAAATCGTCCTCGCGAGTTGATTAGCGGAAAAAAGAAGTAGAGAAAGATTTTTCTCTATCAAAAAAGACTACTGCTGCTTTGTCTTTCTTCAAATCATTACACTTGTTTCAGTCAGTCAACCGGTCAAACATCGTTTTAGAGACTAGGACAAAAGGAAAAAAAAGTTGGTATTTGAAAAGGGGTGCAAAAAGAGAAATAGAAAGAAACAATCAAAAAGCGCGTTGATTTTAATTTGATTTCTACATTTGACTAAATTTCATCAATTTTCACTTTCACTTTCTTTATCTTAACATTTTCGCTCAGTTTTGTTTAGGTAGTGTGCACGCTGAACTACTTGCAAATCAAACAATTTGCTTGGTGAATTGTCACCACTTTGTTGCTGTTGCCATGGTTTTTTCAATAGAGTCTGGTGCGTTAAAATTGCAATCTTTATAATTTGCAGCTCAGAATGGAAATTACTTGATTTCGATTATTCTGTTGCTTTTTTTCTCATTTTAAAAACGCAATAAATTAGAAAAACCCTTTTCTAAAAAATGTACTAATTTCAAACCCCCGTAAACTGAATTTACAAAATACAAGCAAGGCAAAACACAGCAAACAAGCAGCGTGAAATAATTAAATTGCAGTAATGTGTATTATTGCAGAAAAGTGCGTTCTAGAAAAATGAACTGCAGAGGAAAAGAGAGAGAGAGAGAGACAAAAGGGAAAGGAAAAGTCAACAGACAGATTTGTCTAGACGGCATCGTCGTCAACAACAGGGCTCTGCTTCCAACTATTAACGGTAATGATAGAAAAGATGAAGCGGAAAAAAGAATAAGGCAAAAACCAGACACACAGACACACAGTTAATGCAGTTAGACAACCTTGCTTACTACTACTAATACTAGTGTGACAATCTTCAGGCAGATGGGAAATCATATGATTTTTTTACCGCGCTGATTCAACACTGATTTATCACTAAACAGCCTACAAATAGAAAGAAGAGGAAACAGTCAAGGTAAAAAAACAACAAAATTTTAACCTGACAAAGGTAGTGACAGATTCTGTCTGCTGGTTACAATTGAGTTGACAAATATAGTGAAAAAAATAAAAGAATCACTGTTTTGGTCGCACCAAACAGCAAAAGTGAAAAAAGATTATCAGTCTTTGGCCTCAGACTCTCCTTCACTTGGGTTTTTTTCTTCTATTTGAACAGTTAATTCATTTTTGTTATTTGCTGAGTGAAAAAATGTCATTTTCTCTTTTGATGTTTTCATTATCAATTCTTGTGCATTTTTCCCTGACTCAATAGACTAGTGCTGTGATGCTAGTAGTGATGTTTCGCTTTCGCCCCCTCCATTTATCTTCCAATTAAATTTAACTAAAAATAAAACAGCACATTGCCTAACAAATTACCGGAGAAGAGAGAGAGAGAGAGAGAGAGGAGAGGCAGGGTAAAATATTGCACCCAAACCGTGCACACAAACAATTGCGCACACCAACCAAATCTGATAAGATTGCACGAGGCGTTACCTTGGTTGAATTAAATTGAAATTGAAATGAAAGAAAATAGAAATTGAAATGCAAACAAAAACTAATTATCTGAAACCCCTTTTTTTTATTTGCCAGTTGCAGTGAAAGGTACTAAGGTTTAAAACCGACAAACTTTCCCTTAAAGTAAGGGCCAACCTGTCCGGAGTCAAAAAAAGGGGAAAAAGTAGGATTTGGATTTGCATTTGGCTCTATTCGGTTCAAAAACTGTACTACAAAAACTTTATAATTTTTTTGATTTTTTTCCCTTTTTTTCTTTTTCCTCTTTTGTCTCACGACTCATCTTTTTACCAGCATAACCACAACACAAGCCCACTGTGCTAAATACACTGCGCTTCTGCTGACCTTCAAAACGGATCGGCTCGGAAAAACAAAAAAATTATCTCGAGCTGGCCTGTTCACTTTCTCCCCCATTTCTCTCTTTCTCTTTTTTTCTCTTGTTCCGTTCGTTAGTGACAATTTTGACCCGTGAGCACAAAAGTGGAGAGAGTGAATTAGAGCCAGAGAGTTAGTTAGTTAGCTAGCTAGCTAGCTGGCCATCAATAGTCACCACTACCCACCCCATCAGTTCTCTCCTCCCCTTCTTTTACTCATCACCCCAAAACAACAACGACTCCCCTTTCATCATCAATAGGCAGTGATTAGACAGCAAGTAAAAAGGAAAAAAAAGAAATGAAAGCAAAGAGTTTAGCAGAGGACAGGGGGCAATGGCAACAGCCAAAGCTGATCAAAAGCCCTTTATCAGTAAATTTAACACGGAGAGGAGAGAGAGAGAGAGAGAAAAACGACGGATTCAGTTGCTTCCCCTCCAAACACAGTTTTTCCTTTTTTTCCCTTTCCCTTTTTTTTTCTTTAGGCTAATCACTTCCCCCCCCCTCATTGGCCACTCTCAAGCCCGCCTGGCTCCTTTTGGGAAAAAGAAATTTTGGGGGTGAAACTGGTGTCCCCGTAATCTGCACAGTGTGTGTTTTTTTCTGTCGTCCCGTCTGTGTTTGGGCAACAGGGCCCCTCCCTTCCCCTCCCTACTTCCTTTTGTACTCAAAACACAGCCCGTGCCCCCATGAAACTTTCCTGGTTTGGGGGTGGGCACCAAATTTAAAATTTCCCCTCCCCGAGACGACAACTCTGATGTGTGTGGGTGCTAACAAACCACTTCGTCCCCCCGTGCCCTTTTCCTTTGGGGTTTTCCCGTCTGTCTTCTGTCTGCGAAAAACAACAGAACGGGAAAATGGAAAAAGACGAGACAAATTTGCCCCTTTTCCATTTAGTTTGAGGGTTTGGTTGCTGCTGCCTTTTCTGTTGCTGTTTTAATGCGGGACAAATGGCTCCTCTCATCTTCTTTTTTTTCCCGCACACTCTTTATTTCTCTCTCTCTTCTTCCTCTCTCTCCTTTTTTTCATTGTTTGCCTGGGCAATTAAATTTAATTGCACTCCATTTGCAGTTATGCAGAAGTGTTTTTCCCCTCCTCCCCTCTCTCTCTTTCTCTCTTTTGGGTTTATTTGGGTCTCCCCTCAATTCCACTAGTTCATCGTGTTCTATCGTCCCTTTTTTTCTTTCTTCTTTTTTGGAAAAATACCTTTTTATTTTTACTTTTTTTTTTTTTTCAATCAATTTTAAGCAAAAATGGCGGCGCCCCTTTATTGGAGTTCATTTGGGGGAAAAAAATTTTAGTTTTCAATTTTTTGTCTGCACCGTATCTTTTTAGTTTCCCGGGGATTTTGTGGGAGATATCTACGACGATTACGGGTAAATGAAAAAAGAAAGAAAAAGAGGGGGGTTTAAACTTTGGGGAAACCCCAAAGGGAAACGATTCCCTTATCAAACGGCCAAAACAGGGTTGCAAAAGTAGTTTTTCTGTGAGAAAAATGCCCGTTCTGGGCTCTCCAGGGGTTTTACGGCAGTTGTAAAAAAAAACCCCTTTAAAAAAAATTTCCCCCACAGCCCTTTGGGGATTGTACCACTTTCTTAGGCCAAATTTAATTTTCAGCGACGATAAAATTCTCCATAATTTTTCCCCTTTTCTTCAAAGCAAATTTTAGCAGTATTTTTAATACGAATAGGAACCCAAAAGGGAAACCCCCCCCTTTCCCCAGCAAAAAATACTTGTGGGTTTTTTAATTTTGATTTGATTGAAGTTGAGAAAGGAAAGAAAAAAAAAACGTTGGCAAACAAGCGATTTTTGGTTTTAAGGGGAAAAAAATCTTCCCCACTATCGCACTGAAGAAAATGGGAATTTCTGCACCACACAAATAAGTGTCCTTGGGTGACATTTGCAGACCGCCGAAAACACACACCCCCACACACACACAAAAGGGGATTTAAGAAAAAAAAGTCCAGTTTCAATATCACGACTGGGGGGGGATTTTCACCCTAACCCCCTAAAGTTGTTCTTTTCACCCCCGGGGAAAAAATAATCTCTCACTACTGAGCAAAATACTGAATATCAGCAAAAGAGGGAAAAAAAGACTGCAAACCATTTTTGGGTTTTTGGGCTCCAAAAATTTTTTTCCCCCATTACTTTTTTGGGGGGAAAAAAACCCCCCAAACCCAAAATGAATCTTTTGGGAGTCAATTTTAGTTTTTTTTTAAAGCACAGCAGGGAGCATGTTGTTTTTTGGGCCCTGTTTCGAAAACTGTCTGGGTTTTTTCTTCCCGTTTTTCCTTCCCCTTTCTTGGGATATCTCCCCCCTCTGGCCCGTCTGCTATGAAAACTACCTTGAAAAAGTAAAGCCTAAATGTTTCGCCCCGTTGTTGCCCCAAAAATCAAATGGTCCCCGTAAAATTTTTTTGTTTTTTTTATGTTTTTTTGTTGTTGTTTTTTGTAGGATTTTTAATTAAAACAGCAAACCCTTTGGGGGAATTTCGTTGGTGCAAGTGTCCTAAAAAGGTCCGCAGTCCTTTCCCAATTTTTTTTTATTTTTCAGTTCCCCTGTGTCTTAAAATTTTATTCGTTTTTTTTACAAAAAGGGGATTTTTTTTGGGAAAAAATTTTTTTTCGGCACAAATTTTTTTTTCCCAAAAAAAATCATTTTTAAAAAAGAAAAAAAAAAAGCAGTTTTCCCCCAAAAGAACAGTATAAACCCAAAAACCCTTTTTAATTTAAAACTTAGTTTTTTGTTTTAAAATTTTTCCCTAAAATCTTTCTTTAGAAAAAAGTCACTAAGATATGGGGGTTTTTTTTTAATGCCCCCCCCTCTGCCCTTTTTTGAAAAAATTTTGGGTAAAGGGCATTGCAATCTCCCTTTTTTTTTTTTGGGGTTTTTCCCCTTTTTGTCTGGCCTTTTCTTTTTGTTTTTCCCTTTTTTAAAAGGGTTCCCTTTTCAATTAAAAAAAAAAATCTAAAAAGTTTGTTTAAAAAAAACACCAAAAAAAAATTTCAGTTTGCTTTTTTAAAGCCAGGAGGGAAAGTAAAAAAGGGGGAAAAAAGAAAAAAACCCCAAAAAAGGCCCCCGGGAAAACCTTTTTTTTCCCTTTTTTATTTTGCATTATTTTTCTGTCAAGATACAACGCCTGTTTATAAATGGGGGTTTTTGTCTTTCCCTTTTTTTTAGACCCCTTTTTTTCCTTTTTTTTTTCCCCTTTTGGGACTTCTTTTTAAAATTTTATTTTTACTTCACACTAAACTGTTCCTGAGCACTAAAATTTTACCGAAGATTTAAAGGTTTTTTTGGGGGCGGGGGAACATCTTTTTTTTTTTGACCAGTTTAGATTTTTAAATGAAAGGTAAAAAACCCTTGCTTTCCCCAAAAGGGGGTTAGTGACGGCCCGCTAAATTGAAAAGGGGGCCTTTTGGGGCCCGAGAGTGAAAGGGGGCATTTTTTTTTTTATTTGTTTTTTTTTTTATTTGGGCCCTTTTTCCCTTTTCCTTTTTTTTTAGTTCATCTTTTTTAAAACGCTTAAATTTGCAATTAATGTTAAAGTATTTTTTTCAAACGGTATTTTTTAAAACAAAATTTATAAAGCAAGGAAAAAAAAAATTAAAAAAAACAAAAAAAAAAAAAAAATTTTTTTTTTAAATTTAAGATTTGGGGGGCCCCCTTTTTTTTTTTTTCCAGAAAAATTAGCGGGGCCTGCCCCAACCGGTGAAAACTTATTCATTTGACATAAATTTTTTGGGGTCTTTTTTTCTTTTTTTTTTTTTTCCCCCTTTTCTTTTAATTTTAAATTTAAATCGATATAAATTTTTAAAAAGGGTAAAAAAAAAAAAAAAAAAAGGGGAAAAAAACAGACAAAAAGAAAACGCGATTTTTGGGGAGACACTTTTTAGAGAAAAAAAAACGCTGATTGCTTTTAAAAGTGAGAAAAGAACGACTGAGGTGAGGGCAAAACCTTCAAAACAAAGTAATGTCTAATTAAAAAAAGGGGGCAAAATTTAAAAAGGGGGGGAAAACGGGGCAGTGAACAAAAACAACAAAAAAATTTTTTTTTACCCCCCAAAAGGGACACCCCGGGCTAATTGGACTAAATTTTGAACTTTGGGGGCCCGAATTAAAAAAGGGGGGGACATAGGTTGGTTATTTTCCCCTTTTTTTTTTGTTTTTTTTTAAAAGAACCCCAAAGAACCCCCTTTTAAAACCAAACAAATTAAAAGTCTGTCTCCTTTTTTTTTAAAAAAAAATGGCAACCCCTTTTTTTTAAATTTTTTAAAATAAAAAAAAATTTTTTTGTGTTAAACTTTTTGGGAAAAAACCCGGGCAAAATTAAATGGCAAATGAAAACCCAAAATGGTCCGGGGTGGTTTTTTAATTTTTTCAAAACACAAAAAAAGTGCAGCATCAAATTTTCAATTTTTTTCTTTTTTTTTCCTTTTTTTTTCCTTTTTGGGGCCCCTGCCCCCAAAAATGGGGGAAAAAGGGTTTTTTGGGGGGGTGCTTTTGTGCGGGAAAGTTCCCGGGGTTTGGGCTGCTGCCAAGGAAAAGGAAAATTTTTAAAAAGAAAAAAAAGGGAGCCGAAAAAAAGTAAAAAACAATGGTGCAAACCCGGGGGAAAAGAAAAAATGGGGGAAAAAAAAAAAAAGAAAGAAAAAAAGAAGGGGGAAAAATTTTTTGCCCAGGGCCCTTTAAATTTACTTTAATTTTTTTTCAATTCCAAAAACCCCTGACTAACCCTAAGCGCTACCCAGTCATCATCCGTCGGACGGCCCTTTACCTCGCACTTTAATTTTTTAGATGAATGAAAAAAGAAAAAGGGGGAAAAAGGGGAAAAAAAGGGGAAAGATTTTGGGTGATTTATTGGGGAAAGGGGGGGGGAGAAAAAGGACCCCTTTTTTTTCACTTTTTAGACCAACCAATGACAATTGGGGAATTGCACGTTTTTGGGGGAAAACCCCATTTGGGCCAAAAAAAAAAAAAAATGGGGAAAAGGGGAAAGGGGAAAGGGGGGGGGGGTACCCCAAATGATGATGAATTAATTTTGCCGACGGGGGGAAACACCACCACCTTTTTTTTTCACACAACCCCGACCAAATAATTTAATTCTAAACA
The DNA here is from genome assembly GCA_024499935.1 of Tyrophagus putrescentiae. Classification (NCBI taxonomy): domain Eukaryota; kingdom Metazoa; phylum Arthropoda; class Arachnida; order Sarcoptiformes; family Acaridae; genus Tyrophagus; species Tyrophagus putrescentiae. The sequence goes on from JAMZRA010000005.1 coordinate 15,943,282, forward strand.
CTGGGGTTTTTAAAAATTTTTTGGGAAAACTCAGCCGGGGTTTAATTATATCTTGCCGGGGGGTTTTTGGAGGGGAAAGGGAAAAAAATGGCATAAGAAAAAAAAGGGATAAACCCAAGATCAAAACCCCCTGTTTGCCCCCTTTTTCCCTTTTCCCCCCATTTCCCTCATTTTCCCTTCTTTTTTTTTTATTTTAAAAGGGTTTTCTCCTCCCCTCTCTCTCTCCATTTCCCCTCTCTTCTCTCCCCCATCTCTTCCCCCCTCTTTTTTGCCATTTGATTTGTGGCACAAAGGGGAAAGGCAATGGAAAAAAGCCTCGTAACAGCAGCCCAAATTTCCGCTCTTTCCATTGCGGGCACGGGGAGAGGGGGGTTTTTGGTGCTAAAAAAATGGCTGCTTTCTGGTAGTTGCCATGTTTCATTTTTAATGTTTTTTAAATTTTTCCGTTCTCTTAATCCCGTCCCTCACTCAGAAGCGTCCAGAAAAACAGTTTTTTTGTCCCTTTTTTTCTTGTGTTTTTTTTTTCACTGACCTTAAAACCATTTTGGGCATTTGTTCTTTTTTTTGTAATAATTTTTAATGTTTTTTATTTATTGTTTTTTTTATTTTTTTGGGGGGAGTTTTACTACAAAAACATTTGTTTGCTAATTTTTTTTTTTTTTTTTTTTTTTTTTTTTTTTTTTTTTTTTGTTTTTAAAAAAAAAACCCTTTAATTTTAAAAAGGAAGGAAAAAAGGGAAAAAAAAAATTTAAAAAGTTTTTGGGGTTTTTAAAAAAAAAAATGAAAAGGGGGGGAGGGGGGAGGAAGGGGAAAGAGGGAAAGAAAGGCCCAACCCCAAAAAAATAGTTTAAAGAAATTTTTAAAGGGTTTATTTAAAAAAAAAAATGTAGATGAAATGAAGGGTTTTTAAAATTTTAAAAAAAATTGGGATTTTTAAAATGCCTTTCAAAAGGGGGGGAAGACGGAAGTCACCCTTTTTTTAAAAACCCCCCTTTTTCCCCTTTTTTTCCCCCAAATTAGAATTTTAAAAAGGATCAAAAAAAGGGTTTTTGTTGAACAACCCTCGGCTTTAAATTAAAACCCCCCTTTTAAAAAAAGCGTTTTAAATTTTAAAAACAAATTCAACTTTTTCCCCCCTTTGTTTTTTTTCCTTTTTTTTTCTTTTCCGCCCTACCCCCTTTTCAAATTCCCTTTTTTTCCCCTTTTTTAAGGTTTCTTTTTAAACCCCCCACCCCAAAACCCCCCCTTTGGGGGTTCCTTAAATTGGGGGTTTAAATTGCGAAAAAATTTACGCTTTCCCAGGTGGGGACCCCTTGGGGGGGGGGCCAACAAACACACAAAAAAAAATTTTCCCAACTAAGCCCTTTTTATTGAAATACTTCCCAATTTTTTATTTCCTCCTTCCCCCCTTTTTTTCCCCTTTCCCCCCCAAATTTTCCCTCCCTTTTGGGGGACCAAAGGGAAAACCGGCATTTTTTTTGGGGGCCCCCAAACCCCCTTACCAAACCCCCACACACACAAATCCTTTTCCCCAAAAGTTTAAAATTTGGCATTTCCCCGAAGAAAAAACAAATTTTTCGGCTTTTAAAAAAGGGGGCACCCGCAATTTTTTCGGCCCGCCGCCCCCCGGGGGCCCCACCTTTGGCGGCGGCGGCATCAGTGGCATCACAACAGAAAAGAAGATCGTCAAGTCTGAAGCCCATTTTCATCGAAAAAAGATCACCCGCTAGCAAGTGCTCAAGTGAGGTGCTCAAGTGACTGGCTTAGTAATCTCTCTCTCTCTCCCTCCGTTCTCCTGTTCCCCTGAAATTACCCTTCTCTCTCTTTTGAGTGGACAAAAGGGAAGAACTCAGCAGTTTTTTGTGATACCTCAAACCAGTTCACCAAACACACACACACACCACTAATACCTTTCCAGTTAAAGAACTGAGCTGAGCGAGTTTCCACGAGGGCGACGAAAAACAAAAAGGTTTCTGGGTGCTGCTGGGTGTTGATTTGCTAATGAAATGTCACCAGGTTCACTCCTTTACGTTTTCAATAATGGGCCCGCCAGCCCCCCCGTCACCCCCAGCCAGTACCCTACTGACTGGGCTCCTGACTGGTTTTTAATATTTTTAAGGGCCCCCAAATTTTTTGTTTTCTCCTTTCTGTGAAGGATGTTGTTGGGGCGCACTGATGGCACTCATCCCTTGGCAGCGGCACTGGACCTTATTCATTCATTTATTCACATTCAGATATGAATAACAAATGAAGGGCAAGCAGAAAAGTGGTGGGGTGGGGGTGGTGGGGGCAGTAGTGGTAGTTGCCGACATAAACTGACTGTTTTTGGGGGGGAGAGAAGAGTCCAAAATTCAATTTAATCGCCTTTTCCTCCTCCTCCTTTCCCCCAGTTCTCCAGAACCTGAATGAAGGGTAAAAAACTGGTCGGGCCCAAACTGAACATCTGCGTCGCAGTACATGATCTGTTTTATTGTTGTTGGGTGCTGCTGCCAGCCATGCCACTGCCACTGCCCCTTGGCACAAAGGGAAGCCACGAGGCTTAACATTGACATTCCAAAAATTCCCCCTAGCCAACTGGGCTCAAATGGAAAAAGTAAACCCCCACTGCAGGGGACACCGCAAAAACCCCAACGTCTGATTTAAATGGGGCCCCCATTTTTGGGGAGGACTTTGGTGAAGAAGCCAAGTGAAATTCCCCCACCCCCCCCTTCTCTTTTTTTCAAGGCGACTCGTTTTTGCGCATTCAAGAGGGGGAACAAGGCCGAAAGGGGAGTTTTAGGCCACTTTAAGGGGGGTCCCTGGAACTCCCTGGAAATCGACAAATTGGCATTTGTTTTGTCAGTCTAGAACAAACAACAGACATGGAGAGGGGACATTGGGAAAATTGGGGCCAACGACGACGACGACGAGGGCGAATTGCTCCGCTGTGTTGCTATGGTCGAACGGTTTCTTTCCCCTTTTCTTCTTTTTTTTTTTTTTTCTGGCATTCTTTCACTACTACTTTCATGCCAACACACACACATTCTCCTCTGACATTTTCCCCTACCTTTTTCAAATAGACCGCTACGACATTTCGTGTTGTCCCCCTCCCCCTTTCTCTAGTTTTAAGTTTAAGGGATCACGTATTTGGCTTCCCATGCATTCCTTTTTTTCAAATGATTCGGGTTCTCCCGATCTAGACCGCACACCGTTTTGTGGGCTCGGTGGACACGATGTACTCGAAATAGGGGCACACAAACGCAGTAAATTTCTGGCCCCAAATTTTTTTCCCGGCAGGGCCCCCGCCATGTGTCATTACATTTATGGGCGTCACAAACAGCCTCAAAAGATTGGCGGTGAAAAAGGGTTTGGGCCCCACAAAAAAAAATTTGGGTTTTGAAACAGGTGGGCAAAAAAAAAACGGGTTTGCCCGCTGAACTGTTTCTGACTAGTTTTGGAAATTTGGGATTGGCTTAGATTTTTCCCGGAACTCACGGGTTTACACACCAAAAAAAAGTGCTTGTGTGTGCTTGTTTCACTGCTGCGCGGAAATCTGCTTTAAGACGAAAAGTTGGTGCCTGCCGTCAAAGGAAAGGGGGGACGAATTTAGAGCGAAAAGACCCGTATTGGTGGTGTGTTGCTGCTGCTACTGCAGACCCCCGCAAAAAAGAATATAAAAGTTGTGGTTGCAGCGGATGGAAGTGCCAAAACAAAGCCCATGGGCGCTTGTTGTCGCCTCACTTGTTTCCTTTTTGGATTGTTACCTAACGCAGTTCACAGCGTTGGTCCATGCCGAATTAAAATGAACGGTGACAACGGGCCAGCCAAGCCAAGCCAAGCCAAACTAACCAAGCCAACTGAAGCCAAAACTCTGGATCACAATGCCTAATTAGGCACCGAGTGCTTCTTTGTTGGAGAGAAATAACGATTGCCATAAAAGGAAAAGCAGACTATAGACAAACAAAAACAACAAAAGCGGCAGCAACAGCAGAAGCCGTGTCCACTTCTTCATTATCTCACCACTTTTTGTTTTGTTGTATTGCACCAACATAACACCTGCAAACCAAAGAAAAACATGCCAATAAATGCAAATAAAACTGCACACACCCCCCAAGCCACCCGTACACTAGTCCTATGAGAAATTTTCCAACACTGCTACCAATCAATTATGGTGCTACCATCAAGAAAAAGGATGTATTTATTTAGGACGAGAGAAGAAAGGGAAGAAGAGAGAGAAGAGAGCGAGCCGGAGAGAGCAGAAGAGGAGAGAGAGAGAGAGAGAGAGGCTTTCACCTGCTTTTCACCAGTGTTGACAAACCCAGTGATCATGCACTGATTTTGCAGTACAACTGTTCATCTGCCCTTTTTTTTCAGTATAAACACAGCAGCAAGCTCATCGTCCATGATTGAATCGTCTTGTCGTCTCGTTTTGCTTAAAATGTCCGTTAAGTATCGTTGAGACTTTTGAAGTTGTTTAGTTGAGGTTTGTGTCGTAATGGCAGTACTGAAAACACACAACTTTTTTAGCGCTCTGACTCGATTTAAGTGCAATTAGACACTTTTTTGGCCTTGCTCCGATGACGTCACAGGGGTGTCGCAAGCACGGCAGCTTTCGCTGTTGCAGTTTCCCAAGATCTGTGTGTGTTTTCACAACCCAGTACAAGACGAGTACTGACACCTCTTCTCCTTTACCTAATCCTAGTAGGAATTATGTTTGTTGTTCAAATGTATGTGTGTGGGGCTGAAGGTAAAAAGAGGAGTTACCGTTTGGCAGTGAAGTTGTCAGGTTAGGTTTGTGCATAGGTTGTTTTGGGCTTTAGTGCACACCAATCAAGCTGAGGTAGAGTTGATCAAAGGGTCAATGGTAGAATGATGATGCTGATGAATGATGATGATCAGCACAGAACAACTATCAGCGAAAAGCCTAAATTGAGTAATTTTTCTGATGAACCACTGACCACCGGCCAATAACTTGTACTTTCAATAGCAGCAGGGCCCCTTTTTCCCTGTACATGGTACACTTTCGTTGAGGGAATTAACTCAATATTGGCCAGTGCCACAGCACAAGCTACTATTTTGTAAAACTTTTTGTTCGCGCTCTCTTCTCTCCTTTTCACTAAATGGACTTTTTTCCCTGGTAATTACTAGTTGTACAGCAGCAACAGCTGTACAGCGTCGACAACTGCCCCAGTTCACTTCAGTTGACTTCAATTGACCGCATCATCTGTCTGTCTGCTATCTATCAGTTTCGTCCTGTCTGGTTAGGACCTGAAAGTGGTGCAAAAGAAGAAGAAGAAGAAAAGGAAAATAAGATGCAGAAACGTGTTAATAAGTGTGTGTGTGGGTGTGTTACTCTTGTGAAGACTGATGCTGGACTGATGTATGAAGAATAAGAAGAAGAGAAGAAGCATCATCAGCTCTGATAAAAGTCACCCGCCCCTGGTGACACTTGTCAGTGGTCCTTGGTTGCAGTTGATTCTCTGGTCCTCATTTTGGCTTTACCATCTCATTATATCACACCCCCATCCACTACCATTCGCAGCATCCTCTATTTTAAGCAGGCCAGCACCAGTAATCCTCTCAGCAAAAGTCATACAACAAAAGAGAAGAACAAGAAGAACCAGGCAGCAACATCACCTACAAATCACCAACCAGTACATTGTCAACGAGTAAGTGAGTGAGTGAGTAAATGACAACTTTCTTCGTTATCCTTTTTCTTTCTTCTTTTTTCCTTCTTCCAATGCTGTGATTGCCAAGAGTGCCGTTTTACACCGGGCCCTGAGTGAGCACATCATTGATCGCATATAAAAAGAAAGCCTTTACAGAAGAAGGGCCTAATGAAAACAAACAAACAAAGAAAACTAAACATCTTGTGAATCATATCAATGCGAATCAAGCCCTATCACAGACTGTATTTTAATTCCTTTTTCATTTGTACTCTTCATTTGCGTTCGATTTAGTTTTTGTGCTTTTTTTGGCCGTCATCGTATTATTCAATCATCAGCTAGTCATCCCTTTTATTTTCTGTTTCTTTTCTTCTTCACCAGTACTAGTTTTTTATTCGTTTATGGTGTACGGTAATGTGATCGCCCCAGCACCATGATTACCGTTTCCAATGATGATGATGATATTAGGTGATGATGTTGGCGTCAGCGAACCGAAGCTCATCGTCTAAACGAACGACGCCTTCCACAACACGCTCACCGCTCTGAGTCGTACGACACCTGTTGTACAACTCTCTCTCTCTCTCTCTCTCTCTCCTCTCATCTTCCTCTCTCTCTCTTTCTCTCATCTCTCTTTCTTCTATCGTTTTCTCTCTCTCTCTCTCTTGCGCAGCATTCAGTTCTTGGCTCTCTTTCATCCCTAGCCAGTTGCAGCTCCAGCCCTCACTCCTGCCTCCAGAGAAACTTCACCACCACTTCAACACTTCGGCAACTATGTCTGTTTGAATCTGAAGCTGCTTAGCTACCGTCATGATGCGCTGCTGTGCGTGGTGGTGATGGGTCTCGTGGCGAAAGAGTAGCGAGCGAGAGAGCGAGAGAGAGAGCGAGAGAGAGAGCAAAAATCAACTTGAGAGAAGCGCTCTCGATGAAGAGGGAGGCAAAAAAAGTAACGAAAGTAAAGGAACAGCGAGCAGACCAAGAACGAGAGAGAAAGAGAGAGAGAGAGAGAAAGAAGAGAGAGAGGAGAGAGAGAGAGAGAGAGGGGAGAGATAGAGAGAGAGAAGAGAGAGAGGAGAGAGAGGAGATAGAGAGAGAGAGATAATTCGCTACCAACGCACAACCAAAAAGCGTAATTTCATAGGCGAACGAATCGCGTTCGAAGGTGCTACTCTCTCGAACATAAGTTCTCGACACTTATTCCAAATAATCAGAAATCACCTCATCGACCACACCGACCAAGCTACACACTTGATTACAACACTCGACATTACAAAGTATTTAGTTGCCTTGGTTTGTTTAATTATTCAACAGAATTCATCTGCCTTTTCATTGTTGACCAACCAGTGTGTCAACCGGCGCTCATCCAAGTGTGGCTCTCAAGTTGAAATGAGGGGCGACTGTTGCCAGTTAAGTATGGAGCAACTGAGCAAAAGGAGTAAGTTTTGATTTATAGTATTAAAGTAATTGATAAAGTGGTAATAATGGGCTTTTCTATTATTACTCTGTCTAAGACTTCTCACATCGCAATTTCTTGCTTTTTGTGTACACTATCAATATTTGATCTTCCCTTTCTTGCTTTTTCCTGTCTTACTTCTTGACATTGACAGTGACCACCAGGTGACCATCGTCTCCTCTTCTTTTTGTTCTCTGTGCTTTATTTGGTCTTGCTCATTTACACTTAACTCCCACATACCGCTGAAATCCACATCAACTCTGCTTCATCATGCCTTTATGGAGTTAATAGGCCGTACCGGCGGCAGAATGTCCAAGCTCACTGATCAACTGAAAGAGCCATTGAAGAGAGAATTAAGTGCATTTTTACTTTTAAGGCGTCCTATTTGTTTAGGTTATTCCTAAAATTTAGAAAACTGCAGGAAAACGATTTTAGATCTGTTAACAGAGTGCATATATCTTTTACAATACAACTTAAACGTAAATGTCGCAACACATGTCGAATTTCATACAAAATCATCAAAACGAAAGGGTTTTTATAATGTTACAATGTTTCGAGCTATGACTCGATCAACAGAAAAATTGATTTGCATGTCGGCAGGCATCATTCCTTGAACAACAGTTCCATCCTTGCTCCCCGGGCAAACACTTTGAAGTCTCTCGCATTGTCAGGTAGTGGAAATAGTGAACGATTGATAGCGTTGATTAATTGCTCCATACAACATACTTTGCAGTTTCAGCCACTTTGCAGCGCATTAGCAAGGTTACGCAAACACGGTGACACTTACTTACTTGTGGTCTGTGCACCTTTTCAGTGCTACACAAACTTTAAATAAAATGTGCAACTTAGTTTGAGTGTGCTTGTGAGGGAAAGTTTCGCTAGTCTCCCGATGCCTCATTTTTCCTTTCTCTCTCTCCTCTCTCTCCCGGTAATTATCCTGGTGATTGACACTGAAAAATGGACGAACAGAAAGAAGAAGAATAAGTCGTTACCTGTAACACATTACGCTGTGTAGAGTTAGCAAAGGCTGAAAAAAGCAGATTGTAAACGAAAGTTAATCGGCTAGCTCACATCAAATAAAAAAATTTAACCCCTTTTGAGGACATTGAGCTGTAAAAATTGTACCGTTTATCGTCTTCACTAAATTGACAATGACATCTCGCTCTCTTTTCACTTATCTTTTTCTCATATCTTTTTTTTCTCCTCGTTTTTCTCATCTTTTTCTCGTCCTCTCTCTCCTCCTCCTTTTTCTCTTTCCTTCAAAACCCTCTTACCAGTGAACCTGCCACTCCTGGACTCCCTACGCGCTTGAGCACATTCGCGTGCCCTCTTCGGCAGCGATGGCGCCGGGCGGTCGTTCTGTCCCGTTAACTTCCTGCACCCTCCACCCTGCAGTTTACCACTTTGGCGCACGTGCCAGGGCGCCAAGGCTTATGGCGCCTTCAGCCCCACGCTCCTTCCGCCCCGGTACATCCTCTGTCTGCGCCTGTACGTCCAACCTGATCTCGTCGTCCCTCGAGGGTCTCCTGCCCGAACTCCTTTGTCAGTAGTTTGCACTGTGGAGCAAACAGAAATTCCTCTTGGAATGGGGGGGGGGGGATAAAGATTCTGACGAGCTTATGCTAACGCTTCTTTTCCCCATTCCAGCTGGCTGGAGTCGAGGCAGGCGCTCGCCTCCGCACGGCGTCGTCCTCCTCTACGACTTCAACCGACCGGAAGTCCTTTGGGCATGCGCCGTGCTCCGCGGCTGGCGCAACGCACGAGGTGCCGGCTCGGATGGCGTTCCCCTGCGCTGCTTGGACCAATAGGCCGACTGGCCGGCGCCTACGACGAAAGGCCGCCCCTCCCCCGGGAGCTGAAGGAGGATGGCTCACGAGTGTCCGGGTCGACCAGGGGCTGTCCACGGGCGCCTAGACGCCTCCTTCAGGCCTCCTCCAGCGGGCGTGTTGCAACCACGTCAGCCACTGTCAGCTTCTATGGAGGGCGCCGTTGCGTGGCCTGCGCCGCGGCCTCTGTCAATGATCTAATGCCCGTTGTGAGGGAACTTCCGGTGGCGGTGGTGGGTGTGGACTAGGAGTGATGGTGGAAGGTTATCCTTCATCATCCAACCCCACAATCACCATACCACCATCACCACCACACCCATTATCACCCACCATCCCCACCCACCCCACCTTCCGCCACCACCGGCGAATGGTGGGCCTCGCTGAGGGGGCCCTTTTCGCCCCAACCAACGACCTGACCTTCTTCGCGGTTCTCGCCCGACGGGCCCCTCACGTGTCAGCTCGCCTTTCCGCGCGTCCGTCGACTAGCTGCTGCACACGGTCATCCCCGAGGATGTCGGGGCGGGGGAGGCGGACCTCGAGACTACGGGCAGAGGCGGCCATGCGTTTGCTGTTTCCGGCCCAGCAATCGCAGCAGCCGGCCCCCGGTATTGCCTACTCCTCCGTTTCCTGGATATGATTATGCTTCCGCGCTTTGAGGGGAAGCTAAGGATGAGGAGAGGGAGGATGAGAATGAGGATGGGATTTGGATGGATTTTCTGGTACATTTTAGGGCGTCGTGTAGGGACTTCTCGTCGGAGGCCCTCGATCTTTGCCTAAAGCCTGTGCCGGAAGAGCTCCTTTTCCTGTTCCGTTCCTGTTCCTGCTGCTTGGGCTGCGCTGCCCTTTGGACCCTCGAGCCGACATACAAGACACTGCGCCGCCGTGAGAGTGGCTTCCATTGAAGAGGTGAGCAGGGAGGGGAAAAGGAAGCTCACAGTTTGTCTACTTTCCCCGTGTTCCCTCTGGCTCCCATTGACATTCCCTACTCGGGGCGGCGGCGGGCGAGAATGGCTTCCCGCTCCTGCCGTCGAAACCTCATCGTGACCTACGAGGAGGGGGGAAGGCCGGGGCTGGGGGAGGAGGGGGAAAAATGAGATATGTAAAGAGGAATAAAGTGGTGGTGATCACGTTTCGCAATGGCAAGTCAAACTTTGGCAGACCTACACACCACCACCACCACCGCCCCACCGCCTCTACCACAAACCCTTTTCCACGCCCAAATTCAACTTCTCCTCTCCACCACCACCACCACCTGAAGCATACCAGGGGGTCCCGAGCGGCCAACTACTTTCGGCGACTCGCTCCAAAGGCCGCCCGTCCCTTTACTTTACGGCCGTGCAGGCGAGATTGAGCAGGGGAAAACCCGCCTGGAAAGGGCCCTTTACCATCCTCTCAGTGGCCCCCCGGGGGGCGTGACAACAGTGATATGGTGGCGGAATGGCAATGGCAAATGGGAATGGGCCCCCCGCTCTTCAGCGTCGCCCCTGGTACAACCGCTGCTCGATCAAATTTGGGGCAACAGCACGTTTAAAAAGCGTCATGCTGGGTTTTCGGCTCGTCATCTCTTTTCCTTTTTTAACTCTGTCAAGTCCTTTTCCTACGTCTGGAAGCGTTAAAGGGGTTCTGCTGGGCTGCCTGCGTAAAAAAAGCGATGATCGATAGGGTGAAACCGAAACCGAAGTCGGGACATCGGACATCGACGCCTTTCCCGGCTCTCCCCCGGGTTTTTTTTCCTCTTTTTAGCTTTCATTTTACCCCGAGCCACCACCCCTGGCAAACCAAAGGCAAAGGCGTGCAATGGGCGCCCATCGAGCGGCACAACACGCCAGGACCTGGCAACGCCCCGGGGGCCTTTGTCACTTCCGCTAAAAGCCGACACTACTGTCTCTGCTTCGTCTCGGACCGCTGCTGGGGGATGCCGCGCCGCCGAGGACCGCCAGCCTCGAGTTTCCGTCGCCCCGTGGAGGCAGTGGTGGGTGGTCCCAAATCCCAGTACCGAAAAATTGATCCGGTTCCCTCGGTTCCTGCTGTTCCACTGCGTTGCTGATGACGGGAGCACCCTTCCCCTACTTACCGCCGCCCTGGCCGCCTACCCCCGCCGAGGAGAAAAGTTGGACTGAGGTGGCCATCTTCGACATGCCCCCTCAAGATTGATGCCGCCGGGCGTGGATGGTGGTGAAGAGGAGGAGAGGAGGGTGAAAAGAGAAGGCTAAGGGTGAAGGTAAGCAAAAAAAATGGCGAGATAATGACCAAAGGGGGAAAGGCGAGGGTGGGGATGCTCCAGGACAGGGAAAGGTGGGGTGGGGAAATGAGATGATGATGATATGGTGGGGTGATAATGGATTTTTCCCCTTTTTTTCTTAGCAAATTTTCCGCCGCCCCCCAGCCGCCGCTGCCTCCCTTCGTCCGGCCCCCCCCCCCGTGTCCCCACCCCCCGGAGATCCGCGTACCCCGCGGGAAAAGAGCCCTGCTCGAGAGGCTCTCCTTACCACCGACCCCACGACTACCCCTCGGGCCCCAAAATGCTTCCCCAAATTGGGCCCAACTGGCCCCCCCGCCTTCCCGGGGGCTAACACGTTGAAGCGGCGGTGAAAAGGGTGCTGAAATGACCAGCGCCCGCCCCGGGAAAAGGTGTGGTGTGGTGGTTGGGGATAACCACCACGAGGAGCCTGATGGTTATGCCGGCGCCAGTAAGCCCCATTCTCCTCTCATTTTTTTCTCTCTTTGGGTTTTTTTTTTCTCTCTCTCTTTTTCCCCTTTCCCCTTTATGAGGTAAGTTTAAAATGAATTTCCCCTAGAATTTGTTAAATTTTGCACCTTTTTTTTGTAGGTCATTCAAGTCAGCAAGCGTAAAAGAGGCAATTTTTTTTTCATAGACAAACCTTCGTATTTCCTCTCTCTCTCTCTCTCTCTCTCTTCTCTTTCAAGACTGTTGTTTTCCTGTTCAAAAAGATATATCCTTCTTGATTTTTACATTCCCGGGAAAACCATTTGGCTCGCGTAATCTCTCTTTTTTTCCTTTTTTTTCAACCAATATCACAACGTTACAACGAACAATATGCCCTATCTTGGCTTCCTTTTCATCTTTAAACCTTTTTTTTTTTTCTTCTTCCCAAACTGCTGATTGTTTTCATTATCGACTTTGGTTTTTTTTTAAATTTTAGCTATTTGATGATTTCATTCTTTGCCTCTTTTTTCTGCTCTCTATTTTTCTATCTTTTTAGTCTTTTCTTAACTTTCTTTTTCTCTCTCTCTCTCTATGTTTACTTCCTCCTCTCAATTTTTTTTTATTCTTTTTTTTGTTTTCCCCTCTTTTTCTTCCCTTCCCCTTTCCCCATTTTCTTCTCAACACCTCAATCCTTTTAAACACTGATCGTGTTTTAAAACGCAACTTTTAAGTTGGTGATTATCTCTTTCCTCCCTCTTCTCTGCTGAATATCTCTCACACAGCCTTTTCCCCCCAAATTAGTAGTCATTCTTCACACAAACACACACACACACATTTTGGAGTTACACACAAACACCCACACAAACACCTTTATTACCACTTAAAATAGATTCTCTTTCCCTATTTGGATGGTCTCTCTCTCTCTCTCCCCTTATCTCTTCCCTGCGCACACCTTCTTCACAGTTAGTCAGTCAACAGCGTCCAACGTATCACACCTTTATACCTTAATCACTGAAACACCTTTTTCCCTTTCTTCACCTTTCTTCTTCTCCTCTTTAGGGGTCTGTAGGCGTTCCTCTGCTCTCCCAATTCCTCTATGAATCGTTTACTTTTTTTAAGTTACCATTCCTTTATCCTCTCCCTGTTCCCAATGTTCTGCTCCTTCTTCTTCTCTACTACCGTTTTCCTCCCTACTATTTATCAACGTCAACATAACACAAACACCATTCCCCACCACCACACCTACAATGTGTTTTCCTCTGTCCTTTTCTCTTTCTCTGAAGTAGATGTAACACTGTTTGCTGTAGTAAAACAATAAAAAACACTTTCAAAAAGAAGGTGGGTCGGCCAGGCCGTCGATGATCAAAAGATCACCGGTGGGTGTTGGTCGACCCATGAAGACCAGTGATCCAATTTCATTCGAAGAAGGGGAACATCATCATCAGGTAGGCGGCTTTTTCACCTCCAGCCAAGCAGCGAAAAAGGACCTTGTAGGCGAGAAACCAGCAGAAGACGGCCACGCCCAGGGCGAGCACCTTCTCGATTAGGTGTGAAGAAGCAGGCCGTCTGGAGGAGCATCAGGGCCCAAAGCAGGGACAACAGGGTGACCAGGGGGAGAGAAGTCGCAGCTTGGCGGTTTTGTCGGTGGAAGCGGTGCCAGGCGAGGTAGAGGCGGCGGTTCACCTCGGCCGCCGTCCTAGGTTTAGGCCATTTCCGGTTCCACCTAAACTAGTCCCAGCGTGCCGGGCCCCGCTGTCCATCTCCATGTTCATGTACTCGCGACTGATGTCGAGAGCGGTCCCCTAGTGGCTCCCAGCCGCTCATGATGTGGCACTCCTCGAGGAAGATCAGGTTGCTGAAGACGAGGATGAAGGTGTCCCGGAGATGTCCAGTGAGGAGGCGTGGCGTTTAGGTTTTGGTGAGGTTGAGGAGGACAGGGTTTTTAGTACTTCCGCTTCCGCTGGTGAGGTGGCCACTGCGTTAGTGGAAACTGTTGTGCAAAGGTATGAAAAGTTTTGGTTATTAGAAGAAACAATAGTTTTTGTCTGAAAAAAGAAAAGACGATCACAACGATTACCACATTTCCCCTTCCTCCAATGTAAAGAAAGCCGAGGTGGCGGCGTAGTACAGTGCCGAGTTTTATGACCAACTCACAGATCACTGCAGAGGAGCATCGAGCCAGCTTTGCCACTTTTGAAATGATCCCCCTAGTAGAGCCTCCTTTTTTAGCACCTCAGAATGCGCTTTTGGTATGCCTCAATGGCGCTGCGGGCGCCGTCGCCGAGCTGCTGATCGACTGCAGCGTCACTATCGTCTTGTTGGCTGCTGGTGGTGGAACAGCAAACGAGGCTGAAGAAGAAGAAGATGATAACTGAGCTGAGAGGAAGAGGAAAGGAGAGAAAGTTGACGGCTGAGAAGAGCTCCAGAAAGCTTTCCATTTGTCTGATGTCCTTGTTGTTGTTGGCCTTGTTGCTGCTGTTGAAAACCGCCAGCAGCTGCTTCAGCCGCCGGTCGTGGTACTGCTCATGGACGCCTCCACCTGGTCCAGCTTCACCGGCCATCCTCGGCGGCGGCGGGCGGCGGCGGTGCCAAACCCTGCCGCGGAAGGGGTAGCCGGCCAGGCCACCACGGCACCAACAGCGAGGGTTCCACGCCCAGCCGTACTTGACGAAGACGGATTGAGAAGGGGGGTTCGGCGGCCGAGGACAGCGCCCGCGGGAGGGCCCGGCACAAAGTCGTGGGCAATGCCGCCGAGCAGCGCAGGGCGCAGTAGGCGAGCAGGGGCGGCGCAGGTAGCACCGACTGGTTTACCTGCCGGCAGAGATCTAGTAGGCAGTGGTGGAAAAAAAATTGTTATAAAAAGGGTCAAAACTGTGTGATTCTACAGAAAAAAAAGTCATCTCATCTTACTCATCAACATCAGCGAGAGTACGTGGTACAGCTCGGTGGAGGAGTTGAAGAACTTTCGCCGCTTGAAGGTAGGCCGTTTGCAGCCCATTTCCATTGCGGCGTACTCCGAAGATCGATGCTGCCCGGGCGTGTGACCCCGCGCCGAGGTGATCGAGGTGTTGCTGAACTTGAGCAACATCGACCCGGACCGGGACTTGGTGCGCTTGCTCATGGTTGAGGTGATTATTGTGATGCTGGTGTGGTGGTGATAATTGCCAAAATGAGAGTCAATTGAAGGTGAATAAATATTAGAATATCACCGCAAACGAAGGATACTAATCACAAAAATGAAAAATATGATTTCCAAATTCTCTAATTTAGTACCAAAAAGATTAGTCTGCAGAATAAAGAGGTGCACATTCAAGTTTCAGGCAGCCTCACTTTTATCGTTTTCATTTTTTTCTCACTTACGACACTTTCACATTGAGGGGGCACACTGGCAACACTCGTCAAACCAGAAACTTTTGGCAGCAAAAGGGGCAAAGGCGTCCTCGTCGAGGGGGTTAAAAAAAAATTCGGGAGAATAGAAACGTGAATGGGTGACGGGAAACACAACTTGTGGGTCACAGGCAGGCAAAATTTTTTTTGTAAATTTTAAAAAAGAAATGGAGCACAAACAAAAAACTTGCGCAAAAAAGTGGTCGCTCGGCGGGAAGAATGGAAGAAAAAAACAGACGCGGGAAAATTGGTTGCCAAATGTCGTCACCCTAATTTTCAGTCTGTTTTTAAATTTATAATACAAAAAAAAAGTCACCTTTTTTGCTTTTATAAATTTGAGAGATAAAGCTAATTACTTTAATCAAATTTCCAATTCAGGCGCCGTACCAGTGCCCACTCTGTTGGCACAGTTAGAGTTTTTAAAAAATCTAGACCGCCTTCAAAATTTTAATTCAACCAAACTGTTCTTGAACTCTCCCCCCCCCCACAACCAATTTGTTTTTAAACGTCATACAATGTTCATTTTTTAATAATTTTAGGGTTTTTTAGCCTTTATGATTTTTGAACGTCAACTTGCTCTCCCCTCTATTTAGATTGGCACTCCACTGTAGTGATCGTTTTTTTAGTAGATGATTTATTTAAAATTCTCTATCGCTCACCTTTCCCCTTTGCCCCCCTTCCAAACATTACACACGAGTGCTCATTTTAGCTACGGGTGACGTGGGGAAAACTGGGACATGAGGTAAAATACCAGCTTGCAAAGTGCCGCTTTTGCAAGAAGAAAGAGAAGAAAAAAAGTCCCCTTCGGAAGCCAAGTCCCCCGTCCCCGATCCCGGACGGAGGGGGGTGAAAAGCTATTAGATGGACACCACTCACACCATGGCCAAACACCAGAATCAGACCCCTCGACGTGCAAGGCTCCCGTTTTAGGTGGCCGACCTAGACTACCGAGACAAGCCAGGCCCGGGAAAAGACCGATACAAGTCCCCCCCCCACATGCCACCTACAGCGTGAAGTCGCCGCTAGAGTAAAAGCAAAGTGAGAAGTACACTAGTAAGTTGGATGCCTGGGACCCGAGGTACAGATACTGGCCAGTGGTGAAACAAAGCTGAAGCTCGTCTGGTGGGGAAGCCTGAGTCAAGTCGAGATGACACTGGTCACGGTTTAAAAATGAGATGGGGCCGATCTTTTTGGTGGGCCCCGCGCTGAGAGCAAAATGACGTCAGCAGTTGGACGTCCCCTTTACTTCTAAAATCAGGGGGTTTGGTTGGACCTTTATGTTTTTGAACTGTCAACTCTCTCCCACTTATTTAATGGACATCTCACTGTAGGAGTCTTTTCTTAGAAGATTTTTAAAATTTTCTATGCTCACGCTTTTTTTGCCCTTCAACACTTTTAAAAGTTCCCTTTTTTTCAAAATTTATAAAATCTTTTTTGGTAAAAAGGAAAAGACAAATGAACGACTAAACAAGAAAGCGATCCAGACGGGGACGGATTTGAAGATTTAAGCTAACCTCGTTTTAAGTCAGTTCTGGGCCTCCGAGAAAGGGGGTCCTGCTACCCGTGGCCCTGATCCCAAATTTTTGAGATTTAGTCAGTGGCTTTACAGCCCTTCCTGACAGACCCCGGGGCCCCCCTCTACGAGCTAGAGTCTCCCCCACTGAGCGGCCATTGGCAGAGCTCTCCCCCTTTAAACCCCGGGGGGGGGCCGCGCAGCCGAACCGAGGATTCGAATGCGCTCCTCAGGCTCACGTCGATCCCCAGGAATTTTGGGAAATTTTGAAGAATTTTCAATATAAAAAAAGACAAAAATAGGAGAGCGAGACAGAGAGAGAGAGAGAGGGGGAAAGAGAGAACAAAGAGAAGAAGGGGGGAAAAGAGACAGAGAGACAGAGAAGAGAAGAGAGAGAGAAGAGAAGAGAGAAGAGAGAGGCGAAAATACACACCACTACGCAAAGAATTGGGTTTATATCGAGCTGAAAATTGAGTCTCTTTCACCTTCATTTTTCTTTCTCTCTCTTACACATCTCCAGGGCGTCGACGCCTGGCGAAGTCGGCGAAATCGGCTGACCCGGCGGGCGAGGTTTTGAAGAGGAACGTTGGCGATGATGCTATCAGAGGAAAGCGAAGCTGCCGAAAAGGCCGAGCACGGGGGGCTCTCCAGGACGAGCAAACGAGGGAAAAGAAGAAAAAGGTTCTCCGCCACAGCTTCTCCAGGTCCCCGGGGGCCGTCCTCTTTTCGTGCGGATTGAGCTCCACCTTGGGCCGCTCACGAAGTCTCCACGAGGAGGTGCGGTCCTTCCCTCGGTGCAGTGCACCAAGGCGACACGGGCTCCAGGGAAAGGCGGAACTCCGAGAGGATGCAGCATCCTGCAAACAGGGAAAAGGGAAAAGGGAAAAAAAGGAAAAGGAAAAAAGGAAAAATTAATTGTGTGTGTTTTTGTTTTTTTGGCTTTTTCTTTCCTGTCATTTTAGTTTTAGTGAAAATTGAAACCTAGCTATAGTATACCTTGACGAGTGGTAGTGCAGCTGTGAAGGAATGATACGCCAGACATCCTCGCGAAGCTCGCCTTGACTCGCTCTTGCAGCGGCGTATGGGGGCAAGGTCGGGCCCAGCAGGGGGGCCCCTTGTTGGGGGAACAGCGGGCCGGCTTTTTTTCACCATGCCGCTCGGGGCACCTTTTTTGGGGGCCAGGGGCGCAGGGAAAGAAAGGAGGAAGGCCACGATGGCCTTGCCGGGGGGACTTAAGAACTTCATCTCTCCTTTTTGGTTTTAGGCTGCTGAAGGTGAAAAAGTACTGAAAAGGGAAAGAAGGTTTAGAGGGACAAACTCCTTGCTGGAGGAAAAAAAACTCCTAAAATTTCTGGCTGGGGCTGGCAGAAGAAGTTGACTTTCACCCTGCTGTTAATACGAGTTAGGCAACGAGGATGGGTGAAGAAAAGTGAGAAGGTTTTTGTTGGTGGAGAAAAAGAGCTTGCTGGAGAGGGGAGCTTTGGTGGAGAGAGATGGCGACGAAGACTGGCGGCACGTGCGGGGCTCCCTTTTTTACCCTGGGGGAGCGCCGGGGCTGGGCGCTGTTGGGTAGAAAGGAGTGGGGTGACAGGGTGAGGAAAGGGGGTGTTGGGTGAGCAGGGTGAACAAAATGTACGGCAAGGCGGGGACGACGGCGCCATGCGTCCTGACACCCACCCGACCCGCGCCGCGCCGACATGATTCCTTCTACTTCTTGTTGCTAGGTTTGAGTTGACCGTAAAGCGCGCCACACTGCTGAAAGGGGGGGTGAAACACTGAGGGCTCATCTTTCACCGGTGTTGCACGGCGGGCAGGGCCCCTTTTGCCTTTTAAAATCTCGCAAAAATAAAAATATTAAAAAAACTAAAACAAAAATGATTGTACGGGAAGAGCAAACAAATTTTATTGACATTAAGTCCGAGTGAGAGATTTTACCCGTCGCTGACATTTTTAGTTTTAAAAAGGGTTCTGACAGTTTGGAAAGGTGTTGAAAGGGGTTACAAAGACTCTGTCAAAGGTCAAAAAGGGGCTCTTTTTTTCTGTGGCAGAACATCGCAAATCTCGGGTAAGGCAGGATTAGAAGGTTTCTTCTTCCGTTCCATCTAAGACAGGGCTTACCCGAAACTGGCAGAGTTTCCCAAATTACTTCAGTTTAGTGCTGAAGACGGGAACTGGCGATAAAATGTTTTAAAATCATTCAAAGTCAAACCATGTCTTCTTGGGAGGAGGAATATAAACACAAAATTTAGCAAAGTGGGTTAAAATTATCAGGAGGTATCTCAATTTACTTGATAAGAATCACATTGCCAGAACTTGTTTATATTCATTACTTTTCCCTTTGGGGCCGGTAAGGTGCTAAGGAGATTAATCAATGGGCAGGAAAAGGGTTTTTTTTATAGTGGCAAAACATTGCAAATTCCCTAAATCTAAATTAGAAATGTTTTGTCCTTTTACATCTAATTTACTGAATTACCAGAAATCACAGTCTCCAAGTGGCTCAGTTCACTGTTAAAAGTGTTTTAAAAATAATCAGTAATCAAAAAGATGGTTTTTCTTGTTTAGAAGGGAAAATTTTCAAGCCCTACCAACGTCAATAAATTTGAATGTATATCTTTGTCCCCATTTGAATGACATTGAAAAAAGCGGCTGATTTCGTTGATTATAGGATCATCAATGATAAGAGCGGGAGTTGATGTGACGTGACACAGGGGCACAAAAAAACCCGCACACACAGTGACGCAATGACGACGATGGCTGACCAGTATCAAATTAATGTCACTACTTACCTAAACTAAAAAGAACCGATCGGTAAAGGTCACTTACCTGACGTTTTTTTCCAAATGACCCAATAAAAACCTGGCTTGTACTCAAAGTTACTGTTCAAGAAAGACAAAACAGCGCAAAAAGTTGTTACCTTGAAGAGACTCTGAGCTTTAATAAAGAGAGCGCACAAAGGCTAAATTTGACAGAATGAGAAAAGGAAAAGGAAAGTTAAGGACGAGCTAAAAACAAAAAGGGGCCCCCCTACCACCACCAAACCACAACCACACTGAAGCAACAAATGCAACGGGTGCAATCTGGGGCAAATTTTAACCAATCTGTCACTAAAATGACAAGGCCGAAGTGAAGCCGAGCTCTCTGAAGCCGTCGAAAACCTCTCCATCTGGCCGGAAATGGTTTTTCCGGGCGCATATTTCCTGCCAACGAGGGGAAAAGAAAAAAAAAAAAAAAAGCCCCCTTTATGGGCCAAATTTAAACTCAGTGAACAGTAATCTTGCCTTGCTGGGCGCTTTCTGCACAAAAGACATTCCTTCAAAAACCCACCCCACAACCACCCTGTTTGATCCTCTACAATCCCCTTTGGTCCCAACGTTTTTCCGTCCCAATTCTAGAGCTAGTAGTAACAAAAAACCCTTTTTTTTGAATTTCACTAATTTAATCGAAGATCAAGAAAAACTGAAAAAAAGAACAAAATAAAGAAAAGAAAAAAAGAAGGAAAAGGGAAAAAAAGAACAACCCCTAGAAATATTTTTAATAATAAAAATAAAAACGGGGTGCAGCCTCTAGAGAGTTTTCTTCTAATTAGCCGGGATTTGAAAGGGGTTCGCTTTCGATTGGAGGCGTTATTTACCTCGGGCCCCCAGTCCACACCCTTTGGCCCCTCACCGGTGTGAAATGAGGCGATGTCGCCCAGATTGTCCAGGGGGGAGAACCTCGCGGGGACACGCCACTGGTAAAGGGCCAACTGATGTTGCTGCTGCTGCTGGGGACGGAGGCCATCATCATCGCCAGGCTGGGCGTCTTGTCGGTTATTTCCTCCTGCATCTTCACACGCCCTCGACAGAAGAAAAGAAAAAAGCACATCATACATCTCTCGTGCTCTGAGGAGCCCACCCCCTCAATGGTGCCCTCACTCCTGAATCATCTCATCATCCATCAAGGTTGATTGTGCCCTCCTCGAAATGCTGTCACTCTGTCACTGCTGGGCCCTTTTCCCCTTTTTTCCAAAGCACCTTCTCCGCTGGCGGGGTTGGGGACCATTGTTAAGTGCTCCGGCAAGACGCTGAGGTGAAAGAAATGAGGCTGGTCTGTGGTGGCAGAATAAACGTCCAAAAAAATGCAGTCTAGAATAAACGGGGAACGAGTTGAGATTGTCAACAAGTGGTGATGAGGGTCTCCAAACATCACATTCGAGACACCATTTACCTGACAAAAATTTGATTTTTGACCATTCAGGAACGGGCCTGGATCGGGAATGTTGTCTTCTTTTTCTCTTTCTTTCCGTGGGCGATTTGTTTGTTGTTTTGCAAAAGGAAAATCCTCGTTTTTGAAACCGCGCAAAGATACGTGTTTCCAATTCCAAACCTTTCATCGCAAAACCCTTTTTATTGCACGATTTTTTTTTAATAATTTTTTCATCATCACCCCCATCACTTTGTTTCTTTCACCCCCCCCCCCCCCTTAAAACAACAATTTTACCTGTTTGATTCTTTGGGAAAAACCCAAAAAAATCCAAACACCACAACTTTTCCTTAGTGAAAATGAAAGAACGCGTGAAAACTTCACAAAAAGCTTAGGGAAAAAAAGAAAATCCCTTTCCACCTTTAACGAGCTTCCACCCCAAACCTAATCAGCTTTAAACCCAGGGCACCCCTTTCTGTTGGTGTTTTTCCAGCCTATCTACAAGTACTACCCCAAATAAAAACAAGTGTGAAAATACTACTACTACATTTCTACTACTACTACTAGGACAAACAATTCACAGAATAATGGCAATGTCGCCACTGTGACATCACATTGAAAAAAGTTTTTGGTTTTTTGAACCTCTATGATTTTTAAAAATTGCAAGTAGCAAATAAATAAGCCCCCCCTTTAAAATGAAAAGATTCAGGCTTTTTTGCGAGCATAGTGGTCCTTTAGCCAACGTTTCCAGTTTTTTGGTTTTTTTTGTTTTCCCCTGGCCCTCAAAATCCACTGGTTTTTTTTTTTTGGAAAACTGAAGACGCCGAGGCCAGGGCAAGAAAACTTTTCAGAGGGACAAATGTCGCTGGTGGGAAATTTACCCCCGGGAGGCTGCCTGAGCAAGCGTAGCAGCCGATGATGATTCGAGGGGAGGATCCCTTTTGGGCCCAGGCCTTTTGGCCCGAAGGGAAAATGAAAGTCTTTTGCCAACACTGGGGACGTCCCTTGCAGTTCAAAAAACAGGGGTGTTAGGGTTTTGAACCCCCAGTGATTTTGGAAATTGCAAGCATTGGGTTTTCCCACTCTATTTAGAGTGGTGTATCTCACTGTGTGAGTTAGTTTTCTCTATCTTTTAGTGCGAATCAAACCCTTTTTATCACTTTACGCTCAGCCCGCCTTGTCAAAAGAAAGAAATTTGTGGGTGCCCATTGGCAATTAGACCACTACTACCGCTTTTAAAATTTTTTTTAAAAATTTTAAAAATTTTTTTCTGTAAGCACCCATATTTGATTAGCAATTGGCACTATGTAAATCCAAAAAAGTGTCAAAGTGAAATTGAAATAACTTTTTTCCCCAAAATAAAAAGCCCTTTTGTACAGATGCAAAATATCAATTGTTGTAGTCAACTGAGTAGTATATCTCATTGCCCTTTTACATCAAATGGTTCAAATGTTTCTAACAGTAAAGAAAATAGAGGGATTTCACATCAATTGGTTACAAATAAAAAAATTGAATAAAAAAGGGGTTTTAAATAAAACAAACATTGGTAAAAGTATACTTTTTATATAAATATTTATGGCGTTGTGTCTAGTTGTAGTGAAAGTAGAGGAAAGCACATTCAGAGCAAAAAAATAGTGTGTTTTTGTGTGTAGTCCATGAGAATAGTATAGAATAGCAAAAAGAAAAATCACATAGTTGAAAGAGAAGACAAGACGAGATGATTCAGCCCATCTAAATGGTTGTTGTTGTTGTTTAGTGTTTTTCCAAATCTTCAGTGTTCCAACACCCAGGTTTTTTTGAAGAATATCAAACATCAAAATCAGCCCGTTTTCCACGCTGCTTTCCGCGGTTGATCTCTCGCGCCTTGCGATTGTAGTTGTTGATGAAGTTCTGCAAAAAAAAATTAGAATAAATTAGTGCTCTGAACAGTTAAACTTTTTAACTAGTTCCTCCTACCTTTTCCATCTTGGACACCCGCCGATTGTGGGCGTTTCCACTGCTGCTGACACCAGCTAGCTCAGGCGCCACGGCGCCCATGTCGAAGATATCTCGCAGCAGGACATTCTGCGTCAGGTGGAGGCTCATGCCGGAGCCGAGGACGCTGCAGAAGGTGTCGTAGTAGCGGCGACTTTGCCAGCAGCCTCACCCCCCGTTTCCCGGTGGGCCCAAACCTTTTACCGTCCCTCGCCGTACCTTCTCCCTCGCCGTCTTGAAATCTGGCGGAAGTTAGTCGCGCTCGCGCGCTCCTTCTTCACTTTGACTTCTGGGCTGTCGGGGGCGAGGGACTGCAGCTTTGGGGCAGTCTTTATCGGTGGGGCCAGGTAGAAGTTATCCCGACCATCTCCTCCTCTCCACCGCGGCCCCGGGGCCCCCTCCACCAGCAGGCGATCGTTTCGCCGGGGGCCACCCGGGAACCCCAGATAGGGCGAATCGGGGGCAACCGGCCACTGGTCGAGTTTTCCCCAGGGCGTCCACCAGGGGAGTCGGTTTCCCCCTCCCCCGGAAACGAGAAGCGGGAAATTGTCCAGACAGGCGGGCCCCAAGGTGGGGGATGGGCCGTCCCGCTGGCCAGTTCAGGGTGGCCCTTGACGTGGTGAAGCCGACTGCGAGCAGCTTTACCTAGGACCCCGGCGGCTCTTCTTTCCCGGCCGCTGTCGGTGAAAGAAGCAGCCCAGGGTGAGATATAAATGAGGATTGGTTATATACAAACAAAAAAAACTTTGGCTTAAAAAAAGACCTGAGAGCGTGGCGCACTTGGCCCCCACGTGAGGCTTTTGCCTTGGTGCCATGAAGAGACGGTCGAGGGGGTGAAAGAGCTCCCGGGAAAAGCTCATCGCAGTAGTCGGTGCTGCCGAGGGTAATGACACCAGGGTGAGGATGACGGCGGCGGCGGGCCCCTCGTCGTCCCCCCCGCTTTAGCCCGTGCTCCAGAATGTCCTGGACGTGATTTTGGGGATTTAAGGTAAAAGTGAGATGTTATTATTTTGATAGTAAAAATCTTGGGAAATTTGTACTAAAGCTCATCGAGGTACCCAGACAGAACCGGGTGGTAATCGCCTTCCCCCAGCGACTCGTAGTGTCCCCCGCCGACCTTCCCCTTGGGCCCCCCCTTCACCCCAGCCCTGAAGGTAAATCCAGTACCTGGTCGAGCTTACTTTTAAAGTCACAACTTTGACAAAGGTGTTTCCATCTTTGTCTTCATTGTGGTGGTGGTGACCGTTGCTGCTGCTCTTTCCGCCCATTTTAGCGCCGTTTTTTGCCCCTTTCGGCATTCGCTCGACGCACTCGGGGCTGGGTGTAAACCCAGCCACCGAGGCGGTGTCATTGACACTGAATCGTGTTTCCGGGGTTGGGGTTTCTTTCCCTTTTTAGTTTTCCGGGGACCTACGGCAAAATTGGTGAGTTCAAGTTTTAGATATTTGTTGAGGTTTTGTTTTTATTGAAAACCAAAAAAAATACGCTTTTTGAAAAAAAGCATAAATAAAAAATCTATAAATTTTATAGTGCCCGAATAATAAAATTTTTTTTGCGGGCCCCCAAACACATGTACTCTCTTCTCTGCACATAACCCCCGCTTTTCCAGAACTGTCGACTGTGTGCCTGACTGGGGGTACTGTACAGCACAGTTTTACGGCAGCTTCCCGCTGTACAGCTGCTGCGGGTGACGTACTGCAAAGTGGAATGCCGGGTTTTCTTTTTCTCTCCTTTGCCCTTTCCTAAGCTTCTAAACTGTTACACTGTGGGTTATTCAGTGCCTGTACACTGTACAGTGCACGATTTGTACTTACGCTTGCTTCTGCTGCTTTCCCTTCTTCTCCGCGCCTCCGTGCTTCTCACCTCCCTTTGCCGCGATTTTTTTTTCATTATTCTCCTGATTGGTTTGTTCTAGTAGTAGTAGTGTATTCACCTTGTTTTGTACTTTTGGGAGTCCCCTTTTGATGGCTGGTAAGCAAACCCAAAAAGAAGGGTGCCCTAGTTAAGCTGATTAGGGTTTTGGGGGGTTTAAACTCGTTAAAAGGGGAAAGAGAATTTTTTTGTTCCCCCCCAAGCTTATTGCTGAAGTTTTTAAAGCGTTCTCTCTCACTCTCACTTAAGGAAAATTTTTGTTGTGATGTTTTTGGGGGTTTTTTGGGGTTGTTGGTTTCCCGGAATCAAAACCCGTTCAAATTTGGTTTTGGGGGTTGGGGGGGGGTTTTTGATAGGGGGAGAGCTAAAACCGAGATGATGAAAATAAAAGTGATCAGGGGGTTACTGGTTGAAACTATTTTGGTGCCCCCAAAAAAAAAGTTGTAAAAATGAAAAAAAGATTTTTGGGGGAAAAACGGATAAATTTTAACTCTTTTTTTTTTTTTTCCTCAGGTGCAGAGGACTTTCCTTCTTTTGTACAAGCTCCACAAGGGAAAAAAGTTTTTTGGGCTCACTCGTTTCTGTTTTTTTGTTTTTTTTGTCTTTATTCTAGTTACAATCAAAGTGGGGGTGGTGGTGATGACAAAAAGGGAAATAGTACAAAAAGACTAGCGAGCCCGCTGGGGATGCTGCTGTTGGGTGTCCTTGTTTTTTTGTTCTTTTTGCCCGTCGGTGTTTTTGGGGCTACAACCCCCTCTGGGGGGGAAACTTTCTTCTGCTGCTGTTTTCTGCTGCTGCTGCTGCTGCGCTTACTGCTGCTTTTTGAGCTTGCTTGTTCTTGCGTTTTAGCTGCTGAAAAACATGGACATGATTGGTGGTGGTAGGGGTGGTGGGTGGTGGGGGTGGTGGCGAGTGGACACGTGGACGGTCTGCTCCCAAAAGGGGGAATGGGAGAAAAAGGGTGTGGGGTTTAAAAAGAAAAGAGAAAAAAAGACCCGGTTAAAAGGGGGGATTGGTTGGTGGTGGTGGGGGGGGTTTGGTGGTGAAAGCACGAGGCTCTTTTTTTGAAACGACGGCTGGGGGGGTGCCCGCGAGGGGGACGACGAAAAACTGAATGGGGGGGGTTTGCTGCTGGTGCTTTCTGCTGCTGCTTCGGCTTCAAATGGGGTGTTCTCAATAGTGTTCACAGAGACGCAGGCCCCCGGGACACCCCTTTGTCCCCCCCTCGCTCCCCCGTTTTCCTCGTTTTCTCTGTTCTTTCTTTCGCACACCCACTTAAATTCGTCTTCTTCTGGCCCCTGTGGGTGGGGTGCAAATGCTCCTCTGGGGGCGGCCTTTTAAAGTGTCCTTTTCCCGCCTGCCACTTTCAAAATCAACTGCTGCTTTTTTTCCCCTGCGGGTAATGGGCAGGGACTTTGGCATTGGGCCCCACTGTCGCTGCACAGTCTTTGACGTGCGCGCGCAACGTTGCAAACCGCCAAACACAAAGCACATTTCGTGTGGGCTTTTTGGGATGAGTGTGTGTGTGTGTGCGAAAGATTGAGGGGGGGGGGGGGAATTGGCTGGGAGGGGGGGTTGGGAACCAACAGGCTCGGTAGCTCTCTTTTCTCTCTCCCCTTTTTTCTTTTTTCTAAACCCCAAAGGCCCAGCCATGGGGAAAAAGACTGATGGGGGGAAAAAAGAAAAAAGAGGAAGAGGAAAGGCCTGTACGAAGAAGCAGTCGTCGTCGTTGACGTTTTTTCCCAACGTGCACGCCAGTCAGCAGTGGTTTTGGGCCCCTTTTCACTTGGCAAAAGGGGGGAAACCGGGGTTTGGGGGGGGGCGTTTTTTGGGGGGGAAAGTCGTCTCGTCGTAAACGTTGTCTTTTTTGGGTGCTTTTTTTCTGTTGCTTTCAATTGTCTTGTGTCGTCATCGGCGTCTCGTCCCCCTCTACGACCCCGGGCCCCCACAGCTTTTTCTCTTCCTCTTTCTATTAGCTCCTAGCAGCGGCTTTTCATCCGGTTTTTCTTTCTCTTTTTTTTTTTTTTCTCTTTTTTAACCTTTTTCACCCCCTTACGCTGTTTGCAGTCGCAGTCTGCCCTGTCTGCCCCTGTCGGGACTCTACCCCTATTTGCACGTATTCCACCAACTTCTCCCTTTTATTCGCCACGCGGGGGAAAATTTAGCTAATGGAGGCAGGGAAAAAACTGAAGGATAAAAGGAGGGACATGGGAGTGGGAAAAGGGGTTTTTTGCACTGCAAAAGTTAAAAAAAAGTGAGCGTTCATCAGGCGTCGGAGTGTTTAAAACCACTTTTTTTGCGGGGTCGGGTGGCAGTTTTTTTTCAGTAAACGGCGTATCGGGGGTTTGGGGAACGCAGAGACGGAGTAATAAAGTAATTTCTGTCTACATTTCTCAGCGAAGGTAGTGGTAGTGGTAGTGGTGGTGTATTTAAACAAATAGCTTTTCTTTCCTCTATTAATCTTCCCCAAAAGGCAAACTTTCGCTCTTTCTTTCCCTTTTCCCCAAACGCTCTACAAGTGACCAAGTGACCTCTAAACGCACCTGTCGGGGTTTTTGGGACAGAGGGGGCCAAGGTCAGCGCAGCAGCTCTGTCTAGGTCATTACTTAAGTGAGGGGGAAGTGAAAGGGGAATAGGAAAATTGATTGTTGTTATGATGATCACGGAAAGTGATAGAGGTATCAAGAAGATGATCGCAGTGAAGTAAAAAAAATCTCTGTTAATAGTTTTTAAATTTTTTTACTAAAAGGGGTTTTCAATTTTTTAATAATCAAGCTCTACAGGGGGCCAACTGTACTGTTTTTCACTTTCTCCCCGCATTTTACCACTTTTACTTTCCCACTCTAATTTAATTTGCTGCTGGGGCCCCTTTTAAAACCCCAAATCTCTCTTTCCTCCCCTCTTTCTCTCTCTCTCCTCTCTCTCTCTCTCTCTCTCTCTTTTCTCTGTTTGGGGCTTTTTGGGCCCTTTTTGCTTGACTTGGATAAATAAAATTTTACTGTCCCCCTGCAGCCCAGATTAGTTAGCACCAAAAAATAAAAGGCGTACAAACCCAAAAATGAAATCCATTTTGCGGGATTGCAATCGATCAAAGGTATCCCCCCTCCCCCACCATGATCACTGGTTTGCTAATAATGATCGTCGCGTCCTCTTCTGGGTGATGTCAGTCAAAAAGGGGACACAACAAACAAAAAAGCCTGAACTGGGCGGTGATTCAAAATACGAAAACCCCTTTGTTTTCTTGTAATTTAATTGTTTGCTTTTCTCTGTACTAGGTTTTTTTTTCTGGGGCCAGTTGCTTTGTCCGTTTGATTTGGGGTTTTCTTGTACCTTACCAGGCCCCAGTCTGTTTTATTTTTAAATTTAAAAGAAAATAGCCTGTTTTTTAGCTGTTTTTTGGGGAAGTTAAAAAAAAAAAAGGAAAAGGCTTTGGGGGAAAAAAAATAAAAAAAAGGGGGATAAAACCCCAAAAACCACACAATTTTTTTTTTGCTCCCTTAAAAAGATTGGGGCCCCCCCCTTTTGGGTTCCCCCTTTTTTATTTTTCAAAATGGTTTAGGGGTTAAATTTTTGGGGTCCTTCCCCTTTTTAATTTTCCCACTCGCGTTTTGCCTCCGTCGGGGAGTTCCTTTCCCCGGGGGGCCCGGGTTTATGCCCGTTCGGTTTCCCTCCCCGGCCCCCAAGGTCCGGGGCCGGGTTTTTGGGGGCCTTTGGTTCCTGTTTGGGTCGGGGGGTTTGGGGGTTTTTTTCCGTGAAAGCAAAAATTTTACACTATTTCCGGGGAAGGGGGTGCCCGCTCTAGCTGGCTGTTCTCAGGGGGCAAACTTTTTTGAAGTTCTTGATTGGAATCTTTTTTTTGCCTTTTGCCTTTTTGCTTTTTTGGGTGCTGACAAATTTTTTTCCCCATTTTACCCTTGCTTGCTGGTTTCGCTGGGAAAGCTGATCCCAAATAAATCCTACGTCCCGCTTTGGGTTTTTTGGGAAAAAAGATTTTTATTGGGGGGCTTGCTCGGGTTTTTGGGGGGTTTTTGGGCTGCTGCTTCTCCCCTTTTGGGGCTGAAACTTTGCAAATTCCCTTGTTGTCAAAATCAGGGGAAAAGGTTCCCGGGGCCCTGCCCCATTCCCCCTTTTTCCCAAATCATTGTAAGCTCTCCCGGGGGGGCTGGCTTGGTGATTGCTGCCCGTCGGTCGATCAAACCCCGTATTTGATTGTCCCAAAAGCGGGGCCCCCCTTGGGGGTTTTTGTTGCTGCGTTGTGTTACCCTTTTTCCCTTTCCGGGGGGGTTTTCCCCGGGGCCCCAAATTTTTTTGTTTTGTTTTTTTTCCCCCCCCCAACTGCTCTTTACCTGCTGCTGAGTCGGAGCAGACTTTTCTGGCCCTTCGTCGAAAAGGCCCGCCTCGGGGCCGGGGGGCTTGCGGTGCAGCTTTCCTGCTGTTTCGAAAATTCCACTCACGGGCATTTAATTTTTTGAAAAGCCGTCGTTTTGCTAGAAAGGGGGGGTTTTTTTGTTTTTTTTTTGGTTTCTGCTTTGTTGCGTTGCCCCCCCCTGAGCCGTTTTTGCCATATTGGGAAATTAAAAATTTGGGAAAGTTGGGCGGGAAGGGGTTTTTTGGGGGGGTTAGGTTTTGGGGGGGAGGGGTTTAGGTTTACTTTGAGATTGCTGCGCAAATTACGGGTGCTGTGTTCCCCTTAGTTTGCTGAAGGCCAAAATTCACTTTAAATCCCAGGGGCTCATTGGGCGGTGGGGCTGCTTTTTTCCCGGGGAAAAAAAATGCCACCCCCCCCGCCCGGGTTTTATCACCTGGGTAAATTCCGAAACCTCCAAAAGCCTGCCGCCCCCCAGTTTTGGGGCCGCTTCCCTCACTGCTCGGCCCCTGCAACTTTTGCGTTATAAAGGGGTTTTTTTCTGGTGGGGGTCTGATTGGGGTGTGAAAACGGCTGAACGTTTTTTACGAAAAAACTATGTTGACACCCCCCGCCAAAATTTTTTCCCCTGCTGGGGGGTGTTCGTTTCCAAAGAATTAAAGGGTCTGGGCCCCCCCCCCCCCAAAATTTCAACTCCTAATAAAAAATTTCCCCGTTGTTTCCAAAGAAGAAAATCCTTACACACAGAAAAACCTATAAAATTTCCTACCCGGGGGTTTGTGACATTTCCCCACCCCCACCCTTTTCCAGTATTTTCCACCCTTGGGGGGGGTGTTGGCCTCTGCAGGTTTCCGTGACCTGTTCGCCGGACCCAGCCCCGGCGCGGGGGGGGCCCCTGTTCACCCCCAAAGTGGGCGTAATAGGGGGCCCCGGGGGTTTGGGGGGCTCCCCCAAAAGGGACTCTCGCCGACCAGTCCGCAAAATGGCCGGGTTTTGGGGGCCCGGAAAAATTTTGGGGGGAAAAAAAAAAACCTAAAAAAAATTAACTTCAAAATTTAAGGCCCCAAAAAGGGGCAGGGAGGGTTGGGTGCCCCCTCCTGTTGTTTTTCATGAAAAAAAATTTTAATTTTTATTTGGGGGTACTCAACCCGATTCCCTTATAAAAAATTTTTTTATGGTTTTAAATTGAAACTAACAAAAGGGGCCAAAAAACGCATTAATCAAAATGTTTTTTAAAAGCTTTCAAAATTTTTTTAATTGCAATTTTTGTGAAATAATGTTAAAACATGCTTTTTAACTTTAATTGCCCAAATTAAAAAAGTTAAAAACAGTTAAAAAATTTTTTTTTTTGATGCGTCCCCCGGGCCCATTTGTTTGGGTTAAAATTTAAAACCCCCAAAAAGTAATTTTATTTTAAAATTGACCCCAGATATCGCAATCCCGAAATTTTTTCTCAGATTTTGGTAGACATGCTTAAAGCTGAGTGAAAGCGCCCCTGTCTCCTTGTCTCCTAGCCTTAAATGAGTTTGAAAGAAGCGGAGAAAAAAAGTCAAGGTCAAAAAGAGGAAAAAAAGGTAATTGCTTACCGGTCTCGGGGATCAAACCAGTGCGTCGACTTGGTGTTGGGTCCACGAAGAGGGCTTTCCGGTCTCTCGTCGGTGGCCATCTCCCAGTTGGCGGGAGGAGATGCTGGCTCATTCGGACCATTGCCCGAGGAGAGGAAAAAGTGTTACCGGCGGGCATTGCCGGTGGTGGTGGTGGTGGTGGGGATGGAGATTTTATCATTTTGCACAATGGAACAAAATAACCGAAACGGTGCAAAAATAAAAAATTGGGTTCTTTTTTTGGGACTGATTTTTGGGGGAAGCTTTAGAGGGAATAATAATAAATCGGAAAAGTGTGTGCAGTTTGATCTGATTAGACTGATGTGTGTATTACAATAAGAAGTGTTCAAACGTGTTTGATGACAATTGAAAACAATTGATTTGGGGACAGGTAAGACGCTTTGGCAGATTGGATAAAAAAGTCAGTTCTCCACAACTTCACCAACTGCACGCTACATCACTGTCTACTGTGTAGTAAGGCAGCTGTTTCACTGACGGGGAAGGAATGGTGTGCAGAAGAATCACAGTTGGGGTCGTATCGGCACGGTAATCATGTGGTGTGGTGTGAAATGTACGACAGCTGTTGTCGTACACTCAGAGAGGCATTTGCACGACACACTAAACGCTCTCACTACTGCTCTTTAGCCTACCCCAATTTGCTCTGTCAAATGAAAGTTCAATGTGGAAAAAAAGAAAAGAAAAGAGAAAAGTAGTCATTTTACAGTTATACAGTTGAGCAAATGGTCTAATCTAGATAGTGAAAAAGAGAAAACAGAGTGAAAACGAGAGAAAAAGATCAAAACATCACAGAGAAAGAGAAAGAGAGAGAGGGAAAAAGAGGAGAGGAGAGAGAAAAGGGAAAAAAAACAGATGAAACGTATGGGGCAGCTCACACACACACCCCACCACCTGTGCTCTGTGATCAGCGAGCAAAACCCCCTTTGCTCTTAGTGCCTGCTAACTGCCTGTCGTACTACGGCGCACACACATTGAGGTGTACTAATGAAAGGGTGTCAGTGTGTGCTTGTGTGCAGTGCCGCACTCCACGCTCCACTGACTCTTTGCCAGCAGTTTCCACCGTCGGCGGTGTCCTTTGGCCACCGGTGGCCTGCTGCCTGCCTGCCTGCCTGCCTGCCTGTGTGTGTGCCGCAGCGCCCCCGTTTTCGCGCCAGTTCTTGGCGTGTACTCTGTGTACCTCGGTAGCAGATTGGTGCGCGGCGGCAAAGAAGAACGACGACGACGACGGCCAGCACTGCTCTCTGCTGTTTCGTTGCCGAACTACCAAACTAGACCGCCACCGTCGCTGCTTGCTGCTGCTGCTGCCACTGCTCATTAGGCACGGCACATCGCTAATCGACCTTCTGTTTGTTGGCAAGTCTCGGCAAGGCCTCTTCTCTCTCTCTCTCTCTCTTTCTCAAACACTTCGTTTTCTCTTCGTTTTCTCTTCTCTTCTCCTTTTTGCCCTTTGACAGCAATAAATCTCTTTCCATTTCTCTCGGAAGGCGCACTTCACAAGCACGCTCATTATGTAAAAGTTGTGGTAGAGAAAAAGAGGGAAAGAGAAAGTTTGCTACAAAGTTGCACAAGTCTTTTCTTATTTTCTTTACCACTTTCTCGCCCTTGTTTGTGCCACAAAGTGGTTTTTCGTTTGCGCCTGACTAGGGTACAAAGGTGGTGAGGACCACCGGGCGACGACAACCACCACGACCAGACCACAGCTGTCGTAATAGTTTCGGGCAGCAGTTTCCTCTTTTCAGCTCCGTGATAAGCCAGGCACGATCTCGTTTGCTTGTTCACGTTGTTCACCTTTTCAAAAGAGAAAGAGAAACAGAAAGGGAGGGTCGCCGAGTAGAACTCGATGCGTCACGCTGGTCTTAGACTGCTGCTGCTGCTGTTGCCATTGGTACTGGTTATCTCTTCCTCTCTCTCTGTCTGCAATTGCTGCCATCGACGATGTTGCCTGCTCTCTGTAGCCCAACA
Source organism: Tyrophagus putrescentiae (assembly GCA_024499935.1). NCBI lineage: Eukaryota > Metazoa > Arthropoda > Arachnida > Sarcoptiformes > Acaridae > Tyrophagus > Tyrophagus putrescentiae. Next base: position 15,975,749 of record JAMZRA010000005.1, read on the forward strand.
ACTTACCACAAGCTCCCAAGCTCTTTGCCATTCACACGAAACTCACACAGACACTCCCCACAGGCAACTAAACACTGACAACGACAGACGCTCGTTCGTCGCTGCTGCTGCTGCTGCTGCTGCTGCTGCTTCTGCTGACTCGCACAATCGCTCGTTCACTCTTATTCACTCTTATTCACACACACACACACCACAAGCACGCACACTCACACGTACTCTTCTTCTTCTTTTTCTTCCTTCTGGATCGACGCTCTGATCGGACGGCGGCGACAGCAGCGGCAGCAGCAGCAGTAGAAAAAGACAGAGGCAGTGGCAAACGATAAAGAGGGAGAAGAAAGAGAGAGAAAGAGACAGAGACTGAAACACACACACCACACACATTCACTGACTGACTGACTGTATTCTGCACTGCCTTTTCATTCTCATTCTCATTTTCATTCTCATTTTCTCTCTCTCTCATTTGCCGACACAGCAAACGTTCCAGCCAGCCCGATTCTCAGAGAGAGAGAGAGAGAGAAGAGAGAGAGGAGAGAGAAAGAGAAGAGACAGTTTCAGAGAGTTTTACTGAACACTATTCTCCCTACCGGCGTTTGTTCTTCTCTCTTTTATCAACTTTCTTGCTTCAACTCAACCTTCTCTACTTTTTCTACTTCTTATCAGTTTGGCCATCTTTGTCATCATCGTACTCATCATCACCACCACCACCACCACCACCGGGTAGTCATTAGGAAGTTTATTACCTCAACCAATCTGACCACTCACTTTTCCCAGTGGATTAATCAGCGACCGTCTCAGCAACAAAAAAGTAACCTGATCTCTCTTTCTACTCTGTTCTCAACCATTTCGCCTTGGCAACTACTGACAAAGTTTTCTTGATTCAACAAATCAACAAATTTTGCAGACACACACACACACACACCTACTACTCAATTGGACACAAAAACTTAAACACACACCTGGTGGCTACATGGAACTGAAGGCACTCAACTGAATAGAGACAAAAGTAGAGACAATAATGGACAGCAGCAGCAACAACAACAGCAACAACAACCACAAAACCCTCGACGACGACGACGGCCATGGACCTTCTCTGCCAGTCAGAAGGTAAGTGCCAGTCCCAAACAGCAAAACTGTCAATGTCTTCTTTATATTCCTCACCTTTTCTTCCTCTTTTCTCGCAAAATGAAGTGTTTAGCAGCGGATGTTGTTAACTTTTTAGACTGTGTTTAGGGGCAATAGTAGAGTTGTGCCAGTTGAACTGCTCAGTACAGCTACACAGCCAACCAATAACCAAATAACCAAATAACCAGCTTTGTCCATTTCTTTGTGCTGTGTCTATGTTTGTAGCTGTTTTGTAAAGTTTAGTGAACGCAAACCAATTTCAATCTATTTATCCATCTACCTATCTACTAACAAATAATCAACTGACCAATTGGTTTTTTTTCCCTTAGCTTTTCATGGCGCTCTGTCAAAATGATGCAAAGCCCGCAGCAAACAGGGGGTTAACCCCCGGCAAGTGCTCAAAGTTTATTATTTAGTTTTCTTCTAGTTTTTGCTGGGTTTGCAATTTTTAACCTTTTTTTTTGCTGTTTTTCTTTTTCCCTTGTCTAAAAAATTTAAATGCTGTGTTGTAAGCGTTTGGACTTGATTGCTTTGTAAAGTGCCCCAGTTTTTTAGTGACACTTAGTTTTGATCCCAATCTAGTTTTTTTTTTTTCGGTTATTTGTTTTCACCGAGATGCACTTTTAAAAAATTTTTTCTACTGTTTTTTTCAATAACGTTCAATTATCTTTTTTCTTCCAATTTACCCCTTTTTCTTTTTTTAACTCTTTTCTCTTCCTTCTCCCCCAAAGGGGCCAATATGTGGCCCCCAAACTGAGAGGGGCTGGCCGTCAAGGGAGCAAACAGGAAAATGCTGCTTAAACAACAGCCCGCAGCCCGCCCAAAAAAATGGCAACCAAAACCCGCAAAAAAGGCAGCAGTGGGGGCATCACCACAGCAAATGGCAACTCACAAACAAGGGAGCAAACACCTCCCTCCTCATCCTCACCTTCACCCTCAGCCCTCAGCATCAGCATCAACTTGCAAAAACCCTTTCCCCTGCCGGGTGCTGGCCCCCTTTCCGCTGCCTCAAATGGCCTGGGGCCAACTTTCCCTTTTCCTCGCCAAATTTTTTGCCAGGGGCGGGGGCCCAACTTGGCGGCGGTTTTGGCGGGCCCCCCCGTCGCCGCTGCAGCAGCTTCAGCATCAATTTACCCTCAAATGGCAACCCCCGTGCTAGCTTTTCACCGAATGCTAACAACAAACAACAACATCGCAAACCCTCAGCAACAACAGCAGCATCCACAGCAGCAGCAGCAGCAGTAGTGGAGTAGTGGTGGCGGTGGCGGTGGCAGCAGTAGTCTTCGACACTTCAAGAAGAAGGCCCTCACCATGCAGGCATCACCGTCACCCTCGCCACCACCACCCACCACCGATACATCTGTTCCAGAAGCCATCAGCAACAGTGACCACTTCTTTGCCTCAGTCTGAAGTGAAGCTCAAGCTGGTGCCCTATGATGATGACGAGGACACCGCCTCGGACAAGGCGCTTCCCACCAATGGCAGCGACACCAGTAATCAGCTGGAAACAACAGCAGCAACAACAGCAGAAACAACCTCGCCAGTAAAGTCGGCAACATAAAAAATGGCCAGCAAGCAAAGGAGACAGATGATGTTGCTAAAAAGGCTAACAAGGTTGATAAGAAGGTAACAGAAAGTGAGGGCGATGCCGAAAAACATGTCGGCAGGCCCAAAATCTGCTTCTAAAAAAAAAAAACGGGCCCGTTGAAGCTGAAGAGGAGGAAAAACGCCCGAAGGCAGTAGTAATAAGAAGAAGCTGTCCGAACCGTTGTCAAATTTTTCCCCGGCAGGGATCACCCTCAAAAACTCCACTTAAAAAATTCCTGCTCAACAAAAGGCAATTCTCCCCAGACACTGAAACCCCTTTAGGAGCTAAAAGTCCTTTTTACTCTTTTCCCCCAAAATCTGCCCAGCCGCTCCAAAATTTATCACCGGCAGCGGTGGAGCAGGCGGTGGAGAAGGCCTTTACCGCCGCTGACGAAAAAGATTTAAAAAGGCTGCGGAAATCAGCAGCAGCAGTCATCATCATCATCATTTTATCAGCAATGGGAAAAATCTTCAGCGACGGCCGATTTGGATGCCTCTCCCCCTTTCAGAGGGGAAAAAGAGGGTGCCTTTTTTCCGAGGTGAGCGCCGCCACCTCGGCCAGCGCCAACAGCCAGGAGATAACCGGGGGGCGGAAACGATGGCAACACCAGCCAGGAGACGGCCGTTTCCGGGCGTCTCGGGGAAGGGGTGTCAAACCCACACTTTATGAGGAGCTGTCTAATTCAGTTGTAACCGGAAGTGGAGGAAAGCGAAAGAGCACCAGGGCTCGTGGACCCGGGAAACCCCTCCTCGGTGTCGGCCACCTCGGAGGGCACACCAGGACTTCGGGAGCTCAACTTTCCAACACCTCTGATGTAGAAAATTGGGAAAGGGCCCGCTTTGTAGGGGGCGAGCACTCCTCGCTGCTGGCGGCCATTTCCGCCGCCGTTTCCGCCGCCGCCGCCGCCGCCGCCAATCAGTCCGCCTCGACCACCTTTGGACAGCTTTTTATTTTCTCCGACCAAGTGGAACTGTGTCAGCATCCGGTTCAGCTGGATCTCAGCATCATTTTGGATCAGCAGCCCATTTCAGCAGCAGCCCCACCAAACAGCAGAGCAGCAGCAGCAGCCGAGGTCGAAGAGGCCAAAACAGCACCCACCAAAATCAGCCCAATCACCTTAGCCTGCTTCAGGGGTCGTCGCTCTTTTCTCCCATCTCTGGCAACAACGCCAACAACAACGGCCCCCCCCCCCCCCCCCCCCCCCGGTGGGTTTGGGAAAAGGAAAAATCCCCCTCCCTTTCTTTGCCTTTTTCTTCCCACCTCCTTCGAACCTCCCGGAAATGCCCAATGGTGACCCCGCGGCCCGGAAGCCGTAACGGGCCCCCCCGACCTAAGACGCGGGCGACGACGGGATCCTCGACCGTGGAGGGCTCCTGACCTACGAAACTGGGGAGCAAGTTTACCCGGGGAAATCCCGCCGAACGGCTTCATTCGCATGGGCCCCCTGTTTCCGTTTCCCCGCCCCTCCCCTTGCGGACAGGTCTTCCCAAACCGAGCAGCTGGGCCCAAATACTGCCCCCGACCATTCCCCAAACGATTAAGAGGCAAAATACGGGAGCCCCTGTCGATCATCCGCTCCTGGGCAACGTGGAACCCCAAAGCTGGCTGGGACCGCAAGCAGAAGAAGTCCTTTTGGGAAATGGTGGGGGTGGGGTGGTTTTGGGGGTGGGATGGCAGAGCACCCCCGGCCCTCCTCACCTCATTTTTCGCTTAAACCCGGGGCGAATCAGGCGCAGTTGATGCAGCTGATGGCTGCTGGCGTGGGGGAACAGGAACCGGAGCAGGAGGAGGGCTGGGCAACTTTCCCCCCATCACCCCCACCCCATACCCTCATCATTCCAACTCCCGAAGATCAGCAACTGCAACTTCAGCGGAGCAGCTCAGCTACACCGCCCAGCTGCTGGGGCTGCCGATGGGCGGTGCCGGTCATCACGGTCATCATCAAAGTCATCACCCTCACGGAGGTGGTGGTTTTGGGTGGAGGAAAAAATCTACAGCTACATGAACCGGTACTGGAAAGGTTTCATATAAAATGTCAAAACTGTACTAAAATTTTTCCTTTCTCCCCCCCCCCCCAGAACGCCTCTACAAACTGGACAAAATCAGCCTCGGCGACACCGAGCTAAACGGCAAACCATCAACACCCAAATGAGGTAGTAACTTGCCTCCATCGACCTGACAGCCGCGACGCCTCAGAAGCAGGACCTAAGTGAGGCGGTGCCCTTCGCCGTCACCGCGGCCTCCACCCTTCCTCGTCACCGTCATGACCAACGTCCTCATTCTGTGGGCTTCCACGCCCACTCGTGCCCAACGAGGTGGCCGGCTTTCCCGGCGGCACCTGGGACCCGCGGACGCAGCACATGACCATCACCACGCCTACCCGCTGATGTACGCTCCTGTACGGCGAAGGTTAAAAGTTCCCCTACAACAGCAGCCAGAGCAGACCGCCGAGCAGGCGAAACTTCGCGCGAGGCAGTGGGCCCCATCAAGGGGACGATGCGCGCGGAACACCGTCCTCGTCGGCTGTACCACTCCCACGTCCGCCCACCCCCACCCGACGTGCTGGACGTCAAGCGGCAGCTGCGCTACCAAAGGAGTTTTTAGTGTCGCCCAACAGCATAGCCCGGTAAAGGGCGGCAAAGGAGGGAACAGTGGAGGCTTCCGGGGTCGGACTACTCCCCGTGGTGGGCTGATCGTCTCGCCTACTACCCCGCGCACCGCCCGCCCCGTCTCGCGGGTGCAGATGTTCTGGGTGGCGCCCATTTACGTCCGCCGTGAAGGACTTTGGCGGCCGATGCAGTTTCACTACACGGTGACGAGGACGCCTTTCTCACGCAGGATCTCCTGGTGGAGATGGTAAGTGAATTTTCTAGAAGGAAAACAGAGTTTCTATTTTCATCAGTTTAGAACAGAGGTTCTATGATGATTTTGTTTTCAATTACCTTAGAGAGCCGTGGCCACCCACTACTTCAAAGGGCGACTTTGTGCCCTTCCGCGAGAAGTACCGCGACGGCGTCACCTTCTGGGGAAGCTGCACGGTCGATAACCAAGCTGCCCCCCGATCTAAACGAGTACGTCCCAATGAGGAGCTGGCCCAATGAGATCTGCGCCCAGGCGCTGGTCCACTTCTGGACCTTTTTTGCGCAGTCCCGCTGACGCCCGGATAAGAATCCGGAGGAGAATTCCCGGGTGGTAGTGGTGAAAGTGGTGGTGATAAGAAGAGCCCGGAAAAGAAGACTGAAAAGAGTGCTGGTGGTGGTAAAAAATGGGAGTGAAAAAAGGAAAAAAGAAAAAAGCCAAGGAAACTGACCCCGACTAAAGCGACTGAAAAGTCAGCGAAAAGTGAAAAAGAAAAAGCAGTAGTGGAAGCGACTGCTTTCTATTGGGTACTTGATGACTGAAAACAAGCAAATAATAATTGCAAATCAACTGCAGACTGAAACACTGACGGGGACTGATCAACTTTTTCTTACTCCCCATTATCCCCTTTTCACAATTCCACTAAGCATTAAACTGCAAGCAAACAATATATAAATTCTACTTTCACCCATTATTGCTACTAGTGATTTCAGCATACCCTTTTGGCGCTTAAAAAGAAGGAACACACACACACACACCTCTTTCTATCTATTTTGAAACCCAAATTTTTTTTAACAACATTCATCACTTTTCCTGTTGACTGTCATTTTTTTCTAAGACCCCTCTATCTGATAGTTTTTCCCATTTTCAAAGGTAATAGATAATTTGCTCCCATAAAACCCTTTAAAAAGCAGCACCTACCAGTTCAAAGGCTTTGGGTTTTTTTATTATACAAAAACTCATTTTAATTGTCATGATTTCAATGGACTAGAATACTTAGTTATCACTTTTCACTTACACAATTTCTACTTTAAAAACCCCGGGAAGACTGATGTCAATTTAATCTTTTTTATTTACATTTGTATTACTGTGACGCACACGCACACAAAAGCAGACAAAAAAATGACACTAAATTAATTGCATTTAAAAATGTTTGCTCTTTAGTTTTTCAAGCAAAACATTACACAAAACACACCCCACATGTTTAATAAAAAACAATGACCAGTTTTTTTAAGTATTATTTTTTCTTTACCCTTCTTTTTAATTTTAGCATTTCTACATCATTTCTTTTATTTCATTTCATTTCCACTTTTATCTTTCAAACTTCAAAAATATTTTTTTGTTACACAAAAGCAAAACCTCATCTAATTAATGATTACATTGTACAACCTTTTTTTTTTCTCCAAATTTTATTTTTGGGAAATCCTTTATCTTTTTTGTGCACAACTTAAAATCTAATTAAAAATTAAAAACCAATCTGTGTCAGCTTTGGGGACTCCACATTTTCTGGGCCCCCATTGCGTACTTTTTCTGCGACGCGCTCGTCACCAAAAATCGCCTGGCTGTAGTGTGTTTTGTTTCTCTCTGCTGTTTTCTGCTGCTTTCTGCGTATCTCCCCTTTTTTTGCTTTTGGCCCCTAAATAAAAGCTGTGCGGCTATTCTCCATAGTTCTCTTCTCTCCATCGTAGCCATCTTGTGGGCCCTTAGCTTCATTGAGCTTGTTTTTGGGATTGCCCGGGCCCCCCAGCTCATTTTTTTGCCTGCCTGCCTCCCGAACCCCTTCTCCTCTCTCTCTCCCCCGTTTATTTGCAGAGAAATTGATCCTCAGCAGAACACACAGCAGCCCGCCAGCGTGTTTCCTCTCTGACCCTCTCTCACTCATTTCTTTTTCTTTCTCTTTTTCTATTTCCCCCTCCACCCACCTCAGTCGTTGCCCAGTTTAATCGTCGGGTGATAGTACTCGTCTGCTGTAGACACCACCACCCCCAACCACCACACCACTTTTGCAGGCATTGCCTTGTTACTTCTTTCCGTTGAGCAACTTCGTACTTCGACGCGTGCCGCTGCAGCGACTTTTTTTGCTTTTTCAACTCTATTACTCAGCGAACAGTCAGCCACCAGTCAGCCAGTCCCAATCAGTCAGAGCCCTTCTGGTTTTCTGGTAGTCACCCAAGCAATATTTTGTTCATTTGTTAATTAGTTTTGTTAAAAGTGCTTCTTAGCTGCCACCACCACCACCACCACCATCATGAGACGAACTAAAGGTATGTGCTGTTTTGTGTGTGTTTAAAAAGCTTTTCCTTAACAAGAAATTTTTTTGTTTGTTTACTTCCTTTTTTTTTTCTCCTCTCAGCCAACCTTAAAGGCAAGTCACGCCACTTTTCATCGCCGGAGGAAATTCAGTCCCAACTGGCGAAGATGGAGTGAAAGACGGCGAGGCACCTCTTCCGAGAGGAGGAGAACTCGACTCCGATGAGTCGAGCAGTGATGAGGACCGTAAGCCGAAGGGCGTCCCCAGGGAAAAGATTGAATTGAAAATCCAAAAAGAGGTCAAAGAAGCCGTCTGCAGGTGAGCTTGTGTCTGTTTGGGGCTGGTTTTTCTTTTTTTTAATTTTTTGGCTGCCTTAAAAAACCGATTTTGGGTAAAAAATTTAAATTGTGACAACTTCTTTGCAACCTTTTCATCGTTTGAAAACTAGCAGGGGAAAAGGGTTTTTCTAGGCCATATTTTTTTAATTTTCCCTAACAAAAAATTTGCAAATGAAAAGGTCGCGGGGATGAAAAATTTCCGTAAAATTTTGGTTCGCGTTTTGGAAAAGGCTGCGAAAAAAGGCTGCGAGGGGAAATGGCTGCTTTGAAATGGCGCGTTTGAAAGGGCTCGCGATAAAAAGGGCTGCGATGAAAGGGTAAAGCAATAAAAAAGGCGCGAAAAAAAGGGTTTTCGTTTAAAAGGCTCGGCGATAAAAAAGGCTCGCCGATAAAATGCCACCTCCCATAGTAAAACTTTTTTGGGGCAAAAACTTTCACCCGGGGTACCCCAAAATTTACATTTTTAAATTCTTTGAGAGAATTCCCCCCTTTTAATTTAAACACAAAAAAAAAAACTGATTTTCTAAGGCCATTTGTTCCAGCCGCCGCGAAAACGCAGAGCACGCCGGACCCCCAAACCACCCCTCCCCCAATGGCGGCAAGGGGGGAAAACTCTTCGGCGGGGAACGCGAGGAGATTGAGAAGCAGGGGGCAAAGGACCTATGAAAAAGGCTGCACGCAGGGGCAAGACGGACCAGGCGAAGGCCGTCTGGGCGGTTGGCTTTTTGTTTCCCGGAGAGCGCGAACGGGAAAGGCGGCCAAGCGAAGGGGGGAAAAAATCGGGGTTTGCAGGAAAACTCCAAAAAAAAAAAAAAAAAAGGCAGGCCATTGGGCGAAAGACGACCGTGACAGTGGACCCTACCTCCAAAAAAAAAGAAAGGGGCCCCCTTTTTTCCCCCCCCTTTTTTTTTTTCCCCCCCCTTTTTCCAGTGAAAACCCTAAAAAATTTGGCTTAGAAATTCAGGGGGGTTTTTTTCCTAACGAAAACCCACTTTTTGCTAAGAACCCCTTTCCTTTCAAATGATTAATTTTTATTTTTTCTATACAAAAAAAAAGTGCCCAAAAAAAAACAAACTTTTCCTGCAAAAGTACAAAAAAAAAAGAGCAGCATGTTCCCCATTTCAAAAAGTGATTTTTGGGTTTTTGTTTGCAATTTTCTGGCCCAATGACCCAAAGAGATTCCCCAAATACAAAAATTTTTAATTAGGTTAAAAAAATTTCATCTTTGAACAAACAAAAACGCAGTTTATAATACCAAATGTGTTGCAAATAATAGTGTTTAACCCTTTTTTTTCTTTTTTTCACTCAACCAACTAATTAATGATTTTTCCCCTTTAAATTTTTAAATTAAAGGGCTACAACCTTCTTTAAATTAAAACCCAAAAATTCCCAAAAAAAAAAAAAATAAAAAAATTTTTTTTAAAATTAGTTTTAAAAATTTAAAAGTAAAATTTAATGCAAAACATAAATTATTTTTTAATTTTTTGTTTTTAAAAATTTTTACCCCCTTTTTTAAATTTGAGGGTTTTTTGCCAAATTTTCTTTTTTAAAAAAGGTTTTTTTTATCCCATGCAAAATTTTGGGGCTAACACCTTTCCCCCCTTTTTTGGGGCTTTTATTTTCCCTTTTAAATTTTTTTTTAAATTTGTTTTAAGTTTTTTTTTTTCATTTTTAAAAAAAATTGTTGTTAAATTTTTTTTTTTTATTAAAATCATGAAATTTCACGAAAAAAAATTTTTTTGCAATTTATTATTTTTTTAAAAGATTGTTTTTTTCTTTTTTTTTTATTTTGTTTTTTTTCAAAAAAATTTTTTTAAAAAAAAATTCACAAAATTTTTTTATGCTGCCGTTGGTTTTTTAAATTTTCATATTTTTTTCAAAAATTTTTTGGGAAAATGGGGTTGGGGGTTTTTAAACCAGTATTTAAACCCTGAAGTAAAAATTTGTTTTTTTAAATAAAAAAGTATTTGTTAAAAATTTAAAAAAACATACCGTGTAAATGAAAAAATTTTTATTTAATAAATAATGTCGTTTCAATATTTTTGTTAATCATCAGTAATATAATATTTTTTTAAAAATAAATAAAAAATTTTGTCAATTTGCTTTCAAAAAAAAAAAATTTGGGAAACAGGGAAAGTGAAAAAATGCGAAAAAAAAAATGGTAAGAAGGTGTTTGCGTTGGTGTGTTTTTTTTTAAATCATGCTTGTAAAAATCTTAAACAAAAATCCTGGTAAAAAAGTTCTTCTTGTTTGTTTTTAAAAAGAAAAGAAAGGGAAAAATTGAAAAAAACGGTTTTAAACCAGAAAAGGAAAAAACAAAATACGAAATAGACAAATATCAACGCTCAATGCAACTGAAAATGCTTTTGAAAAGTTAAAAAAAAAAAAAAAAACAGTTAAAAAAGTATGGAAATTTTTGTGATACAGAAAAAATGTCGAAAGAGGAAATGGGTGGTGGGGTGGTAAGAATATAGGAAAAAAAAAATTGTGTTTTCAGCAACACATAAGGAAAGAAGAGCACCAAAAAAATAAAAAGTTAATGGAAAAAAGGTGAAAAATAAAAGGGAAAACAGAAAAAACCCCAAAAAAAAGAAATGAAACGAACCCAAACAAAAAAATACCGGATTTTCCCTAAACTGTGTGGTCTGGCACTAAAAGGAAAAGTAATACTGCGAGGGGAACATTTGTACAAGGTACAAAATTTGTACTCGTTTTGGGGTGTGTTTTGTACTTGGGGTGTCTATAAAAAATAAAATAATGGGTGAAACATTTGGTGGCTCAATCACCTCAACGTTTCAGTTTTAAAAAATAAATCAATCCAACCCACAAACGGGGGTCGTTCATTTGGGCCCATTCGTCATTAATCTGCACGCCCGGGGATCTTTCTTTTCCCCGCCGTCATTAAACAGCCCTTGACCATTTTGGTGAGGGTTTGGGTTGTGCGCCTCGAAGACTTTCTCGCTCGGGGACTGCAAAAAAGGGAGGTAAAAAAAAAAAAAGAAATGTTTTAAAGTTTCCTATTTTTCTAGGGGTTTTTGTGGTAACTGGGTTTATAGCAAACCATTTTCTCATCTTTTATAGCTTTCTTGATTTGGACACAACACACCACCATGGGGAAATTGCACAGGGCACTAAGGTTTTTTGTTGTTGTTTTGTGTGTGGGGAAAAATTTTACGCCAAATTAATGAATAAAATGAGTAACTCTGCTGCTTTGACTGCTGGTGCTGTTGCCGTTAATCAAGGTGCTGCTTGTGTGTTAAGGTTTTCTACTTCAAAACTTCCATTTTTTTTATTTTTGAAGCCCGTTTACTGGCTCATGCTAAATTTTCCGACCCGTTTTGTGCCTCACTCACATTTTTTGCTTTTTTGCGAGTTTGAAAACGAGAGCAACAACATACGCTATTAATTAGACCACGCGGAATTTATGAATTCAAACGCGTGCTGCTGCTGGTGTGCCAAAGCGTTGGCGTGGTTTTTGTTATTAAAATGTGGCTGCTTTTTTTGCTAAGTTTTTGTGAAAACAAAAAGAGGAAGAAGAAAAGTAAATAACCTGTTTTGTCAATCGCCTTGGGGGCAGCCCGTCGGCGCGGTGGCGGCGGTCGCCTTAGGGCAGCGACCGAGGCCAAGGGCCCTCCTTTCGCAGCTCGCCGAGGGCCCTTTGCTCGGCCCCCTGCTTCACAAGATCATCAGTGTTATTATTGTCATGGCGAGATGAGGGGAGAGCTGAGGGTGAGGGGTTTGGGGGTGATCTTTGACAAAATGGGCTACGGGTTTGGGGTGGTGGTGATGGGGTGCTGCTTTTGTTTTTTTGATCCAGAAATGTTTTCACCCCGCTGCCCTTTTAATCCCGAAACGTGGCGGGGGGTATTGGTGGGTGGCCACTTTTTTGCCCGCTTTGCGCTGGGGGGAGAGGTTAATTGGGTGGGAGGAAGGAGTTGGGGTGGACTTGAAGAGGGGGGGATAATTATGGGTGTTTTGGGGTGGGAGGATAAGGGTTTAGCCCATGAAGTTGAAGAACCTGAAGGGGAGATCTGCGACGGGAGTGAGGGGGGCTTGGCTGAAAAAGGGGGTTTCCAAGGGGGGGGGGGCCCGGGTGCGGTTTGGCGCCGGCGGGTGGGCCCGGAATTTGGCGCTGCTGTTTTCCGTGAACTGCTTGCGTGGAATTGGGCTCCCGGGAAAGGGGGCCAAAAGGGCTGAATTTGTCCTCGCCCCTTGTTCACCCTGCGTTCGCGCCGCCCCGGCCCTTTCCCTCGGTCATCACCAGGGGCCTTCTTTGGGGGAGGCCCCCGGGAGGGGAGGAATTTTTTCCGCGTTTGAAGGAGAACAGGATCCATGAGGAAGGTTTAGGAGGCACGGGGTTCAGCTGGGCGACCCCGCTAGTTCGATAGGGTTGCGCTTGTCTGGCAGAAATTGTAAGGTTGTCACCCTTTTGATGATTTTAGTTACTTTCAGAAAGAAAATGGTCGGCGAATCGTCACCACCACCATTATTAGCCCCTTCGAGGAAATCAAGGAGGAGGAGGGGGTTCCGCCCACGATTGCCGCCCACCGGGTGAACGAGGGCGGCGTCGACCGGCCCGGGGTCTTCGGCCGCCGCCGCGGGTGCCCAATTGAGGGCCTGAGCGGTCGGGCGTTGAAGGGACCTCTTTAAAGAGGAAATTTAAAAAATCGTCGTCCCCTGTTGGCAATTGAAGGAGGGTTGTGGTTTATACCGGAGTTGGGGGTGGTGGGGGGATTTATTTCCCCTGCACCCCCAAACGTTTGATTGACTTCATGAGGAGGGGTTAGTTTCTCGTGGTGATTCTGTGAAAAGCTTGAAAATTGGAAGACGAACGTGACAAATGAGCTGCACGCGAAGTGAAGTTTTCCCCCACCCCCACCAAACCCCACCACCTCCGCCAAACTTTAGCATTTTTCCGATGTGGGCCTGAGGAAGGCTTGTTTTTGCACGGGGTGTGCTGGGCGGACGCGCCCGAATCTATATTTTGGCGGTGGTAGTGGTGGAGTTGACCTTTTCTTTGTTCACTCTAGCAGCACGGTAGCCCTTTTCTGTTTGGGGGGGCAGCAGGCAGCCCACCCAGCCATCGGCTTTTTTCCATTCCTCCGCCTACCCCCCGCTCCTCTCCGAGCAGTCGCTTCCCCCTGCTTCTTCCCTTTGAAGCTGAAACAGAAGGGGTTTGGGTGCCGAAAACCACCGAACCAGGACCGGGAACCGGAAAATCAAAAAAACGGTAGCGGTTTGGGAAGAGGGGGTGCGTTGAAGGAGGCGAGCTCCCGGGGTGACCTCGAGAAATTTCGGGAAGAGGGAATGCGGCCCGGGCCGCTGCCCTTCCACCACCGGTCCCCCCTGTCCTTGCATCACCGTGATGAGTCGCCCCCTGTCGTCAGCTGTCCTATTTTCGCCCCGTACGCGTAGATGACGCCACCTGCTCGCGGACCGGTTCGGCGGGGTTTGGCGCGGGGCCCCGGCAGCAGCCCGCAGCCAAATTTCGCATTGGATTTTTTGTGTCTGCTGAAAAGGGGGGGTGGTTTTTCCCCAAGCGGCGGTAAATTGTCGTTTTTGTTTCTGTTGGGCAGGAGAGGGGGTTTAACTTCGTTGTTTTTGAAGGGGTTTTTTTTGGGGCCTTTTTTACAGCGTTTCCTCCCCATTTTTTGCCGCTGCCGCTGCCGCCCACTGTTTAGCGGCTTTAATGGCACCTCCCTGAATATACGCTGCTGCATTTTCCCTCGCCTGCTGCTGTTTTTTTTCTGTTTTATTTTGGAAAATGAAAAATGAAGACTCAGAAAAAGGTGGGGGCGGTGCCCAGGACCCTTCTTGTGAAGGAAATTTAGATGGGCTTTTTTTGGGGTGGTGCGTGTGCTGCAGTTTATGCAGTTGATGAACGAGCTAGGTTTTTTACTGGGAATGGGGTGGTCAGGGCGGGGTAATACTGTTCACCCGATGAAACGGACCCCAACGACCAGTTGTGGGAAAGGGCCCTGACGGCGGTCCGCCAGGGGTGCCTTTCCATGGTCGCAAATTCGAGGGAAAGAGGGGGGACGGGAAGGGGAGTGGCGGGGAGTAGAGAATGAGGAATAAAAAAGAGGAAAAAAGGAAAAAAGAGAGGGAAAACCCGTTTAAAAAATTAGGTACGTCGTTTCCAGGTGTCAAGGAAGTGTAAAAATTTCCAAAAGGTAGGCAGGTAGTTTGAACACAGTTGGGGCCCGATTATTTGACTGTTTGTTTGTTTTTCCTATTTTTTCTTTTAGTACCAATTGCCAAAGGTGCACCCCAAAAAGGAAAACCAAAAAGTGGTCTTTTTATTGGTTTTTGGCTGGCAATGGCCACCGCACTCGCGAAAACGAATCAGGGTGGTGGTGAAAAAAGGTGACCCCCCCCAAAGATTTTATCATAAAAAAACTTTTTCTCTCTTTCTTCTTTTGTTTCCTCCCCAAGGAAGTCTTCCCTCTCCCTGATAATTATCACCAGAGGTGAGTTTTTGGTCTCCGAGCGCTGTACCCCTGATCACTTTCACTTTTTTTAAAACCCCTAAAAAAAACCGGTTTTAATCTCAGTCAATCGTGTGGCCATCCGATTTTTCCCAAAAACACAACGCTTCTTTTTGATTATAAATTTAAATTAGAGGGGGGAGTGTGTTTAAAGGGGGTAAAGAATGGGAAAAAATGCCGAAAAAAGGTTTGTTTTAAAATAAGTTTGCAGAAAATTTTTAAATTTCTTTTTCCCGCTGATGTAGATTTTTGATGACGTTGATGTAGTTAAACCGAAATTATCTGAAAAACAAAAAAAAAAAGTGTTAGAAAAACTGTATTTTTAAAACGTTGGGGTTTAGTTAAAAGAAAAAAGAAAAAAACGGTTTAAATTTAATAATTTCATTTTTTTAAAACTAAAAAAAAAAATTAATCATTAAATTTAAAATTTGATAAAAGAAAACATTTTATTGAAATTAAATTCTCGATCCTTGACATGCAGGGTTTTTCCCCCGGGGCGAGATGTGATGATTTTGTGTGTAATCATGAACGCAGATAAAAACTTTAAAACCTGGTCGATTTTTGTCTTGTGTGTTTGCTTTTTTTTCCTTGTCTATTGTTTAGATAAATAAAAACAACAACAACAACAGACCAAGGATAAACATTACAAACTAACTCTTTTTTTAAAAATTTTATAAACTAATATTTTTGTACAAATTTTGAGACAAATTTCTTTTATTTTTTCACAAGACTAAAAGTAACAAAAATGCCTTTTGCTTTTTACTTTTTTTACCTAATAAATTCTGGTTTTTGTACAAACACACACATTTAGCGGAAAAAATCCTAAAATGCACAAACAAAAAATGCACAAAAAAAAGTTGTTGACTAAATGAAAATTGACAGTACAATGATAGTTGAGCCCTTTTTTAAAATGTCCCCTTCTTTTGCCAAGCCTAGTTTTTTTGGCTCTTGCAAAAAGTGTGGTAAATCGCAGTCGAGGTGACATTTGCAAATGGGAGCGGCTGTCCTTGTGGTGGTGGTTGTACCTCACATCATTAATTGGGGCAAGAAGAAGAAGAAGAAACCTCTTTAAAAAAAAAAAAACAACACAAGGAGGTTTCTTAAATGCGTGCTTTAAACCCCCTTTGATAACCGCATTGGGCGCCCAAAAATTTGTGGTTTTGAGATACAAATGTCATTTGGCTTTTTACTGCACTAAAGCGTGAACGTTTTGCAAAAATTTTTTTTTAAAAAAACAAACAAAAGCTGGCAGGTTTGCTGTCGTTGATCCAAAAAAAAGATTGGTGCAGGTAGTAATCAAAAAAAAAGGGGCACATTCGGGGTAAAATGCAAGCAAAAAAAAAAGGATAAACCTTTTTAAAAGATTTAAAGGTCGAGTCATAATATCATTCACTCAAAAACCCCCCATCATATGGGCCCAAATGAAAACACAACTTCTTTCCTTTTTGTTGACGTAATGTTTAAGTGAAAAGTGTGGTGGAGTGTGTGCGCGGTTTCCTAAAAAAACACGCACAAAAACAAAAAGGTCACTTTTCTGGCTTTATAATGGGGCACGTTTTTTCTATTTTTTTAATTTGCAGCGCTATTATCAACCTTTTGCCTGAGTGTGATAAAAAATGGGATGCTAACTGATGGGTTGATGTGATTACACCCAACATCTCCATCACAAAGGGTAAGAAAAAAGAGAGTGGAAAGGACACAGAGGGTGTTCCCGGCAAGACTTTTTTGCTAAGGATCGGTTACTCACCTTTCCTTTTTCTTTTTTTTTTTGTCTAAAAGTACATTTTAATTTTTTTTGCTCAAACCCGAGTCGTTTTTTTTTTTTTTTTCTTTTTAAAAAAAAAACATTCTCATTAGGATGGCCTTTTGAAGGGGAAAAATTTAAATTTGGGCCAATGCGTTGCTTTGCTCTTTTTTCTCGTTTTGCCAAACAGAGTCTCGATGAATGAGTACGATGAAAAGAGTAAAAAGAAAGGAGAGACAGAGAGAAAGAAGCTTGCTTTTTGAAAGATATAGAAAAAAAAAGGGGAAAATAAGGGGGGGAAAAAAAAAAAAGAGAAGTTAAATAATCAGCTAAATGCGGCAACAATGGGGGAAAAAAGGAGAGAGAGAGAGGGAAAAGGTTTAAAACGCTCAATTGTAAATGCCTCTGCAACGCAGAAAATGCCCCTAGTTTTGTGCCTTCTGCAATTTAGTCCTCTTTTTTCCCTCCCTTGCCCAAATCTTTAAACTGAGATTGGAGTAGAGAAGCCAAAAAAGATGAAACTGTTACTGGCGAGTAAAGGCAAAGAGAGCACACTCACTATCGTAAATCAGCAGTAGCATTTGTGAGATGAGGATGGGTGCAGAGGCAGCGCAAAACAGCAACAAAAAACGCCCCATTTGATTCCGACATGTCAGATAAGCTGATGAGTACGTGCTGAGAAAAGGGAAAAAGCAAAGAAAAAGGGAAAAAATGCCAGCGACCCCAACGCCACCCCCACCATCAGTCAACTCATCGCGTGTCATCAAAAACAGCTATTTGTACTCTTTTTCAAAAAAAATGAAAAAGACGGAGAGCAAAAGAGAGCATTAAAAAAGTGATTGCGCTTTGCGTTTTTTGGGCTCAAAATGGAAAATGAAAAAATCGGAACCCGGGGCCCAAAAGAGTAAGAGTGTTTTTTTGTTGCTTTTTGCAGTTTTTTTGTTTTTTTAGGTACGACTGTCAGCTTGTCAGGCGTCGGGTTTAGTACCCAGTGAGTAGTAGCTGTCTTTGGGGAGTGCCATGCAATCTCGCTGCTTATCAAGTGCCTTTTGGGGGCCCTTTGCTTTTTAGGTTCACCACCGTGTTCGGCGTCAAAGGGGGTGCTATTTAACTTGGAAAGAGGGCGTTGCACTTTTTTTTACATATACTATAAGAGATGGATCGGGAGCAGCGCAGCGCGGGAGGGGTGCCAAGGTTTTTAGCTCCCGTGCTTTGCGGATGATGTTGAGCAAAAGAAAAAAAAGGGGTGTGATTTAGCGAATGAAAGCTGCTTTTTTTTGTAGATGCAAAAGCCTTAGAAAAAAATTTTTTTTTGTCGTTAGCGTCCATTTAGGGCTTTGGGGTTTATTTATACTTT
This sequence comes from Tyrophagus putrescentiae, assembly GCA_024499935.1. Lineage (NCBI taxonomy): Eukaryota > Metazoa > Arthropoda > Arachnida > Sarcoptiformes > Acaridae > Tyrophagus > Tyrophagus putrescentiae. The sequence goes on from JAMZRA010000005.1 coordinate 15,993,496, forward strand.
AAAAAATTTTTTTTTTTTTAATTTTAAATTGCCCAAAGGGGGATTTTAAAATTACCCGCCAAAAAAAGGGGTCAGTTCACTTAATTTTGTTTTTGATGATTAATGTTTCAAAAAGGGTTTTTAAAAAAGTGTTTTTGGGGGGTTTGGGGCTGGGGGGAAATTTTGGGGGGGGGGGGCGGCGGCGGGCAGAAAAAATTTAAAAACTTTTGGAAAGGGCAACTTTTGCGAAAGAGGTGGAACCCTTTTTCAAAAAGCGGTTTGGAGGGTTGGGTAATAAATTTTTAAAAAATTTTGGGCCCCAAAATAAGAGAAGGGGGGAAGGGAGGGCGAGGGCAGCTGAAATTTTTGATGTGGGGAAATTTTTTTGGGGAAAACAGGGCGGGGGGGGGGGGAAGGAAAAGAGAGAAAAAAAGCAAAAGTGAAATGCCGCGACAACGAAAACCCCCACACCACACAAAAAATGAAAAAAAAACCCAAAAGAGATTTTTTGGGGAGGGAAAGGGGAAAAAAAAAGAAGAGGCAAGGGCAAACAAACAAAAGAAAGACCCATGTGATGTGGGTGAGAGGTTTTTGTCGGGCCCCCAAGAATTAAAAAGTCAGGGCAGTGTTTGTCGTGGTGCATCGGTTGGTTGAAGTGAAATGAGTGACACAGACACGCAAAAACCAAAAAAGGGTTTTTCTTTCACCCAAACAAACTTTTTAATCGTTTTTTTGTCAAAATTTTTTTTGGAAGGGTCCGTGGGGGAAAAAGCCAGTGTTGTGAATGGGGGGGGGTGCGAGGGGGGCGGTGCTGGCGCTGCTGAAAAATTTGAGCACCAAAAACGAAATGAAGGGGAAAGGACCCGGAAAAAGGGTGGGGGGCCTTTTTGGGGTTTTTTTGGGCAAAATCAAAAGTGCAAAATGGGCTGGTTTTTTGCAGATGGGTTTTTTTGAGTGTGTTTGTGTGACGTTTTTTTGGGGGCTAGCTTTTGGTGTTTTCATTTACTGGTTTTTTTGCCATTTGGCAAAAAGAACAGGCAAAAAACCCGGGTTTTTCTTTTTGGGGACCCGACCCGCAACCACAAAAACGCATACCTTTTCTTTTGCCCTTCAGAGGGGCCAAAAACCCCCGTGTTGGGAAAAGGGGATCGAGGTGAGAGGGGGGGGGTGGGGTGATGGGGGTTTGGGGGGGTGAAATAGGGGAAAAAAAAAAAGGGAGATCATGGCGTGGTTTAAAAAAATGCAAAGGGAAGCTGATGAAAAATGTTGAGGGCCCCGGGGGTTGTTTAGGGAAAAAATCGGGCCCCCCTCCTTTCTTTGCCCCTTTCGGGGGTGCGTTATGAGGAGGTGTTTTTCAAAAAAAAATGAAGGTGGGGTTGAAAAGGTGGGTAGAAAATTGGCCAAAAAGGGGGAACAGACAGGGAGAAAAAAAAACAAAGAGAGGGGAGGGGGAGAGAGGAGAGGGGGAAAACACAGCCGCGGGGCAGTAAAAATGGAGGAGAGGGGGGAGAGGAGATGTCCTAAAGAAGTAGGGAGAAGCCAAAGGTGGGTAATTAAACGGGGGGTGGTGGGGTGGTAGTTTATGGTAGTGATTTTGGGGAAAAAGAGTGAAAGAAGAAGGGGTGCTGCTTGGGTGTGTGATGGGATGGCTTCAAAAATGGCTTTTGTGGCCGGGTCCAAAAGAGCGGTATGCTTGGCGGTCTGTTTTGGGGTTTTGGATTTGATTGCAGACCTGCAGTCAGCCGGGAATTTATGGGATTGGCGTGTTTAGGGTGAAAAAAAAAAGGGGAAAAGGGAGCGGTGAGAGAGGGGAGAGAGAGGGGAGCAGTGAAAGTGGGGAAAGGGGGGGGAGTGGTTTAATGCAGTGTAGTGTAATAGAAAAAAACCCGGGTTATCAAGAGCCGCCCTTAAATCACTGGGAAAAGGGCTTTAAAGGGGTGAGTGAGGAGGGGGGTGTTCCCCTAGGAAACGAGATAAATGCACGTGTGAAATCGGGGACATCAGACACCCAAAAAAAACAGATGATTTAAAAAAAGATTTAAAAAATTTGGGGCCCATGAAACTTTTGGTAGTGATGGACCTAGGGGGGGAAACCCAATGTGCTGGGTTTCGTTGCCCCGGGGGTGCCAAAAAATAGGGAATGAAACAAAAAGGCCAACCCCACGAAACAAAAAAGTTTTTGGGAAAAAACCCCCCCGATGTGGTTTTTTTTGTGGGATTTCCCAAATCCATTTTACTTCGGGGATTCTAAAGATATAATAAAGGGGTACGGGGGGCTGCCCCTTGATGAAAAGAAGAAGAAAAATGGGGGTTGGGTGTGAGGTGACGTGATCAAAAGGGGCCAGGAAAAAAAGGGGGGAGCCAAAAATTTGGGGGTTAAAAAAGGGGTGCACAGATAAGATGATGAAGAAAAAGGTTTCGGGTTGTCTCGTCTGTTGCCCCATCTCCGATTTTTTTTGTAGCCCAGAGTAGTACCCAATTGGGTTTTGAAAGTGGGAGTTTTTGGGTCGCGTGGGGGTTTTTCGTGGTGGTCGTGGTTTGGGGTGGTGGGGGTTGTCCTTTTCTTCTCTTGTGCTGCCCCTGTCCTTTGTCTAAATTATCTATCTATTATTTTCAGTCGTGCCGGCCAGGCAATGTCGCATGAAGGGAGGGGAGTGGTGAGTGGGGAGTGAGCAGGGGGCTTTTTGGGGCCCAAAGTAAAAAGTGGGGAGGGGAGGGGGAGAGAAAAAAGAGGGGGAGGGGGGAAAAGGAAGAGAGGAAGGGGAGGAGAGAGGAAAAAAAAGGGGGGAGTGAACCCAAGAAAAAGAAGAAGAAGAAAAGAAGAAAAAAGCAAAAAAGCGAGGGGGGGAGGAGGGAGAGGAAGAAAAGGGGAGAGAGGTTGATCAGCGGCAGCCCCAGCAATGTGCCCTGTAGAAAATAGAAGAAAAAGAAGGGGGTTTTTAGGCTGAGGCCCCCGGTTTTTTTTTTTTGCAGAAACAGGAGCAAACACCCGGCCCTTTGTTTTCTAGTGTTGTCCCGTGGTGGGGGGTGGCTGCGGTGAATGGGGCACCCCCCGGAGGTTTTTTTTCCTTTTTTTTCTTTTTTTTTTTCGGGGGCCTCGATCCTGTTTATACCTCCTTTCCCTTTTTTTTCCCCCCTCTTTTTTCTCCTCCCCCCCCTTCTCCTTCTTTTTTTTCTTTTTTTTTTCCAATTTTCAGTACCCTTTTTTGTTTTTTGGCTTTTCCCCCTCGGGGCCAATCGCGGGGATTTTGTGCCTTTTTTTTCTGTTGTGTGGGGGTTGTGTGTGGGTTTAATTTTGATGCCTGGGCCGTGGGGGGAGGGGAAAAAAAAGAAAAATGAAAAAAGAGCAGGTGGGAAAACAGAAAAAGGGGGGAAAAAAAAAATAAAAAAAAAAAAAAAAAGGGGGCTAAAATTCCTTTCCACACTTCCACAAAAACCCAAAAAATTTTTTTTTTGGGAAAAAACCTTTTAAAAAAAAAAACCTTCCCCCTTTTGAAACCAAAAGGGGGAAAAAAAAGTGGTAAAAAATTAAAAAAAATAAATTTTGCCGTTTTCCCAAATTTAAAAAAGGGAAAAAAAGTTTTTTTGGGTTTTTTAAAAAAATAAAAATTTTCTTTTAAAAACCAAGAGGGTTTGAAGGAAAATTGAGTGGAAAAAGTTTTAGGTTTTAAAAAAGTTTGAAAACGTTTTTCAATTAAAAAATTTTGGGGGTGGGGGGGGGGAAAAATTTTTCCACATTGGGGGAAGGGGATAAAGGGGAAAAAGGAAAAATCCCCTGAGGGGCACGGCCCCTTTTTTTTTCACATTTTAAAAAAAGTTTTTTGGGGGGTTTTTTTTGGGAACACGCCCAATTAAAGTTTTAGATTAAAAGGGGGGGCGAGAAAAATTAAAACGAAAAAAAATAAAATAAACCCCCGAGGGTTGCCCAATTTTAAAACCCCAATTTTTCCAATTTGTTTTTTTGGTTTTCTTTTTAAATTTTTTTTTAGAAATTTACCTTTTTTTAAAAGCGGCCAAACGGTTTTAAAATTTTAAAATGTGAAAGGAAAAGGGGGGTTGGGGTGCCCTTTTTTTAAAAAATTTTTTAAAAGAGGTTCCGCCATTTGCTTTTTAAAAGTTTTTTTTGGGTTTTTTGGCCTTTTTACGGTTGGGTTTTTTACCTGAAACCGGTGGTTTTTCGGGCGGAAAGGGGTTTTTTTACGCTGAAAATGTGGGTTGGCAAAACAAAGGAATAAGTTTGTGATACTTTTTATTTTTTTCTTTTTCCTTTTTTTTTTGGGCCGTTTCCCCAAACATTTGGTTTTCTTTTTTTAAATTTTTTGTGCGCTCTTTTTCTGCTTTTCGTCACTTTTTTGAGTCTGCAGGTGGTGCTTTTTTCTGTTTGGTAGTTTTTTTGTACAGCTGTTGTGCTATGAGTTTGCGCCGCCCCAAAAAAAAAATGTTTTTGAAACTTTTGTTCAACTAACCGATTTTCTGATATCTCTCTTTTTTCTCAGTTTCACCAATTGTTATTTTTTGGCAGTTTTTTTGCACTCAACCTCGGAGACGTTTGCAGTTTTTTGCCCGGGGTCCCCCATTGCGCTGCTGCTGCGTGCTCGCACAGATACAGGTGTCCTTTATGCAACAAAAAACAAAACCGCAACAATTTCCGGTTTCTTGTTTTGCCTTTTACTTTCACTTCATTTGGTGGGAACTTGAAAACATGTGCGTCAACTCTAATTGACTTATATTTCTTTTTAGGTTTTAGTTTTTAAGTAAAAACCCCTACCCAAAGCACGATAGACGATTTTGAAAAGTTTTCACTTTAAAACTGCCCCCCCCGCCGCTGCCACAGCCAATAAACCCGGTGAGGATATCAAAGTCTAACGTAAAAACCAACCGCCCCAATTTGGGTATCTACGCACACCCACTTTTTTTTTTGGGCCCCCTGGAAAAACGTACAACTGTGTGTTCTCTTCCCCTTCTTTTTCTTTATTTCGTTGTACACCGCACAACCCTTTAAGCCACGTGTCATAGATCTCGTTTTTGGGTTTCCGATTTTTCATTTTCAAAAAACTGGATTGACAAAATGGTTGGGTGTTCCAATTTCCTTAAATATTTGATTGTAAAACGTGTCCTCTTTTTAAAAAAAGGGCCTTTTTTTTTCAAACCCCCACCCCACCACCAACCCCCCCACCACAACCAAAAAAAACAACACAAAAAGCAACAACAACAATCCCACCTTTTCAACTGTGAACACTTTTTCCGGGGCCCAAAGGGGCGCCGCAACCGAACCGACAGCAACAGTCTGTCAAGGGGAAAAGGTTTTGGGGCGGCGGTGGCACTATCATCTCCACCACCACTGACCAATGGTCATTTATCCTCACTGGAAACTTCCTTTCTCTTCCCCCGAACTCTCCCGAATGAAAACCCCCAGCATACCTCAGGTGCTCGGCCGCTGTGGTGGCCCGGCTGGGGAGGCGTCCCCGGCCCGCTGTCGCCACTCCCCAAGACCCCGTTTTTTCCCCGGGGGGGAAATTTAAATTTTGTCCGCCCGCTCGGCCTGAAGGGGAACCTCGAAGCATGGCCCGCCGCCTCCTCCATCGCCAAAAAGGGCCTGCTCAAGTCGAGGCTCCAGCGAGTGGCGGTCCCTTTAAGGCGACACGCCTCACGCAGGTTCGTACTTCATTGAGTGTCAACTGCTTTTTTCTTTTTAAAAAATCTTATCAACACATCAAACACACCCAGGTCCAGTCGTGGTGGGGCTTCTGTGCGGCCTCTTTGCCCGGGGATAACTGGCTGAACACGGGGCGGTGAATGGGGGCCAATACGGCGATGCTGGCCGCCCACCAGCCATTCTCACCGCCCCCACTTTCTAGTCTATTTTTCGGTTAGTTTGTTTAAAAGTTGGTGGTTGCAAAAAACTCAAACTCAAAGACACCAACCACATGCCTAGTTGTCAAGTCAACTTTCTAATCGTTCTCTTTTCTCTTTTAACTCTCTTTCCTTCATTTCAAAACCAGGCACCATTATGATGCTGATAATCGTCTGGTCACTCGACCACAACGTCAACCCTGGTATGCTTTATAAATCCAATTTCTTTTGGTTGCCCAAACCTTTTTTTTTGCCTTTTTGTTTTTTCTCTCTCCTCTCCAGACAACATCGCCAAAGCCCCTTGCGCCGCTCTGGCGATCTGATTTACCCCCTACTTCTCTACACCATCAGCGATGTGCTGTACCGATCTCAAGGTAAAAAAATTAAACTTGGGGCTTTGGTTTTTGTTGTTTAAAGCTACCTTTTTTTACCAATCAATCAATCAATAACAATATTTACTTATTTTTTCACACAAATCACCCTAGACCAGCTTTTCACGTCAGCCCGGTGCTGATAGTCGGCGCGCTGCTGTTGGCCCCCTTGGTGGCCATCGCCCCCGGCGAATCACCCCACCAAGGTGGCCCCCGTCGAGGGCTGACGCCGGTCATTCTCGCCTGACAATCTCTAGGTAGGCAACTAATTTTGTTAACCACTAAATTTTTTTAACTTTTGTTTCATTTTTCAGTCTCGGCGGATGCATTCTCAATCAGGCGGTGGTCGCTTCAAGTCAATCGCCTCTTTCCAGCCGCTGGTGAAAAGGGTGGGAGGCAATCTGGCCGCCATTCAGGCCAGCCGAATGTCCACCTTTCGCCATCTGGCCAAGGGCAAAGGATCCTTGAATTCACCCAAATCATCACATCATATCTATCCCTTCATTCAGCTCTCTATCTCCGCAACTAAATCAGTCGCCCATCTCCTTTCTTTTCCGCTTTGGTAAACACATGCTCACTTTTTGTTTATTTTGTTTCTGTTCAAACCACTAATGACTGTTTGTTACCAATAATAACTTTCGCAGATATTCACTCTCGGACGGCTCGCATTCTGCTCTGCCTGGTAGTGCCCTGTCACCTGGTCTTCCTCCTGGCCCTCTCTCTGCTGCATCAGAACACCTCCGCCGATTCGCCTTCTTCCCCATCCCAGGTGACCACCTGATCACTTTCTCCTGCCCTACCTCAGCTGCTGTCGCGCAGGTGCTGTTGCTGCTGTACCTCGCCGAGCTGCTGATCAGTTGGATGTGGTCACGGGGCATTGACCCGGACAACTCGGCCATTCCCTATCTGACCGCACTGGGAGACCTCTTTGGGACCTTCTTCCTCTTCATTGCCTTCACCAGTCTTCCTCGCTAAGAGATCAATTTTTAGCGGCATTTTTTGCTTTAAAGTTTGAAGCTGTATAAACCTGATTGCCTGCTTTGTGAGCAGCATAAGTGAGCTTTCATCAAAATGCCAGTTTTTTAAATTCTATTATTACATTTGTGAATATTATTTTTTTATATCAGTTTTAAACAGTACTAAAATTCACTTCAGCCAGAGTACATAGTCCTCAGTAAACAGTGATAACCAAAATACAGAAAACACTAAAAATTTTTTTAATAAAAAAGTAAAGTAAAATGAACTGCTACTCTAAGTTTGCTGCAAACACACATTACTGTTCGTTGTTGATGATAGAGGCTGCCCTAGAAGGAGCACTGTGCTGTGCTGTGCTGTGAATCTGCTTGAAAACTGCCTTAAAATGGTCGCCATTTTGCTGCTGCTGTTGCTGCTGCTGCTGCTGCTGCTTTGACCGCAAGGACTGGTACACGCTGGCAAGGCTGGCCGCCGAAATGGGAATACCCAGCTGACTGGCACTGGCCGACAGGTAGCCAGTGTCGGCAGTGGTGACCATCTCCTCCTGTCGACCTCCATTCCCTTGCCTGTTGAACCCTGCTGAAAGAAGGGGCTCAGAAGTGGCTGCGGCAGTGGCACCGAGGTCACCGCCATTGTCCACCGCAGATGAACAGGAGGCCGATGTTTGATGAGGGTTGTGATGATAGTCGACTGCTAGTGTTGTCCACCACCCCCACCACCAAAACCACCCCAAACCCCCGACTTTCCCAGCTTTCGCGTGTTCTGCTGCTGCTGGTGTGGTGCTGCTGATTTTCCAGCATATATTGTGGTGAGCGTCTGAGAGAAAGAAAGAAAGAAAAGGAGGTTCTTGAGTTCAGTTTTACATGACTAATGTATGATATGCTTCGACAATACATACCACCACATCACACTTACTGTAGAGGGATCTCCGTGGGGGAGAGTAGAGGCCGGGGACGAAGCCCTCCGACCTCCCGTCCGCCTACCACCCAGCACCAGTCGGGGTCGCCTTGTTCAAACAGTGTCACCCCTCGCCCCGCTCCACGCTGATTCGTCCCCGTCGCAGGCCGTGAACGGGTAGAGGACGATGAAGCGGCCAATGGCGTCCTTGAAGAAGACCTGCTGCTCTCCCAGTTGCTGCTGCTCCTGCTGCTAGGTTTACCCCAAAATGTAAACAGTTAATTAGCGTAAGTTTTGACAACCTTAAATCACCCAATAACTGTCCTTCGCCGCCCAAAAAGATTGTGATTGTGCAGGTCAGCACCCGGAAGGTGCTCACAGAAAGCACTGTACTGTCTCCTGTCAATGTTGTCGTTGTTGTTGTTGTTGTTGTTGATGATGTTGAGGTTTGAGGTGATCTCCTCGCCGTGGTAGGTGGCCATCTTTGGAGAGCTGAGCTGAAGGAAGTTAAAGGGAAGCCCCTTGATGTTTCGTTGTGTCGCGGTGTGGGTGGGGTGATGCTGATGCTGATGATGGTGCCTCCAAAAGGCTGCAAATTCTGGTGAAGACTGCTGCTGATGTTGCTGCTGCCCCGAGGTGGCCATTTGAGCACGAGGGGGAAACGACTGTGGAAGCCCGGCGACAGTTTTCGCCGGGCAGCGCTGGAAGCTTTCTTTCCTCCTCTCCTCTCCTTCGCCGCCACCATTTCCGGTGGAAGGTTTTGGGAGTGGCGGGGAAGTGTTTATCGTCGGGTCGGTGCCATTACAGTGCCACTTCCAGTGGCCAAGCTCTGCCCCGAGAGGATGAGGGTCCGCCGCCGCCGCCGCCGTCGTCGTCATAAAAATGCGAGGTGATGTTGTCCGGGGTTTTGGGGAATTGGTTGTCTTTTGAGCTCAGGGCGGCGGCGGCCTCATCGAGACGGGGGGGGTGACTCGGCAGTCAATCACCCGCCCACGTCGACGGGATCCGTTACGGGGCCCATCTCGATCAGCTTCCGCCGCTGCCCGGGGTTTTACCCTCCTTTTCCACCACCCCCACCACCCCCACCTCCCAAACCCGAAAACCCCGAACCGGGCCCCTGCGAGGTTTCCGCTTGAAGGTGACGCCTCGTAGGGGCGCAGTAGGGAAAGGGATGAAGCCTCCTCGACCCTGGCCGCCGCCGCCGCCCCGCCCTCGCCCCCGTTTTCCGCTGCCCTCGCCTCTGAGAGGCGTCACCCCGCGTTTCCTGGTAGAGGATGTTCCCCGGGCCCCGGTGCCCCCCACTCGCTCCCCTAGCGGTGAGTGTGCAGCCCAGCATTTGATCCCGGGGAAGGCCCGGGTCCTTCCCAGGGCCCAGCGCCCCCGGGTTTGTTGGCGCCCCCTGAGCGGCCATCATCGGCAGGTGGTGGTGGGGTGGTGATTTTTGGGGGGGTGAGGGCCCCGAGAGTTTCGTGGGTTTCCTGTCCCGGCCCCGGGCCCCGGGGGCGGAAATGGCCCCCCCCACAGGGCGTGACCGAAACCCAAAAGGGAACAAGGGATTAGATTGGCAATCAGTGAGGCCCCAGTAATTTACTCTTACCAGTTTTTCTGTTGCGTCGATGCGCACTGGACAAGGAAGGGGATTTGGTTGTTGGTTGGTTTGGGTTTGGGTTTGGTCGCTACGTGTGCGGGTTTGGGTGGTGGAAAAATTTGTGGGAGCAGGGGAGCAAGGTGAGTTACTTTAAGCAAAACAATTTTGGGAAGTTTTTACATGTCAAAAATTTAAAATTTTGGGGATAGTTTGGGGGGAAGGGTTAGCTGAGATGATCAGGATTTTTTGGGGGGTTTTCATTGACAAATGTTGAATGCTTTGTTGGTTTCACCGAAACACATTGGGTTTTATTTTGGGAAAGGTTTTGTTGCCAATATGGTGTGCGGGTGTTTTGTCGTGCCTCAGCAGAGCAGAGCAGCACTACTAATGTTAGCACGTGGCCTCAGAGGAAGGCAGCAAAAAGGGGGGCAGCAGCGGGGAGCAGCAGGGGCCACCAAAATATTTTTGCTTTCCTTCCCCCCTTTAAAAGGGACAGTTAGCCTTTTCCCCCTCTCTCTTTTTTTCCCCTTTTTTCTCTCCTCTTTCTCCAAAGGGGCCATCTTTAAATGGTAGGGCAGCGGAAATTAGACAGGGGAACGGGCGACATCTTCCGGCGCAGAAAAAGGGGAAGAGTGCCTGGCCAAGGTCGGCCTTTTTTCCACTGGGCGAAGAGGGGAAGAAGAAGGGAGGAAGGGGAAAGGCCAATCTTTTTGCTGTAAAAAATAGTTCCACACCACCATATACTTTCACCCGCATGCTGACCGGTGCTGTGTTTTCTGACCCCCCTTTCACAAAGCCTCGATTCCCGTTTTTCAAATTCAGTTTTTTGGTTTTGCCTGTCCCCCCCAGATGTGGCACCGACGCCGCGGGGCGTTTGTTTTGGTAAAATTTCCCGTTTGCAGCTTTTGCAACTCTCAATTAGGGGTTTTTTTCCCTTGACTACAGTTACGTTAAAAAATTTTCTTATGCACACAAAGCGGCAGAACGCTTTACTTCGTGCTTTAAATTTTCCCCCCCCAAATTATTGCCATCAACGGTGGCGGTACGGGAAATTGGGGAATTGCAAATCAATCTCATTGAAATGGGGAATTGCCTTGTCACACGTCACAGTCACAGTTTTTTCGGCTAAATTGAACTATTTTTTTGTGTTTAAAACTCAATCGGCAGTTTCAAGGGGTACTGTGGAGTGAGACAATTACATTCATACATTTTGGCAAAAAAAAGATCCAAAAGCTTTGAAAAAAAGTATAAGTTAACTGTGAATTGAAAAAAAAATTTTTAGCCGTAAAAACCTTTTTTCTGGGTTAATTTTCAAAATTTTTAATGCTAATTTTCAGCTGTCTCACCAAAACATTGCTGAAATAAAAAAAGTTTTTTTTGAGCTGAATTTGGTGTAACAGCGTCGGGTTGATGTCTGCAAAGTGATTGGCTCGATAGGGAAACTAGCAATTTTTTCTTAAACCCAAAAAAAAGGAAACCAGAAAACTACGCACTTATTCCAAAAAAATACTTCGGTGCAAGTCGTCAATTTAATTTTAAAAAGACAAAATGAGAGCCTAGAAGTGAAAGCTATCATGCCCCGTCATTCCATTTAATTTCCGGACACAAACAAAAAGTGTTCATATTTTCATTTTATTTTACTTCCAAACAGGGCGCACTATTTTCCAAAATGGTCAATCCGGGGGATTAATTTTAAATTTAAAATGACCAATTTTTTTTTTTTCAAATTTTCCGTAAATTTTTGGGAATGGTGTGTTTGGTTTCCTTGGGACCGACCCCCCGGCCAAGGCCATTTAACTCTTCTTCCTTTTTTGAGGTCAAACAGATTAGCACCATTCCAAAAGGGTTGAACAAAAAAAAAAAAAGTTTTTAAAAAAGGGGGCAAACAAAAACTTTTTTTAAAAAAATCCCCTTCCAACTTTAGTTTTTTTTAGTCTTTTTCATCAATTTTTAGTTAAAAAAAATAAAAAAAAAAAAAAAAAAAAAAAGGGGGTATGGTGACCGGGGGGGGAAATAGAAAAAAGGCCATCATCGAAAGTTAACTAACTGAGGACGTATTTTTCCCCCCTCCCCCTTGGTTTTGTTAATTCGACAGTAGTGGCCGTGCGTTGTCGTTTCGCATTTGCGGGGTCTAATTTCTCATACCATCATCACAGGTATTCTTTTTCCTTTTAATTCATCAAACTTTCAGGCTGTTAGTTCTTGAGTTGGGGGCCCCCTTTAAAAAAAGTGGTAGTGGGGGGGCGCTGGAAAACCGGGGCGGAATGCTGTACCCCATTTTTTTGGGGGGCCCAATAAAACACCCTGGCGGGTTTTTTCCTAGCAAAGGGGGGTAGAGGCGCCCCAAATGCATCCATCAGGATTAATTTTGAGCAGCATAACCACCTGCCCAAAAATTGGAAAGAAAAAAAAAAAAGGGGGGTTTTAAAATTGGGGGTTTACAGGGCCCGGGGGAAAAAACTCAATGGTCAGGGCAGGGGTTTGGGGGGTGGGCAAGCAGAGAAAACCACAAGCGGAAACTCACGTATGAGTGGATGCGCAGGAAAAAAAAAGCATTTTTTCATATAGGAGCTGATTTAGCAACAAAAACGGTTGGGGGGGAAACCCAAAGGGCCAATGAATTTAAAAGAATGAGTGAGGCTAGCTTTAAAAAAAATGATGATGATGATGTGTGTTTGAGTTCGGAAAAAACAGCAGATTTTTTTTTTGGGGAAAATTTTAAATTTTTTCCGTTTTAAAATTTTTTTTTTAAAAAAATGGTTAATAAATTATTTTAGTATCAAACCAAAAAACCAAAAACGCCTTTTTTTTTTAAAGCTTTGTTTTAAAAATGTTTGCAAAAAAATAAATTAAAAATGTTTTTAATATGTTTTTTTTAATTTTTTTACATTTTAAGTATAAAAAGCAAAAATTTTTTACACTTCAAAAAAGGGTTTTTTTCGCAAACTTACCCAAACCCAAAGAGGGGCCCCCAAAAAGGCAAGAAGGGGCCCCAAAGGGGTCTAGGGAAAGCAATTTTCAGAGCGACACAAATTTGCAAGTTTTTCCTTTTCTTGAAAAATCGGGGGGGTTTTTTGCCAGGACGCTTTTTTCCGTTTTCCCTGTCCCCAGTACTGTTCTGATTATTTACACCAAAAAAAAGCAAAAAAAAACTCACAATTACAGAAAAAATTTTTTAAAAAAAATTGAAAAAAAACATTTTTTGTGTAAAACCCGGGGGAAATGATAAATTCATTGGAATTTTAAAAAAAAAAAAATTTTTAATGTTAAAATTTTTTTTGATTACTTTTAAAACTGCACAAAAAAAAAAATAGAACTTAAGACCAAAACAAAATTTTACCAAACAACGTACCGCTTTTTATGCTTAAAAACCCAAAGCTAGCATAGTCCAAAAAGAGCAAAAGGTAAACAAACAAAAAGAATTGCAAAAAAATTTTATTTGGATTTGCTAACAAAAGGTAAATTTTACATATTATTTTCAAAAACATCAACTGCAAAATCTTTTTTGGGGCTTTCGCTCACTCAATGTTGCAGACTTTACAGAAAGTCTCAGTGGCGTGTTGCATTCACCCAAATTCGTTTCACTTCAATCTCTTTTCAGTTTACACTTTTCTATCATCATTTTTACTTGCTTGCTTTTCTCACTCACAATTGTTCCCTCCCGACACACTTTTAAAACAGCAGCGCCAATTTTGATTTTTTTTCACGGTATTCAAATTGGACTTCCATTTGGGCGTTTAGTGATTTTCTTTTCTTTCAATTCCCCCAGCTCACTTTAGGTGTCGTGTATCACTGCTTTTTTATGGCAGAAAAAAACGAAACCCGCCGATTTAGACCAAAAAAAAATTTAACCCGAAAAAAAAAAAAACTAAAGGTTTTGGGGGAAATGGGAAACACTTTTGAACAGCGGCAGCAGCCAAAATCATCCGTCCGCCAGTCCGTCCATCCATCCGTCCATCTAACGAGCAGTATCAAAAAAATTTCACCTAAATTGCTGGAATGCAAAAGGAGCCCCGCCCTGAGAGAGAGAGAGAGAGAGGAGAGAGAAAAGAGAGAGAAGGCTACTGGGGGGGGCCCATTAGTTGAAAAGGAAGGGAAAAGGGGAAAAAAAAGAGGGAAGAAGGGGGAAAAGGGGGGAAAAGGGGGAAACCTTTTGCTCTTTGGAACAGTGTGCGACACCTGCTTTTCAGGCCTTTCATTTCTAGTGTGGTGGGGTGGGCCTGTCTGGCTGGCTCAAATTCCCCCTGTTCCGTTTTTTGCATTTCTCTCTCTCTCTCTCTCTCTCTCTCCTCTTTCTCTTTTCTTTTATGCCTGGTTGGCCCCCCTTTTTCCGGTCCCGTCCCGGGGCAAAAGGACGCCAGCACCCGCATTTGTAGCATCCACAGCAGCGGCAACGGCAACCTAAACTGTAGCAGTCGGGTCCGGCCCAAATTTTCCCCCCATCACCCCTCAACGGCCCCCCGGTAATTCCCCAAACGGCTTAGCCCAAATGCTTCTCTCTTTTTCCTTTTTTATTTTTGCCTTTCCCTTTTCTTTACCCTTCTTTTCTCTGGAATCGGCTCCCCCGGAGTTTTTAAACAGACCCAAAAAAACCTTTGGGGCCGCCATTGCACCCTCTTTTTTCTGGCATTTCCCTTTAGCGGGCGGCACTTTGGCCATTTTTCTTCCCTTTTGGCTTTCCCCTTTTTGTTTAATGTAAGGGCCCAAAAGCTTACCCGAAAAAAAAAGGCACATTGTACAAATTTTTGTGGAGTTTAATTTGAGAGGGAAAAAATGTTTGGATTTTTTCCCCTTTCACCTTTCATAAATTTCCCCTCTTCCCAACCATTTTTTGGGGTTTTAATTTTGAGGGCAAAATTTTTAGCCCCCTTTTTAGCCCCCCCCAAAAATTGGGAATGAATTAAAGGCAACACGAGTTTCAATTTCATGCAGCCCTTTTTCTCAATTTTCTGCACTAATTACCACTACCCCTTACTGATACCCCAAATTTAAAAACTAGTTGGCAGTAGTTTTCGGATCAGGAGGAAAAACCTGAAAACTGAAGTGGACGGGAAGATTTGGACGGGAAACCCTTTTAAAACAAAGTTGACGACCCCCTTCTGAAACTGAAACTGCATCACTGAAACTGCAATAACAGCAAGTGAACAACACACATTACTGATCACACGTCAACTTCCGTGGTACCACTATGATTTTTTGTAATGGGCCGTTACCAAAAGTATTTATATATAATATATCAAATTTAAAAGTGAACAGTGATCGACGATAGCTGGGAAATGGGCCCACAAAAAAGACAGACGACAGAAAACCCGGGCAAACATGCACAACATCTCAAAACAGCAACAGCAAAGTTCACCGACATGTTTTTACTCATTTGATGGTCAGCTAATGGGACGGTAAATTGGGGGGGGGAGGGGGAAAAAGCTCATCGGAACCTTTCGCTTGATAAAGGGCTAAATGACGTCAACAGTGGCTATGTTTGCTGCTGCTGTTGTTGTTGTTGCTTATGTTGTTGTTGCCGCTGAAAATTTTATGCCTTGTTCCGCAAAACTAAAATGCCCTTTTGGGGCCCCCCCTTTTTTTTCTTCAAATTTTTTACACTAAAACAAATTTGTCGATACTGGGGGGAAAAGTTTGGTGACCACTCAAATGGACGTCCATACTACTGTTGTGAGCAAATTTTTTAAAACAAAACCCCCGCGCCCATCGTCCTCACTCAATGTGATGTTAAGGGGGGTTCTTAAAATAACAAAATTTGGGGGGTTTTTTTTTTAATTTGCCCCCCAAAAAAATTTTGACCTTTTTTTGCTACAAAAATTTTTTGGGTTTAAAAAAAATTCCGGTCACTAAGGATTTTTGCGAGGCAAAAAATGGGAATAGGTTTTTTTTTTTGGTATGCTCAGTTTTTGTTTTTGGCTTGCAAGTTGACTTTTCAAAAAAAATTGAAATTGTGTATTGATTACGCCCTTTTTTTTTTGGGTTTTTTTTCTTTTTTTAAAAAACCCCCCCAAAAAAAAGCCTAAAAATTTTTAAAAAGAGGGAATTTTACTAGGGGGCTATTTCCATAAAATTTTTAAATTTTTTTTTTTTTTCGTTTTAAAAAACAGTTTGGGATTGAGAAAAAATGTAGTTTTTTTTTTTAAAAAAAAAAAAAGCGAAAATAAAACGGAAAGAATAACAAAAAACCCGAAACACATACAAATTGAAAAAAAAATTTAAAAAAAAATTTTTTTTAAATTTTTAAAAAAACACAAAAAAAGGGGGCCCCAAAAGGGGAAAAAATTAAAAATGAAAAAACTAAAAAATTTTACTGTTAAACCCCAAAATTCAAGCGTTTTGGGGGGAATAAAAGCTTTTTAGAACGTATGAAAATTTTGCAGGGGGTTTTCCAAATTCAAAAACGTTTTTTTTGCTTTTAAAAACATTTCCTTTTTTTAACATTAGCTCTTTTTTTTCCCCAAAAGTGCATTTAATTTTTAAAAATTTTTTTGGGACAGTTTGAGGTTTTGAAGCAAAAAAAAAAAAAAAACGTAAGTAAAGGGGGGTAAAAAATGAAGATCATCCCGCAAAAAAGTCCCAACCCGCCACTTTTGTACTACGCTGCCCCCTGCCCGGGCCCGCTCTTTTTTGGGAATAAAAAAAAATTTAATGCATTTTCCCGGGGAAAGGGGGAAAATTTTTCGGGGAAAAAAATCAAGGGTTTTAACGTTCCCATTTTTACCCCCGCCTTTCTTCCCTTTCCCCCTACTTTTTTTCAACATGCCATCCGATCGAGAAGCGCGTGGGATGGAGGCAGAAAAAAAGGAAAAAAAAAAAGAGAACCATTTCCTCTTTTTGGAAAATTTACAACGTCCCCTTTTTAGCCGATTCCCCCCCCCCGAGCCAATGGGCCCCTTTCTTTTTTTTATTTTTTTTTTTTTCCTTTAACAAATAACAATTTTTTCTTTTTCTTTTTTTTACTTAAACCCCAAAAAAAAGGGGTTAAAAATTTGGGGAGCAAGTTATTTTTAATAATTTTTTCGGTTTCAAAATTTTCATTAATGTAGTATTAAATTTTTTTTTCATTGCGACCCAAAAAAAAAAATTAAAGAAAAAAAAAAGAGAGCAAAGTGAATGACAAAAAATTTAAAAAGGGCTCTGTTTTAAATTTTAAATTAACCCTTTTCATTTTTGTTTTTCTCTACCTTCGTTTTCCTCTGAATCGGCTCAGGAGTTGAAACCGACAACAAAAACCTTTGCCGCCATTGCACATCTTTTTTTCCCTGCATTTTCCTGGCGGGCGGCACTTTGGCGCATTTTTCTCTTTGTCTACCGTTTTGTAAATGGAAGCCACACAGCTACACAAACGGAGGCTCATGTACAAGTGAAGTTGGAGTTTAATGAGAGGGAAAAAATTGTTGATGCTACATGCCCGCTATCACTTTCATATTTCCCCCGCTTCCATCATCGTCATAGAGGGAATTAGAAAGTCAGCCAGTGGATGAATTAAAGGCAACACGAGTTTTCAATTTCATGGCAGCCTGTTCTCAATTATTGCCCTAATTACCACAACCCTTTTACTGATACCAATTAACCAATCGTGTGGGCAGTATTTCAGATCGGGAAAAAAACCTGAAAACTGAAGTGGCGGGAAGATTTGGCGGAAACTTTCACAAAACACACGTTGACGACACGTTTCTGATGAACTGCATCATGAAAACTGCAATAACAGCAAGTGAACACCACACATTACTGATCACAAAGTGGCACGTTCAACTTCCGGTAACCAACTTCTGATTTTCGTAATGGGCCGTTAGCACAATATATACAATACAGGTGGGCCCCTTAATGTCACAAATTTCAATCGTTGTTTGTGCAAGCATAAAAAAAAAACTATTTCTGATAACTAAAAATTTATCTTAGAGCAACTCTTCATCAATCTTTATTAGCACTTTTAGATTACTGATTTTTCAACCATAACCAACGAAAATACACCAAAAGTTTAGAGGCGTCCGGGACCCGCTCTAGTGTAACCCATGTATTTCTGAATGGAGCGCTCAAAACGCATGCCGGTCAATAGTAGCCTGCGTAACGCCTCGCCGCCGCAGAGCGTAAGCCGCCTCGCAGCGGCGGCTAACGCCTTGAACACTTTAGTTGTCTCAAAGATACTCCAATACCGACCGCAAAAACGTGGGCGACAAAGAACGACCGCGAAGATCATCAACGAAACTCCAAAATCCTGCAAAAAAGCACTTTGTTCAACCACTTTGGAAAATCTCATCCTATTGGCCGCAGTTTTGAGGCAGAAACAAGCCCTCACCGCAAAATATGGGCGCCCCTCTTCCAGATTGCCAACGGCGGCTAATTCCCCCCAACTTCGCTCAAGTTTACCTTTTTTCAATTAATTTGCTCTCTCGGTGGCAATTGGAAGATGGCTGATCATCTTTTGGGCCGACGCGTGTTGCCAACCGTCAAAACGGCGGTCAATAGAGTGATTTCTCAAAGTTGTGTGAACAAACCGCTTCTTTGCGGGCTTTTGGATAATCGTTTGATTAAGTTTCGAGGGGTCGGTCCTTGTCGTACACCGCTTTGCTTTGCGGTGACTATTTTAGTACTTTTTTGATTTCAGAGGTTTTGAGAGTTAGCAGCTGCTACCGGCGGCTGTTAAGTAGCGTTGATGATCTTCGAGGTCGGTCCTTGTCGCCGCCGCTTTGCGGGTGGCTATCGGTGTATCTTTGATTACGCATTAAAATTAGGGGCGTTAGCCGCAGCTCTCGCAGCTCACGCTCTGTGTCGGCGAGTTACGCAGTCTACCATTGGACCGACAACGTTTTCGAGAGCTCCTATGAATACATGGTTTTCCCATAGAGCAGGTCCCTGGACGTTCCAACCTTTTGGTGATATCTTTGTGGTTACTGGTCTAACATCCTGATCTAGAACTTGTTATAAATATAAAGAGTTTCTCTTACAATATCATTTTTAGTTTAGAAACTCAGCTTCAAATTTTTTATGCTTAACAACGATTGAAATTTAGTGAACTTAGTGGCCACCCTGTATATATCCAGTTCCGTAGAACTGCAGTCGAACGATAGCTGGAATGGCCAACAACAGACGACATACAGACACCCGGACAAACATGCACACATCTCCACAGCGCAACACATGGCCCGCATGTTCACGTCACTTTGGGTCAGCTAAGGGGACGGGAATTTGGAGTGGGGTGGGGAAAAAAGCTCCATCGGAACCCTTCGCTTGATAAGGACCAAAGAACATCAGCATGGCTAATGTTTGTGCTGCTGTTGTTGTTGTTGCTGTCGTTGGTTGTTTCCGCTGAAAACCGTTGATGCCTTGGTCCGCAAAGCTAAACTGCCATTTTTGCGCCCCCTTCTTTTTCTTCAGAATTTTCTAACTAAAAGCAATTAGTTCGATACTGTATAATGATTTTGGTGACCACTCAAATGACGTCCACATACTACTGTTGTGAAGCAAATTATCAGAAAGCAACACACTGTGCCGTCCTCGTCCTCACATCATATGATGATGATAAGGAGGTTTCTGTCAGTACAAAATTTATTTAGTTTCATTTTATTATGTCGCCGTAACATTGTGACACTTTTATTGCTAGTCAATAATTTAGGTGACAATAATTCAACGGTCCTCTAAAGGATATTGCGAGCGTACATTGAGATAGTGTGTTTCGTGGTAGTGCACTCAGGATTATTAGTGTTTGACTTGCAAGTTGAGCATTTCATTAAAAAAAAATTGTTAAATTGTTTGATAATGATATCGACTTTTGTTGGGTTTTTATCTATTTTAAAAACCACAAAAATGCACTAAATGAATTTAAAATGATGGCAAGTTTACTAGCCTATTAACCATAATTTAATTAATTTTGTTTTTGTCAGTTTTTGAAAACAGTTTGCTTGAGAACAACTGTAAGATGTTTTTTTAAAACAAAATACATGCTGAAAAACAACGGTAATATATAAACACCATGACCAACCTACAAAACACTGATACATAAAGGTATATGAAGAACAATTAAACCCAGAAAATTGTTTATTAATTATGAAATATATACACAGAAAGGGCAACATGTGAAAAATTAAAATGAAAAATCTAGATCAATTCACTGTCAACCAAAAGTTCAAGCGTTTTGAGGGTATAAGTCACCTCTTTTCAAGAACGTAGTGAAAGTGTGTGCTGGCACTTCCAAGTTCTAAAAAACTGTTTTTTTTTGCTTAAAATCATTACTCTTAGTGAACATTTGCTCTTTTTTCTTCCCGAAAAGTGCCTTGAATGTGTTCACTTAATTTTGGCACAGTTTGAGTGTGTCAGAACCAGAAGAAAACAAAAACGTAAGTAAAGAGTGAAAATAATGAAGAGTCAGTCAGTCAAATTTTAAGGTCGGCTAACCTTCGCCAACTTTTGTCACGACGTGCCGCTGCCGCTGCGTCGCTCTTTGAGGAAGTAAAAAAATGTCAATGCATTGATCTGGGAAGCGGGGAATTCTCGGAAACAATCAATGGAATTATATCGATTCCATTTCCACTCTCCGCCTTTTCTTCCTTCGCCTACGTTTCATTCTAACATCGATCCGCGTCGATCGATCGATCGAACCGCGTGGTGCCTGGAGGGCAGGAAAAAGGAAAGAAAAAAATAGAACCAGTGCGACTACTTTTTGAAAATTCACAACTGTCTATCCTAGCCCGATTCGCCCGCCCCGAGCACATGTGGCATCTCTTTTCCTGTTATTTTTTTTTTTTGTCTTCCGTTAACAGTAACAATTTTGTCTTTATATTCTTTTGTGCTACTCTGAACCGGCAAAAAAGGTCATTAAAATTAGGCTATGCAAGCTTTTATTACTAATTTTTGTGTTGGCAAACTTTTCATTACTGCTAGCGCTAAACTTTTTATTTCATTGCGACAACAAAATATAAATTAAATGAAAAATAGAGAGCACAAGTGAATGCATGCAAAATTTGAAAAAGGTGGCTCTAGTTCTATTTAAACTGTAAACCATACACTTTTATTTTTGAACTACTTTTTATATAATTCAATTCTTTATTTCATTTTCTTCATTTAATTTCATTGCTCCTCAAAGACTTGTATACTTTTAAGTGCAACGCAAACTTGCACAAAAAAGTAGCGTCAAAGGGCCGACCGCATCAACTCCTGCTGTGACTTCAATTGAGGAATTTAGCGCCAGTCCTCGTTCTTTTTCAAACTTCAGTAAACAGTCGGTTTTCAGTATTTGCACTTTTTTCCCTTGCCATTGAAATAATCCTTTACAAATTGAAAGTAAGGATGATTCATCTCTTTTGATCCTTTCTTGCTTCCATCATGTTAAAGCGCCCTTTTGTAATATTAGTGGGCAACCCACCAATGGGGGTGGCAGTTGATTAGTGAGACGATTGGTTTAACATAATTTTTTACTAATTAAATCCTATTCTACTGCAAAACCTTGCTGGCCAAGCGGCAGTGCAGCAGGTTAGTTTCAAAACTTTTCGTCCACATACTGAAAAAATGCTGAAAAAGTCAACAACAAAAGAAAAAATAAGTGCATTAG
This sequence comes from Tyrophagus putrescentiae, assembly GCA_024499935.1. Lineage (NCBI taxonomy): Eukaryota > Metazoa > Arthropoda > Arachnida > Sarcoptiformes > Acaridae > Tyrophagus > Tyrophagus putrescentiae. Next base: position 16,014,707 of record JAMZRA010000005.1, read on the forward strand.
CCCATATTGAATTAACTTCAACTTGACGAGGCCCCCCCCCCCCCCTACTCATGTGGTAATTGGCTTAAATTTAAATTACATAACGAAAAACCACCGTTTCTATATTTTTCTAGATTTTGTACATTTTTTTGGCCCAAAACTACTTGTCCAAAACAATTTTTCATCACTGCGTGGGACATTTAAACAAACAATTTAAAACAGTATGACTAAATTAAAGTAGATTTTTTTTTGCAGGTTTAAACAATTTTACGAAAATGATTAAATCTTGTGTGAGCTCAACTAAATAATAACCACGGGATTTTTGTAAACATCTTAAACATAACAAGATAACAGTAAAGCAACCAGCGTAATTATGATTGTTCAGTTTCCATGTGTGCGTTTAAAAATTTAGCGAAATACAAACGTAGTAGCTTGAGGCACTTAAACTTAATGTATGTTTTTTAAAGAAAACACTATACAAGGTTTTGTTAATTAATTAAAATTGCTACTTTTCATCTGTTTGAACTTCAACAACACACATGCAAAAAGAATGTTGTTTTAAAAACGATTATTTATGAAGGCATAACAATTAAAATTTTGCACTTATTACCAGTTGCACTCACACTAGCAAAAATATTGAAAAATTTGTAAAAATGCCAAATTCCAAGTGAATTTTGATAAAACAAAACAATTGAATTGATTTTTTGCTTGACGCTTCTTTTTTTAAATGCACTGTTACACCACAAACATTTAAAATTTTTAAACGTTGTTTAATTCAAATAATTAAAAAAGGAAATTAAATAAATTTTTAGTTTTAAAAATTTGCGAAAAAACGTTAAAGGGGATTCAGATTTCTATTCCTACACTTGTGATTTTAATAGTAAAACAACTAAGCAGTTAATTGACTAAAATAAAACGAAAAGTTTAACATTGTGAAAAACCCGGCACTGCACACTGCCGTCTGCTAATTGTCATTCTAACTAAAATTTTTTCTATTGTTACTTTGTTGCTTAAATTGGAAACAAAAACAAAAACATGGGAAAATGATCTGTGCCAATTGTCAGTAATCGTGTTTACTGTTCTATTGCGAACATGACAATGATTAAGCTTTCGCAGCAAGAGGGGTTTGTAATTTTGTACTTATAACAACAACAAAAAAGGTAAGTTTAAAATGAGAACAAAATAACAGAGGGAAAGATGTGCACTCGGAAGATCAATGATTTTGAATTTATTGTGACTTAATTGTTCCAAAACATTGTTTTTTTGGTCTGCCACATTTTCAACAGTGAACGCATAACGGTTGGGCAATTTGGCTAGAAATTGTCCACTATCTAAAGCAAACTTCCGTTAAAATGCATTATTGTTCATATTCGATTTTTTTTTATATTTTAGAATTAAAATATGAGTAAATTACTGCAAACAATTAAATTCACTATTTTTAAAATATTTCAAATGAAACGTTTATCGTTAAAAGCTGTAACTAAACTTATTTGGTAAAACCTGAATAACTATTTTCCGGTGATTGTTGAAATGATGGCAAAAATAAAAAGTAATTTTATGTATGGCAAAAACAATACTGGTTCTGATTTTTTTTCACAAAGTTTTAGAACAGTTTGCTGCTCAGTGCAAGCTCAAAGTTGCTGAAGGCTATGTTGACTGAACTTGTCAAATTGCTCAGTATATCAATTATTGGCACAAACTGTGTTTGTAAATGCAAACAAGCAGCAACTTAAAAAATATGTTTGTTTTAATCAAACAATGTACCAAAACTTTGCAATCGTTTTCTACAAAAACTTGAGCGTTTAGACAAACATTTTTAAAAAATTGTATACAAAGCAATCACATATGTTTTGTGTATTTATGTAATAGAAAAATATTGATGCCGAAACGCAGTGCTAAAATAAACTCCTAATATTGACTTGCTTTTCTTTTTTATTATATTTTTACTATTCCTTTTCATTTTCTCATCTAGTACCTTCAACAACTCTGAGTTAGTCCTGCAAGCAAACACAATTTCCCTTCTTTTTCAAACAAGGCAACTTGCATTACTTTTCACAAAGAAGGTTTGACCGTCAAAAGCGAGTAGTTCTGAGGCAGAAACAGAAGTCTTTGGGAGAAGAAAAGACGAAAGAAGAAGACATCAAAACAGCAGTCTAAAATAGTTCTTTGGTAAAGTTCCAAGGGACCTGATGAGTGTCTCGGTTGCATGAAAAGTTCAAAGTCTCAGAGGACAGTTGGCATGCATTTCGCGGCTTTCATAGAAAGAGAGAGAGATAGAGAGCGAGAGAGGAGATAGAGAGAGAGAGAGAGCGAGATGAGATAGAGAAAGAGAGAGCACGCCATTGCACTCAATACCAGTGCCATGAATCGGGCGAGCCTCTTCGGATTTGCCCGCTGCAGAAACTCACTACTCTTTCACCCCTTATCAATTGCACCTTGATAGATTTACTCATTTTTCCGCCTCCCTTTACTTTTCATTTTTTAAATGGTTCCACTGGACAAAAGTTCACACAATCATTAACATTTCTTTTTCATGATTAACATTTTTTTTCTACAATTGTGAAAATATAGTATTTTTATTTCATTTTATTAATCATTAAAAATTAAATAAGACTCTGACTAATTAAAAAATTGAGTTTTTTCATGTAAAGTTTCAAATTTGTTGGGTTAAAATGATTTTTTTTTTGTACGTTTTTATTTTAAATCAAATTGTTGAACTTCTCTGTGTTTTTTTCAAAAGTTTGTTAAAGAGTCACAGTTCATTCACGCTGTAGGCTTTAAAAACAATTTTTTAAACGTAAATGTTTAATAATATATAGACTTTTATTTTTTTGTTTTCACATTGACATCTATGTAAAACAATTTTTTTATGTTTGCCTTGTTTTAAATTAACTTCAATAATTATTTAATTAAATAAAATCACTTTTTTAATTAACATCCCAAATGCATTCAGAAACCTCAATTATAATCAAATATAATCAGAATAAAAATTTAAAATTAACTTGAAAAAGGTTATTGAAAATATAGATTGATTTTATTTGATCAAACCAACTTGTTGATTAAGACAAATAATAATTATCAAAACCCCGAACCGCTAAAAACAAATAAAAATATTGCATAGTTTTATTTATGACAGGCTGCGTTTCAATAATGAAAAACATTTGTTATACAATTTCAAACAAATTCACTGCCAATGCCGTTTTGCCTTTTTGTTATTAATTGATGTCTTTCTCATTTAATTCATTCAGTAATCCAGTAATTTGTGAAAAGAGATGGGAAGAAAAAACGGACAACATTGACAAATATTAACACGGCTAATATTCCAATTACCCAAAAAACATTGAAAACATTTTTATTTGTTTTTTCTATTTGTTCTAAATTTACATAAAGGTAAACACTGTGGCGTAAGGTCAACCCGTTTTTAGGCAGTCATTGAAGCAAGGAATGAAAAGGATTAACGGCACATTAAACAAGCCAAAATCACTCAACAGCAAATCAAATCCGTTGCTAGAAACCAAAATGAAAAACCGCAGATAAAAGCGGTTTCAGAGAAAGATTCGAACAGACAGGTAAAAGGGGAAAAAGAAAAAACGTCGAATCACGGTTCTTTTTCTATGAAATTTAAAAGAGAAGAAGAAATAGCCGACTGAAGGAAAGAAACAGGATTCACCTTTTGGTCCCCACCACCACACCACTGACCACACTTCTGCCGTGAGAAGGCGACCATTCACCAATTGACGCATTGCGCTCTCCATTGAATTTCGGGTTCCCCTCGCCCAAAAAAGTATTTGCTGTTACAAGGCATTTGAGTGCTTGATTCCGATTGCCCCCCCCCCTTTTCTTCACTTTCTCTCTTTTTAAATCGCCTACTCATCTGGCCGTGTTTAGCAACACAGCACAGTAAAGCTTTGGCGCTGAAACAGCTTTCATCAATTACCGCCTTTGCAAACGCTAAATTGTTACCTTTTTTCATCAGTGATGTTGAATGTGAACGTGAACACCGAGTCATTATGACACCAACTTTTTGCCATTCGTTAAATGTCGGTGACAGGAGAAATGGAGAGCAAGTGAAAGAATAAAGCGATTACGCTTAAATTCAATTGAAGATTGAAGTCTCTTTTTCCTTTCTCTGACGGTGAAAGCAATTTTATTGCCGTTCTTTGCCCTTCCATGTCCTTTCTTTTTGGCCTTTGCCCTTGCCGACCCTGTTCCCATTGCCAAAAGCATGTTTGGCTACCTGCCTCCTCTCTTTTCTTTCCTCTTATCCAATTTGTTTACTTTTTGACGCAAAAGCCGATTTGTACTAAAGAAGAAGTCGAAAAAGAAGAGGGAGGGGGCAAAAACGAGAGAAAATGGCAAATGAGTTGACAGTGCAAACAAGAAGTACAGATAAGATAACGAGAAAAGGAGAAGAAGAAGGAGAAGGAGCAAAGTGCCGCCAGAACAACAACCTTTTGGTTTTAGCGTTCTTCGTTGGGGCCGCCTTTTTCCACTCATTTTCTTTAAGCCCAATTTTTTTGCAATACTTCTTCACCCTTCTTTCTGGTCAATTGGTAATGGCAAGCAGAGAGTATTGGTGTGGTCGATGATGTGCAGATAGTAAACACGGCAAATTCTAATGCCCGGACTGCAGGCCCAGCTGATGCTCTTGTTGACATCGACTTTGCAAAGTGGCTAGTTTTTTCCTCTTCTTTCTTCTTCTTCTTCTTCTTCTCCTCCTTTTCAGTTCTCAAAAACTCTGTACGTTTGCTACCAAACCAAACAGTAAGCTCTCCAAAGCCCTCAGAAGCTCTACAGTGTGGCAACAGTTTGTCAAAGTTTTTGCCCAGTCTCTGTTGATTCACTTACTCAATCAGTCACTCACTTTTTTCCAGTTAATTGCTTAGTAAATTATTGCGTCAATGTTTTAATAATGACGGTTTGTTTTTCTTTGCTGTTGTGCAATTTCCTCCTATAGTCAATTTAGAGTTTTGTTAATTTTAAATAAAGTAAAAGGACTGTACACAGAACTGTGGTTCCTGGTTTTTCTACTGTGCCGTTTGCATTGACTTAGTTCCCAGATTTGAGTTTTGCCTCTTGCAAATTTGCAATATCACACAATGGGGTGCTCACAAATCATCATTTCCTTTCTGGGTGTTCATTCACAAGAGGTTTCTATTTTGGCCCCCATTCTCTCGTTGTTCTGTAAAGTCACGCCTAGCCCAAGTGTCTTCGGTAGAAGGCCCTCTTTTCCTCTAAAACTTTTCTTTTCCACTGTGCTTTGAACTTAATTATAAGAAAAGGGCAAAAACAAAGAAAATAACCTGAAGACAAATTAGGAACAACAAAAGGAAACAAATAAAGTTTAAGGTGTCAAATTGACCGAATAATAATGTTGTCTCAGCTGCCGCCACTTTTACGCAAAATAAACCAGTACAAAATAAATTTTCCATTTTAAGAACAGTCAGGTTAAAGTACAGCAAAAGTTATTCTAGTCAATGTCAAACAGGTAGAACAGAATCAAAAAGTGTTTCTTACAATTGGCATCAGTGTAACGGTTTTGTTGGAAACTTGATCCCTAAATACATCACAATTTCACAAAACACAAACACTTAGACAAGACGACAGTGCATGCATTGTTTAATCCACAACAGCATTTGTGTTCAATAAAACAAAAGTTAAACAAATTGATTTCCTCAATATACTCAAAAATCAACCTCAGTCAGATCACTGTGTATGTTTAAAAACACGTATGCAATTTAGCGCACCTCATTCCACTTTCTTTATATGTACTGTGAATTTGATTGGGAAAAATAGGAATTCGTGAGCAGAAATGAACAAATATCAGAAAAAAGACGCTGTTTTTTCCCTGTTAGAGTTGTCCACTAGAGGTCCCTGTCGTTTGTTGTCACTTCCATTGCCATCACTTGACTGGTTACAGTGATTGGACTGATTGCAGAGATCTGTGCAAATGTGTCAATGCAGAACGACCAGTTATACCTCCTTTCTTTTGGATGCTCTATTTTTGAAACTGCTACTCAATTTATTTATGCCCTACTTGACACTTTCACTCTTGATAAGCGCTAAACCAGTGTATATTTGTTTTCTATCTTTTTTAACTCTCTCTTTCCGCTTTTTTTTTTCTCTTTCTCTCTCTCTCTCACGGATTATAAAACGGTCAAACAGAAAAAAAAGTTTTTATTTGCAAACCTGTGACAATTAAACCAAATTTTAAAAAAAACGGAAAAAAGAAAATACTTTTTGCAAAAATAAATGCGCAAAAACTTTAAAATTTTACTTTTTTTTAATGGGGCAAAAATTTATTTCACATAAAAATTTCAAAAAACCTCATCAACAATAAATTAAAATTTTTGGGATAAGGATTTAAGTTTAGTCTCGTTTTTATAGTTCCCTTTTTTTTATTAACATCCATTACAACAATAAATAAAATTGTTTGCCCAATTTTATGTTTTTGCAGATTTAAATGTTTTTTAAACTGACAACATGCCCGAATTTTTGGGGTTTTTAAAAAAACCCCATTGAAAAAAATGAATTGACAAAGATAAGTCTTATTTAAAATCCATAAGTGTTAAAGTTAAATCATTTTCATTTGTCGAATCATCCTAAACGTTTTTTTTTAAAAATTGGGTTAAAACATGTTTTTTAAATGGGGAAAGGGTTGACCTTTAATTGTTTTTCATTTGCTGTTTTTTGTCAATTACCCCAGGCCAGTTGATCGTTAGTTGCTTTTGACATAAAGGCCTGTAAGGGAAAGAAAAGAGGATTGTGGGAAATCCGTGACACATTTGCAAAAATTTTTTTACCATCGGGCCCAAAATTTTGGGATCGTTGGAAAGCTTTTGGCCAAGGGGAAAAAAAAAATGGCCAAGCCGTTAACCCTAGCAAACTGTTCGTCCCCGGGGCCCAGGTCATCTTTCAAAAAATTTTTTTTGAATTTATGATAGTTTTTTTAATATTTGTTCTTTATAAAATAGTGAGCCTGTGCATACTATTCAAATTTTTGTTTGCCAAACCGCAACTATTAAATTTAAGCAAAAATTCAAAAATGTTGTATTTTTGTTTTTTTAATCATTTTTTTTTTTGCTGTCTAGAATGCAAAGCATTAATGAAATTCAATAGTTTTAGGGCCGCAGGGTATTATTTTTAGTTTTAAAGATTTTTAAATTGACCGATTTGGAAAGATCGGTTATCGATTTTCTACTTCCCGGGTTTTTTTTGTTCCGAAAAAAATTTTTAATCGATTCCTCGTGTTGAAAACCCCCCAAAAAGGTATTTTTTGATAATATTAAATTAAAAAACTTAAATTTCAATGATTAATTTGTTATTTTTGCAAAAAAATTTTAAATGTTATTTTGGTCTTAATTGATGGGTGCCTGCAGTACCACTATTTGGGGATGATAAAAAGCCAAAGAATAAAAACCACGCCGTTAAAACCCTTTGTTTCTAACAAAACTTTCCCCTTTACCGACGTAAAATCAAAATTTGAGGTCACTTACCCTTCACTTTATTGGGGGTAATTGATAGTCCTGCCCAGGTACCAGCTGCTATTTGGTGTCGTAAAAAAACCAATGAAAAGGGAAAATCAGGCCGTTACCGTTTGTTTCTAAACAAATTTGGTTTTCCCCCAAGGCAAAATTACGTTATGAAAAATATGCTTAAACCTTCTGGCGGAAGAACCCATTTTGCCCAGAGACAAACGTAACGCGTTAAAAAACTTCATTTATTTGTTTTTTTATTGGGGAAAAAATATTACTGACCAGCATTTCCTCTAAGTTGGCAAGTCAGGTTTACTTCATACTTTTATCTTTACCCCTCTGGCGGAAACCAGAGTTCTAAAAAATAGCGGTAAAAGCGTTCGATTCTCTTATCAAATTTCTTTTCTAAATTCCCAAAATTTGCTGGTACCCCACAGGGCCCTTTTCAATTAGGGGGCCCTAAATTGACAATGTTCAAGGTGACCTCATAACTTTGTTCTTTACGCCCTCTGGTAGAACCCCGATTTTGCCCTAAAAAAAACTAACGGGGTTGAGTTCTTTCTTTCATTGGGTTTTACAGTACCACTGTAGCTGTACCTAGGGAGGACCCTAATTAAAACCAAAAAACCATTTGAAATTTTTTCAAAAAAACAAAAAAATCAATTTAAATTTTAATGATTTTTTAAATTTAAAAATTACTCACCAAATACCTATTTGTGTTTTTAACACGAGGAATCGATTAAATAGTTTCGACCAAAAAACCAACCGAAGTAGTCGTACATCTTCCACTTTCCTTCAATTTAAAATCTTTAAAACTAATAATACCCTGCAGGCTAAAAAAATTATAGAATATACAATTAAATGCTTTGCAATGATCTAGACATCGAAAAAATGATTAAAAACACAAAATACCCAACATTTTGAATTTTGCTTATATTTTAATCTATTTGCGTTTTGGCAAATAAAATAATGGTTTTCCCCTCTTCTATATATAAAAAAACAATTTTTTTTAAAAAAAAATTCCCCATAAAATTTAAAAAAAAAATTTTTGAAAGTCGACCCTTTTGCCCCCTGTACGAACCAATTTTTCTAGGCTAAACGGCTTAGCCATTTTTTTCCCTGGGCCAAGCTTTCCAAAATACCCAAATTTGGCAGGTACAAAAATTTTTCAAAATTTTTTCCCGTGAAATGTGTACCCGGGGAACCCAAGGGTGAAGAAAATGAAATTTTAAAATAAAAGTTACGCATTTAAGCAAAATAAAAAAAAAAAAAACCAAAATTTTATGGAATGAAAAAAAAAATTGCTTTAAAAAGATGCAATCAAAAATTTAGAAATATGAATAACGTGGAATCAGAAAAATTACAGGGTTTGGGAACGTTAACAAAAGAAGAAAAGAAAAAAAGAGAGAGAGAAAGGAGGAGAGAGAGAAAGGCAAAAAAGTTAAAAATTCGGTGATTTTTAAAGGAAGAAGCCAGTGTTTTTTTGAAAATAATCGGGGATTGTAGGTTAAAAAGCAAAAATATCACTTTTTGTCAAAAATTTTGTTTTTCCCCTTTGCCTGCTCATCATCATTCATTTCACTTCTTGTCAATGTCACAAACTGGCAAATTTACACCCATTGCCAAGTTTAACCTTAGGGCAGTTTTGAACCAGCGCAAAGAGAAAAAGGGTTTCCTGTTTTCAGACACTTGTGTTTTTTTCTAAAAAAACTTTCGAAATTCGTTACCCATTAGCTGTGATTTGCTTTTCGTTTGACGTTGTGTTTTGTTTGCCATTAACTAAAACTCTTCAGCCCTGCTCTTAGTTTGCACTACTTTTAAACTCGTTCAGAAGTGTGTCTGTTTTTTTCTGAAACGGGTTCTCTTTTTTTCCTTTTTTTCACCCTTTAATTTCACTGGTTTTTTTGCTGTTTCCAAAAATTTTTTTGCAGTGCTGTTTTTGTTGTTTGGGTATTTGTTGTGCAAACTCTGCCAGAAAAAACCAATGTTTTTTGCGTGATAACATTTTTCTCGTAAGTAGCAATAACAAAAAAAAAAAAAATAGCCGGCAATAGTTGGATACCTGTCAATGTATGGCGTTTAAAAGGTGGTGGTGGTGGTGATATGTTAAAAGTGGGCCCGGTTTGTTAAAAGCGCAAAAAAAAGCTTTAAAAAATTCTTTCTCTTGTAAAAACCAATGACTAAAAAAAAACAAAACAAAAAAAAAAAAGAATAGGAACTGATATCAGTTAACGATGAGTAGCAAAAATAAGTTGGTAAATAAAATGTAAGTTTGTGTTTGTTTGTTTGTGTGGGGTAGCGAGGCGGAAAAAATGAATCACAAGGTTTTTTTAAAAAGGTAACAAAAAAAGAGAGAGAGAGGAATTGCGAAAAAAAAACTGGAAAAATTGGATTTGTTGAAGCTCATCCTGATTCGGTGAAAGGTTTGCTGGCGTTTTGGTAAAAGATCATGTTGTTGCAGATGACAAGACCCAAATGCTGAGAACACTTGAAAATTGAAAGAGGGGCAGGGTGAAACGGGTTCCAATAGAAAAAAACATAAAAAAGGGCAAGACACGGAAGGAAAAAGGGTTTTTCAACAAAAAAGTTAATTTTAACCCTTTTTTTGCGCTATGGTGGTGGTCATTAGTTGGTCATGATATTAATTCGGCAGAGGATGCTTATAACAAACGAAATTTTTTTTGGGACGTGTGGCAAAGGGATAAAAGGAAGATAAAGAGATGAGATCTAATGAATATAAAAGTTTTTAAGAATTTAAATTATGCCATTTGACCTTGTTTTATAGTAAAAAGGGGAAAAATTGAAAGGAATTTTTTGGAAAACCGAGGCCCTTGATAAAATTTTAATAATTAAAATTTTTTTGGCCCAAAATTTTTTTTGGGAAATTGATTTGCAATGGAAGGTTATGATAAATTTTTGTTTACTAAAGGTTTTAAAAACTCAAAAAAGGGGCTGTTTAAAATGGGGAGTTTGGGCAACCAAATAAAAAGGTCAAAAAAAAAACAAAAAAAAAAAAAGGGTTGATAAAAAAGTAGAAATATTTTCTCTATTGTAATAAAAAATATAATAATGATAATAGCATAAATCTGTAATGAATAAAATAAGTTTTCCTTATAAAAATATTTTTATTTGTGACGCCAAATGAAAAAACCCCACTTCTTTTTGCAAATGTCTTAGGAAAATTCCTGTCCTCTTTTTGTACATAAGTGTTTTTTGGTAACTTTGCTCTGTTTTTTTTTTGTACAAATCAGGCCAAGAATGACAAAAAAAGGGTTAAGGCACAAGGAAAGTTTAAAGAGAAAAAAGAAGAAAGAAAAGAAACAGGTCAATTGGCTGTGAAACGTCAAAGAAAAAGGGGTCAAAGATATAGGGGGGAATTAAGAGGCGTCAAAGATAATAAAGAATAAAGGAGTGAGAAAAATGAGTGAGTGATCATGAGAAGAGAGAGAGAGAGGGGAAAATGATTTAGTTTTCTTTTTTTTCATCAAATTTTCCCCGGGCGCCCCACAATCTACAAAGTGAAGACATGTAGAGCAGGGGGGAAAAGTGAGCAAAAAAAAGAATGAGAAGAGAGAGGGGAAAAGGCGCAAACTGCACAAAAAAAAAAATGCCTTGAGTAGAAAATAAAGTCTTTGGGTTTTTAGTGTTGTAAAAGGATAACAATAGCCCGTCGGTTTTGCCGTTCTGGAAAGGGGAACAAAGAAAGTACTGAAGAGGGGCCCGTCAAATGAAAAAATGATGAGATAGTGTGTGTGTGTGTGTGTTTGGTCACTGGGCTGGTAATTGACTGTGTTTCAGTGTTTCACCTTGTGGTAATCTGTTTTCCCCTTCGAATAAACACTTTAAGTATGTGTGTGTTGCAAATGTTTGTTTGAAATGCTGGGTCCAATGGGGAATCGCTGTTTTGGGCAAAAGATGAGAAAAAAAATTTTTTTAGTTTGAAGACCTGTGTGTGTGTGTCAAGTTCTTTTACTAAAAGAAAATTAAAAACATATTCGTTCAAAAATGAAGGGGAAATAAATGATAAAACCGCTAACTTAAAACAAAAGTTATTTATATTGATGGCGGTGAAAAAAGACAATGGTAACTAACCAACTGTAAAATAAATTTCTTTCCCGGTTTGTGCGCAGTAAATGAAGCCCATGAAAATGTATCATCTCATACGAAAAAAGAAAGAAAAAGTGACATAAATTAAGGAAAGCTGACTCTTTCCTTTTCATTTTTGCATTCTTCTCTCTACCTTCGTTTTCCTCTGAATCGGCTCAGGAGTTGAAACCGACAAAAAAAAAAACCTTTTTCCGCCATTGCACATCTTTTTTTCCCTGCATTTTTTCCCGGCGGGCGGCACTTTTTGGGGCATTTTTCTCCTTTTTTCTACCGTTTTGTTTAAAAGGAAGCCACCCCAGCTACACCAAAAAGGAGGCTCAATTTTACAAGTGGAAAATTGGAGTTTAATTTAGAGGGGGAAAAAAATTTTTGATGCTACATGCCCGCTATCACCCTTTTATATTTCCCCCGCTTCCATCATCGTCATAGAGGGGGGAAATTTGAAAGTCAGCCCCCGTGGAAAGAATTAAAGGCAAAAACGAGTTTTCAATTTCATGGCAGCCTTTTTTTTTTTAATTATTGCCCTAATTACCAAAAACCCTTTTACTGATACCAATTAAAACCAAAACGTGTGGGCAGTATTTCAGATCGGGAAAAAAACCTGAAAACTGAAGTGGCGGGAAGATTTGGCGGAAACTTTCACAAAACACACGTTGACGACACGTTTCTGGAAAAAGAAAAATGCATCATTTAAAACTGCAATAACAGCAAGTGAACAAAAAACACATTACTGATCACAAAGTGGCAAAGTTCAACTTCCGGGGAACCAACTTCTGATTTTCGTAATGGGCCGTTAAACACCCAAAATATACAATACAGGTGGGCCCCTTAATGTCACAAATTTCAATCGTTGTTTGTGCAAAACATAAAAAAAAAACTATTTCTGATAACTAAAAATTTATCTTAAAAGCAACTTTCATCTTTTATTAGCAATTTTTGATTTTGATTTTTAAACCCCTAACCCGAAAATACACCAAAAAATTTTGAGGCGTCCGGGGGGCCCCCTCTATGGAAACCCCGTATTTTAAAGGAGCGTCAAAACGCATGCCCGGGGGAAAAGGGAAACCTGCTTTAAACCCCCGGCCGCAGAGCGTAAGCCGCCCCGCCCGCGGCGGCTAACGCCTTTAAATTTAGTTTTTCTCAAAGATACTCCAAACCGCCGCAAAAACGGGGGGCGACAAAAAAAAAAACCCGAAGATCTTTAACGAAACTCCAAAAAACCCGCAAAAAAGCAAAAATTTTTCAACCAAAAATTGGGAAAAACTCATCCTATTGGGCCCCGTTTTGAGGCGAAAAAAGGCCCCCCCCCGCAAAAATGGGCGCCCCTTTCCAATTGCCAAAAGGCGGCTAATTCCCCCCAAAAATTCCTCAAAATTTACCTTTTTTTAAAATTTTTGCTCTTCGGTGGCAATTGGAAGATGGTGATAAACTTTTGGGGCCGGGCCTTTTTGCCCCTCCAAAAAGGCGGCAATAGAGTGATTTCTCAAATTTTGGAAAAAAACCGCTTTTTTTTTTTTTCGGGGGTTTTGGATAAACGTTTTATTAATTTTTGAGGGGGCGGGCCTTGTCGTCACCGCTTTGCTTTGCGGTGGGTAAATTTTTTTTACTTTTTTTATTTCAGAGGTTTTTAGAGTTTGCAGCTGCTACCGGCGGCTGTTAAGTACGTTGATGATCTTCGAGGGCGGTCCTTGTCGCCGCCGCTTTGCGGGGGGCTATCGGGTATCTTTTAATTGGCATTAAAATTAGGGGCGTTAGCCGCCGTTTTCCGCAAACTCAGCTCTTTGCGGCGAGTTTGCAGGTTTCCCTTGGGCCGACAACGTTTTTGAGAGCTCCTAGGGAAAACATGGGTTTTTCCCCTAGAGAAGGGCCCGGGGTTTTCCAAAATTTTTTGGGGGATATCTTTTTGGGTTTCTGGTCAAAAAACCTGATCTAAATTGGGTTAAAAAATATAAAGAGTTTCTTTACAATACATTTTTTGTTTAAAAATAGCTTCAAAATTTTTTTGCTTAAACCCAAAGATTGAAATTTGTTTAACTTTTGGGGGGCCCCCCCTGTTATATCCCTTCCGGAGAACTGAGTGAAAGATAGCTGGAATGGCCAACAAAAAGACGACAACAGACAACCCCGGGCAAACAATTTCAAAACCTTTTTCCAACCCGCGCAAACATGGCCCGCATGTTCATCACTTTGGGTCAGTAAGGGGACGGGAAATTTTGGGGTGGGGGGGGGGAAAAAAAAACTCCCTCGGAAACCCCCCGCTTGATAAGGACCAAAGAACTCAGCATGGCTTGTTTGGCTGCGTTTTTGTTGTTGGCTTCGTTTGGGGGGGTTTTTGCTGAAAAACCCTTGATGCCTTGGTTTTCCGCAAAGCCCAAACTGCCATTTTTTTCGCCCCCTTTTTTTCTTTAGAATTTTTTTTAACTAAAAGCAATTTGTTCGATACTGTTTTAATGATTTTGGTGACCACTCAAATGGGCGCCCCCAAAACTACTGTTGTGGCAAATTATTAGAAAAACAACACCTGGCCGTTTTCGTCCTCACATCAAAATGATGATGATAAGGAGGTTTTTGTCAAATAAAAAAATTTTTTTAGTTTCATTTTTAAATTTTGTCGCCGTTTTAAAAATTTTGGACACTTTTTTTGCTAGAATAATTTTTGGTTTCCAATAAATTCAAAGGTTCTAAAAGGGTTTTTGGCGGGGGCGTAAAAATTGGGGAAAAGTGTGTTTGGGGGTTTGTGCATCAGGGTTATTAGTGTTTGACTTGCAAGTTGGGATTTTAATTTAAAAAAAAAATTTTTAAATTGGGTTTTTAAATGATATCGACTTTTTGGGTTTGGGGTTTTTTCTATTTTAAAAAACCCCAAAAAAAGCACTAAATTAATTTAAAAAGATGGCAAGTTTTCTAGCCTATTAAACCCTAATTTAAATTTTAAATTTTTTTTTTTCAGTTTTTTAAAAAAGTTTGCTTGAGAACAACTGAAAATGTTTTTTTTAAAAAAAATAAAAAGCCCGAAAAAAAAACGGTTTAAAATTATAAACACCTGAAAACCAAAAAAAATATACTTAAAATTGAAAAAAATTAAACCCAAGGAAAAAAAAATTTTTATTAAAATTTAAAAAATACACCGAAAAAGGGCAAAAAGGGGAAAAATTAAAAGAAAAATCTAGATCAATTCACGGGGAACCCAAAAATTCAAGCGTTTTGAGGGGAAAACCCAAAAACCCCTTTTTTAAAAACGTGGGGAAAGTGTGTGCTGGAAATTCCCAAATTCTAAAAAAAGGTTTTTTTTTCTTAAAATCATTACTCTTAGTGAACATTTGCTCTTTTTTTTCCCCCAAAAGGCCTTTAATGTGTTCACTTTTAAATTTTTTCCCCAGTTTTAGTGTGTCAGAACCAGAAGAAAACAAAAACGTAAGTAAAGAGTGAAAATAATGAAGAGTCAGTCAGTCAAATTTTAAGGTCGGCTAACCTTCGCCAACTTTTGTCACGACGTGCCGCTGCCGCTGCGTCGCTCTTTGAGGAAGTAAAAAAATGTCAATGCATTGATCTGGGAAGCGGGGAATTCTCGGAAACAATCAATGGAATTATATCGATTCCATTTCCACTCTCCGCCTTTTCTTCCTTCGCCTACGTTTCATTCTAACATCGATCCGCGTCGATCGATCGATCGAACCGCGTGGTGCCTGGAGGGCAGGAAAAAGGAAAGAAAAAAATAGAACCAGTGCGACTACTTTTTGAAAATTCACAACTGTCTATCCTAGCCCGATTCGCCCGCCCCGAGCACATGTGGCATCTCTTTTCCTGTTATTTTTTTTTTTTGTCTTCCGTTAACAGTAACAATTTTGTCTTTATATTCTTTTGTGCTACTCTGAACCGGCAAAAAAGGTCATTAAAATTAGGCTATGCAAGCTTTTATTACTAATTTTTGTGTTGGCAAACTTTTCATTACTGCTAGCGCTAAACTTTTTATTTCATTGCGACAACAAAATATAAATTAAATGAAAAATAGAGAGCACAAGTGAATGCATGCAAAATTTGAAAAAGGTGGCTCTAGTTCTATTTAAACTGTAAACCATACACTTTTATTTTTGAACTACTTTTTATATAATTCAATTCTTTATTTCATTTTCTTCATTTAATTTCATTGCTCCTCAAAGACTTGTATACTTTTAAGTGCAACGCAAACTTGCACAAAAAAGTAGCGTCAAAGGGCCGACCGCATCAACTCCTGCTGTGACTTCAATTGAGGAATTTAGCGCCAGTCCTCGTTCTTTTTCAAACTTCAGTAAACAGTCGGTTTTCAGTATTTGCACTTTTTTCCCTTGCCATTGAAATAATCCTTTACAAATTGAAAGTAAGGATGATTCATCTCTTTTGATCCTTTCTTGCTTCCATCATGTTAAAGCGCCCTTTTGTAATATTAGTGGGCAACCCACCAATGGGGGTGGCAGTTGATTAGTGAGACGATTGGTTTAACATAATTTTTTACTAATTAAATCCTATTCTACTGCAAAACCTTGCTGGCCAAGCGGCAGTGCAGCAGGTTAGTTTCAAAACTTTTCGTCCACATACTGAAAAAATGCTGAAAAAGTCAACAACAAAAGAAAAAATAAGTGCATTAGCCCATATTGAATTAACTTCAACTTGACGAGGCCCCCCCCCCCCCCTACTCATGTGGTAATTGGCTTAAATTTAAATTACATAACGAAAAACCACCGTTTCTATATTTTTCTAGATTTTGTACATTTTTTTGGCCCAAAACTACTTGTCCAAAACAATTTTTCATCACTGCGTGGGACATTTAAACAAACAATTTAAAACAGTATGACTAAATTAAAGTAGATTTTTTTTTGCAGGTTTAAACAATTTTACGAAAATGATTAAATCTTGTGTGAGCTCAACTAAATAATAACCACGGGATTTTTGTAAACATCTTAAACATAACAAGATAACAGTAAAGCAACCAGCGTAATTATGATTGTTCAGTTTCCATGTGTGCGTTTAAAAATTTAGCGAAATACAAACGTAGTAGCTTGAGGCACTTAAACTTAATGTATGTTTTTTAAAGAAAACACTATACAAGGTTTTGTTAATTAATTAAAATTGCTACTTTTCATCTGTTTGAACTTCAACAACACACATGCAAAAAGAATGTTGTTTTAAAAACGATTATTTATGAAGGCATAACAATTAAAATTTTGCACTTATTACCAGTTGCACTCACACTAGCAAAAATATTGAAAAATTTGTAAAAATGCCAAATTCCAAGTGAATTTTGATAAAACAAAACAATTGAATTGATTTTTTGCTTGACGCTTCTTTTTTTAAATGCACTGTTACACCACAAACATTTAAAATTTTTAAACGTTGTTTAATTCAAATAATTAAAAAAGGAAATTAAATAAATTTTTAGTTTTAAAAATTTGCGAAAAAACGTTAAAGGGGATTCAGATTTCTATTCCTACACTTGTGATTTTAATAGTAAAACAACTAAGCAGTTAATTGACTAAAATAAAACGAAAAGTTTAACATTGTGAAAAACCCGGCACTGCACACTGCCGTCTGCTAATTGTCATTCTAACTAAAATTTTTTCTATTGTTACTTTGTTGCTTAAATTGGAAACAAAAACAAAAACATGGGAAAATGATCTGTGCCAATTGTCAGTAATCGTGTTTACTGTTCTATTGCGAACATGACAATGATTAAGCTTTCGCAGCAAGAGGGGTTTGTAATTTTGTACTTATAACAACAACAAAAAAGGTAAGTTTAAAATGAGAACAAAATAACAGAGGGAAAGATGTGCACTCGGAAGATCAATGATTTTGAATTTATTGTGACTTAATTGTTCCAAAACATTGTTTTTTTGGTCTGCCACATTTTCAACAGTGAACGCATAACGGTTGGGCAATTTGGCTAGAAATTGTCCACTATCTAAAGCAAACTTCCGTTAAAATGCATTATTGTTCATATTCGATTTTTTTTTATATTTTAGAATTAAAATATGAGTAAATTACTGCAAACAATTAAATTCACTATTTTTAAAATATTTCAAATGAAACGTTTATCGTTAAAAGCTGTAACTAAACTTATTTGGTAAAACCTGAATAACTATTTTCCGGTGATTGTTGAAATGATGGCAAAAATAAAAAGTAATTTTATGTATGGCAAAAACAATACTGGTTCTGATTTTTTTTCACAAAGTTTTAGAACAGTTTGCTGCTCAGTGCAAGCTCAAAGTTGCTGAAGGCTATGTTGACTGAACTTGTCAAATTGCTCAGTATATCAATTATTGGCACAAACTGTGTTTGTAAATGCAAACAAGCAGCAACTTAAAAAATATGTTTGTTTTAATCAAACAATGTACCAAAACTTTGCAATCGTTTTCTACAAAAACTTGAGCGTTTAGACAAACATTTTTAAAAAATTGTATACAAAGCAATCACATATGTTTTGTGTATTTATGTAATAGAAAAATATTGATGCCGAAACGCAGTGCTAAAATAAACTCCTAATATTGACTTGCTTTTCTTTTTTATTATATTTTTACTATTCCTTTTCATTTTCTCATCTAGTACCTTCAACAACTCTGAGTTAGTCCTGCAAGCAAACACAATTTCCCTTCTTTTTCAAACAAGGCAACTTGCATTACTTTTCACAAAGAAGGTTTGACCGTCAAAAGCGAGTAGTTCTGAGGCAGAAACAGAAGTCTTTGGGAGAAGAAAAGACGAAAGAAGAAGACATCAAAACAGCAGTCTAAAATAGTTCTTTGGTAAAGTTCCAAGGGACCTGATGAGTGTCTCGGTTGCATGAAAAGTTCAAAGTCTCAGAGGACAGTTGGCATGCATTTCGCGGCTTTCATAGAAAGAGAGAGAGATAGAGAGCGAGAGAGGAGATAGAGAGAGAGAGAGAGCGAGATGAGATAGAGAAAGAGAGAGCACGCCATTGCACTCAATACCAGTGCCATGAATCGGGCGAGCCTCTTCGGATTTGCCCGCTGCAGAAACTCACTACTCTTTCACCCCTTATCAATTGCACCTTGATAGATTTACTCATTTTTCCGCCTCCCTTTACTTTTCATTTTTTAAATGGTTCCACTGGACAAAAGT
Organism: Tyrophagus putrescentiae; assembly: GCA_024499935.1. Lineage (NCBI taxonomy): Eukaryota > Metazoa > Arthropoda > Arachnida > Sarcoptiformes > Acaridae > Tyrophagus > Tyrophagus putrescentiae. The sequence continues at coordinate 16,033,378 of JAMZRA010000005.1, forward strand.
TCACACAATCATTAACATTTCTTTTTCATGATTAACATTTTTTTTCTACAATTGTGAAAATATAGTATTTTTATTTCATTTTATTAATCATTAAAAATTAAATAAGACTCTGACTAATTAAAAAATTGAGTTTTTTCATGTAAAGTTTCAAATTTGTTGGGTTAAAATGATTTTTTTTTTGTACGTTTTTATTTTAAATCAAATTGTTGAACTTCTCTGTGTTTTTTTCAAAAGTTTGTTAAAGAGTCACAGTTCATTCACGCTGTAGGCTTTAAAAACAATTTTTTAAACGTAAATGTTTAATAATATATAGACTTTTATTTTTTTGTTTTCACATTGACATCTATGTAAAACAATTTTTTTATGTTTGCCTTGTTTTAAATTAACTTCAATAATTATTTAATTAAATAAAATCACTTTTTTAATTAACATCCCAAATGCATTCAGAAACCTCAATTATAATCAAATATAATCAGAATAAAAATTTAAAATTAACTTGAAAAAGGTTATTGAAAATATAGATTGATTTTATTTGATCAAACCAACTTGTTGATTAAGACAAATAATAATTATCAAAACCCCGAACCGCTAAAAACAAATAAAAATATTGCATAGTTTTATTTATGACAGGCTGCGTTTCAATAATGAAAAACATTTGTTATACAATTTCAAACAAATTCACTGCCAATGCCGTTTTGCCTTTTTGTTATTAATTGATGTCTTTCTCATTTAATTCATTCAGTAATCCAGTAATTTGTGAAAAGAGATGGGAAGAAAAAACGGACAACATTGACAAATATTAACACGGCTAATATTCCAATTACCCAAAAAACATTGAAAACATTTTTATTTGTTTTTTCTATTTGTTCTAAATTTACATAAAGGTAAACACTGTGGCGTAAGGTCAACCCGTTTTTAGGCAGTCATTGAAGCAAGGAATGAAAAGGATTAACGGCACATTAAACAAGCCAAAATCACTCAACAGCAAATCAAATCCGTTGCTAGAAACCAAAATGAAAAACCGCAGATAAAAGCGGTTTCAGAGAAAGATTCGAACAGACAGGTAAAAGGGGAAAAAGAAAAAACGTCGAATCACGGTTCTTTTTCTATGAAATTTAAAAGAGAAGAAGAAATAGCCGACTGAAGGAAAGAAACAGGATTCACCTTTTGGTCCCCACCACCACACCACTGACCACACTTCTGCCGTGAGAAGGCGACCATTCACCAATTGACGCATTGCGCTCTCCATTGAATTTCGGGTTCCCCTCGCCCAAAAAAGTATTTGCTGTTACAAGGCATTTGAGTGCTTGATTCCGATTGCCCCCCCCCCTTTTCTTCACTTTCTCTCTTTTTAAATCGCCTACTCATCTGGCCGTGTTTAGCAACACAGCACAGTAAAGCTTTGGCGCTGAAACAGCTTTCATCAATTACCGCCTTTGCAAACGCTAAATTGTTACCTTTTTTCATCAGTGATGTTGAATGTGAACGTGAACACCGAGTCATTATGACACCAACTTTTTGCCATTCGTTAAATGTCGGTGACAGGAGAAATGGAGAGCAAGTGAAAGAATAAAGCGATTACGCTTAAATTCAATTGAAGATTGAAGTCTCTTTTTCCTTTCTCTGACGGTGAAAGCAATTTTATTGCCGTTCTTTGCCCTTCCATGTCCTTTCTTTTTGGCCTTTGCCCTTGCCGACCCTGTTCCCATTGCCAAAAGCATGTTTGGCTACCTGCCTCCTCTCTTTTCTTTCCTCTTATCCAATTTGTTTACTTTTTGACGCAAAAGCCGATTTGTACTAAAGAAGAAGTCGAAAAAGAAGAGGGAGGGGGCAAAAACGAGAGAAAATGGCAAATGAGTTGACAGTGCAAACAAGAAGTACAGATAAGATAACGAGAAAAGGAGAAGAAGAAGGAGAAGGAGCAAAGTGCCGCCAGAACAACAACCTTTTGGTTTTAGCGTTCTTCGTTGGGGCCGCCTTTTTCCACTCATTTTCTTTAAGCCCAATTTTTTTGCAATACTTCTTCACCCTTCTTTCTGGTCAATTGGTAATGGCAAGCAGAGAGTATTGGTGTGGTCGATGATGTGCAGATAGTAAACACGGCAAATTCTAATGCCCGGACTGCAGGCCCAGCTGATGCTCTTGTTGACATCGACTTTGCAAAGTGGCTAGTTTTTTCCTCTTCTTTCTTCTTCTTCTTCTTCTTCTCCTCCTTTTCAGTTCTCAAAAACTCTGTACGTTTGCTACCAAACCAAACAGTAAGCTCTCCAAAGCCCTCAGAAGCTCTACAGTGTGGCAACAGTTTGTCAAAGTTTTTGCCCAGTCTCTGTTGATTCACTTACTCAATCAGTCACTCACTTTTTTCCAGTTAATTGCTTAGTAAATTATTGCGTCAATGTTTTAATAATGACGGTTTGTTTTTCTTTGCTGTTGTGCAATTTCCTCCTATAGTCAATTTAGAGTTTTGTTAATTTTAAATAAAGTAAAAGGACTGTACACAGAACTGTGGTTCCTGGTTTTTCTACTGTGCCGTTTGCATTGACTTAGTTCCCAGATTTGAGTTTTGCCTCTTGCAAATTTGCAATATCACACAATGGGGTGCTCACAAATCATCATTTCCTTTCTGGGTGTTCATTCACAAGAGGTTTCTATTTTGGCCCCCATTCTCTCGTTGTTCTGTAAAGTCACGCCTAGCCCAAGTGTCTTCGGTAGAAGGCCCTCTTTTCCTCTAAAACTTTTCTTTTCCACTGTGCTTTGAACTTAATTATAAGAAAAGGGCAAAAACAAAGAAAATAACCTGAAGACAAATTAGGAACAACAAAAGGAAACAAATAAAGTTTAAGGTGTCAAATTGACCGAATAATAATGTTGTCTCAGCTGCCGCCACTTTTACGCAAAATAAACCAGTACAAAATAAATTTTCCATTTTAAGAACAGTCAGGTTAAAGTACAGCAAAAGTTATTCTAGTCAATGTCAAACAGGTAGAACAGAATCAAAAAGTGTTTCTTACAATTGGCATCAGTGTAACGGTTTTGTTGGAAACTTGATCCCTAAATACATCACAATTTCACAAAACACAAACACTTAGACAAGACGACAGTGCATGCATTGTTTAATCCACAACAGCATTTGTGTTCAATAAAACAAAAGTTAAACAAATTGATTTCCTCAATATACTCAAAAATCAACCTCAGTCAGATCACTGTGTATGTTTAAAAACACGTATGCAATTTAGCGCACCTCATTCCACTTTCTTTATATGTACTGTGAATTTGATTGGGAAAAATAGGAATTCGTGAGCAGAAATGAACAAATATCAGAAAAAAGACGCTGTTTTTTCCCTGTTAGAGTTGTCCACTAGAGGTCCCTGTCGTTTGTTGTCACTTCCATTGCCATCACTTGACTGGTTACAGTGATTGGACTGATTGCAGAGATCTGTGCAAATGTGTCAATGCAGAACGACCAGTTATACCTCCTTTCTTTTGGATGCTCTATTTTTGAAACTGCTACTCAATTTATTTATGCCCTACTTGACACTTTCACTCTTGATAAGCGCTAAACCAGTGTATATTTGTTTTCTATCTTTTTTAACTCTCTCTTTCCGCTTTTTTTTTTCTCTTTCTCTCTCTCTCTCACGGATTATAAAACTGGTCAATGCAGAAAAAACAAGTTTCCATTTGCAAACCTGTGACAACTTGAATACCAAACTTATAAAAAAACGGAAATAAGAAGATGACTGTTTTGCAAAAATAAATGCTGCAAAAACTTTAAAATTTTGCACTTTTTTATTAATGGAGCAACAATTTATTTGCACATAAAAATTACAAAAATCACTCATCACACAATAAATTAAATTTTTGGTATAAGGTATTGAATTGTTTAGTCAGTCGTTTTTATAGTATCCAGTTTATCTTTTATTAATCATCCTTATTACAACAATAAATAAAATTGTTTGCCCAACTTTGATGTTTTTGCAGATTTAAATGTTTTTTAACACTGCACAACTATGCCTGAATTTAGGTGTTTTTAAAAACACACATTGAAAAATATGAATTGACAATGATATAGTCATTAGTTATAATAATCATCATAAGTGTTAAAGTTGAAAGTCATTTACATTTGTCGAATCAGTCCTAAACGTTTTTTTATAAACAGTTGGCTTAAAACAGTGTTTTTTAAATGGGCAATGGGTTGACCGTTTAATTGTTTTTCATTTGCTGTTTTTTGTGCAATTACCACAGGCCAGTTGATCGATTAGTTGCTTTTGTACATAATGAGCCTGTAGAGCAAAGAAGAGAGGATTGTGGGAAGTCACTGTGACACATTTGCAAAAATTTTTTGTACCATCGGCCAAATTTGGTATCGTTGGAAAGCTTTAGGCCAGAGGAACAAAAAAAATGGCCAAGCCGTTAGGAGCCCTAGCAAATCTGTTCGTCCACCAGGGGCCGCACGGTCATGCTTTCAAAAATTATTTTTTGAATTTATGAGTAGTTTTTTTAATACTTGTGTTCTTTATAATGATAGATGAGCCTGTGCATACTATTCAATTTTAGTTTGCCAAAGCCGCAACTCATTAAAGTTATAAGCAAAAATTCAAAAATGTTGTATTTTTGTGTTTTTTAATCATTTTTTTTTTCGCTGTCTAGATATGCAAAGCATTAATGTAAATTCAATAGTTTTAGGCCTGCAGGGTACTTATTTTTAGTTTTAAAGATTTTTAAATTGACCGATTGGAAGAGATCGGTTATCGATTTTCTACTTCCGGTTGGTATTTTTGTTCCGAAAACTATTTTTAATCGATTCCTCGTGTTGAAAACCCCTAAATAGGTATTTTGGTGAGTAATATTAATTAAAATATTCATAAATAACATTTCAATGATTAAGTTTGTTATTTTTGCAAAAAATTTCAAATGTGTATTTTGGTCGTTAATTGATGGGTGCCTGCATGTACCAGCTACCGTTTGGGTAGCTGATAAAAAGCCAATGAATAGAAAACTCACGCCGTGTAAACCGTTTGTTTCTAGACAAATCGGTTCTCCTCTTCACCGACGTAAGAATCAAAGTTATGAGGTCACTTGACCACTTCACTTTATATGGGCCTAATTGATAGTACCTGCCTAGGTACCAGCTGCTATTTGGTGTCGATAAAAAAGCCAATGAATAGGATAACTCAGGCCGTTACCGTTTGTTTCTAAGCAAATTTGGTTCTCCACCAAGGCGAAAGTATATCAGTTATGAAATATATGCGTTAAACCTTCTGGCGGAAGAACCCATATTTGCCTAGAGACAAACTGTAACGACGTTAAAAATTCTTACATTTATTAGTTTTTTCATTGGGTAACTAAATATTAGCTGTACCTAGCATTCTCCTCATAAGTTGGCAAGTCAGGTTGACTTCATACATTTTATGGCTTTACGCCCTCTGGCTGGAAACCAGAGTTGCTAAAAACTAGCGGTAAAAGCGTTCGATTCTCTCCTATCAATTAGCTTTTCTAAATATCCAATATTAGCTGGTACCTCACAGGCACTTATCAATTAGGGCCCATAAGTTGACAAGTGTTCAAGGTGACCTCATAACTTTGCTTCTTTACGCCCTCTGGTAGAGACCCAGATTTTGCCATAGAAACAAACGTACACGGCGTTGAGTTCTTTCTATTCATTGGCTTTTAGCAGTACCACATGTAGCTCGTACCTACGGCAGGACCCTAATTAAGACCAAAATACCATTTGAAATTTTTGCAAAAATACAAAATAATCAATTTAAATTTTAATGATTTTTAATTACAATATTACTCACCACAATACCTATTTGTGTTTTTCAACACGAGGAATCGATTAAATAGTGTTCGACCAAAATACCAACCGAAGTAGTCGCTACATCTTCCACTTCCTGTCAATTTAAAACTCTTTACAAACGTCAATAAGTACCCTGCAGGCTAAAACTATTATAGAATATGACAATTAAATGCTTTGCAATGATCTAGACATCGAAAAAATGATTAAAAACACAAAATACCAAGCATTTTGAATTTTGCTTATATTTTAATCTACTTTGCGATTTTGGCAAATAAAATAATGGTTATGCACATCTCTTCTATATATAAAAGAACAATTTTATTTAAAAAAAAACTTCCTCATAAATTCAAAAAAAAAATTTTTGAAAGTCTGACCTTTGTGCCCCCGTGTGGACGAACCAGATTTGTGCTCAGGCTAAACGGCTTAGTCTCATTTTGTTCCTCTGGTCCTAAGCTTTCCAACTATACCCAAATTTGGCATGGTACAAAAATTTTTGCAAATGTTGTTCACCGTGCAAGTGTGTACCAGGAGACCAAGGATGAAGAATAATGAATTTAATATAAACTGTTACGCATTTATAGTCAAAATAAAAAATAAAAAAACCAAAATTTTATGGAATGAAAAAATAAAATTGCATGTAAAATGATGCAATCAAAAGTTTAGAAATATGAGATAGACGTGTTCGAATAACAGAAAAATTACAGGTTGGAGAACGTTAACAAGAAGAAGAAAAGAAAAAGAGAGAGAGAGAGAGAGAGAGCGAGTAGAGAGAAAGGCAAAAATAGTTAAAAATTCGGTGATGTTTAATGTGAAGAAGCCGAGTGTTTTGATGAATATAATGCGGGGTATTGTAGCGTTAAAAAGCAAAAATATCAGCTGTTGTTGTCAACAATTGTGTTTTCCTCATATTGCCTAGCTCATCATCATCTCATTTCACTTCTTGTCAATGTCACAATCTGGCAACTTTACACCACATTGCACAAGTTTAATCCTTAGGGCAGTTTTGAACCAGCGCAAAGACGAAAAAGGGTTTCGCTGTTTTCAGACATGCTTGTGTTTTTTGCTAAAAAAACTTTCGAAATATCGTTACCCATTAGCTGTGATTTGCTTTGTCGTTTGACGTTGTGTTTGTGTTGTGCCATTAACTAAAGCTCTTCAGCCGTAGCTCTTAGTTTGCACTACTTTTAAACTCGTTCAGAACGTGTGTCTGTTTTTAACTGAAACGGTTGCTCTTTTTTTCCTTTTTTTCACCTTAATTTCACTGGTTTGTTTGCTGTTTCCAAAATCTTGTTTGCAGTGCTGTTTTTGTTGTTGGGCTGATGTTGTTGTGCAAACTCTGACTCAGAAAAAACCAATGTTGTTTTGCGTGATACACATTTTTCTCGTAAGTAGCAATAACAAAAAAATAAAAAATAGCCGGCAATAGTTGGATCACACTGATCAATGTATGGCGTTAAATGGTGGTGGTGGTGGTGATAGTGTTAAAAGTGGTCCTGGTTTGTTAAGAAGCTGCAAAAGAAAGCTTTAAATCATTCTGCTTCTCTGTGTATAAAACCAATGACTAAAACAAAAACAAAACAAAAAAATAAAAGAATAGGAACTGATCAGTCAGTTAACGATGAGTAGCAAAAATAAGTTGGTAAATAAAGTGTAAGTTTGTGATTTGTGTTGTTTGTGTGGTGTAGCGAGGCGGAATAAATGAATCACAAGGTTTTTTAAACATGGTAAGCAAAAGAAAGAGAGAGAGAGGAGATTGCAGAAATAAAAAACTGGAAAAATTGGATTTGTTGATAGCTCATCACTGATTCGGTGAAAGGTTCGCTGGCGTTTTGGTAAACAGATCATGTTGTTGACAGATGACAAGACCAACTGCTGAGAGACACTTGAAGAACTTGAAAGAGGGACAGGAGTGAACACGGGTTCCAATAGAAACAAACATAAAAAGGACAAGACACGTGAAGGTAAAAGGGTTTTACAACAAGAAAGCTGATAATTTGGTAACCTTTTTCAGCGCTGATGTGTGGTGGTCATTAGTTGGATCATGATATTAATTCGGCAGAGGAGTGCTTACTAACAAACGAGAATTTATTTTTGGTACGTGTGGCAAAGGTGATAAACGGAAGATAAAGAGATGAGATCTAATGAATATACAAAGTTTTGAAGAATTAATTATGCCATTTGACCTTGTTTGATAGTAAAATGGGGAAATATTGAAAGGAATTTTTTGGAAAACCGAGGCCATTGATAATATTTATAATAATTAACTTTTATCAATTTGAACGTCAAATCCAAAGTTTCTATTTGGAAAAAAGATTTGCCCTGGAAGGGTTTTGATAAGGTTTTTTTTTAAATTTTGGTTTTAATAACTCAAAAAGTGGGCCCGTTTTAAAATTGGGGGAGTTTTGGGAAAAAAAAAAAAAAAATGGTCAAATAAAAAACAAAAAAAAAAAAGGGTTTAATAAAAAAGTAGAAAAATATTTCTCTATTAGTAATAATATAATATAATAAGGGTAAAAAGCAAAAAATTTTAAAGAATAAAAAAGTTTTCCCTTATTTTTAAAAAATTTTATTTGGGGGAAACCAAAAATGAAAAAACCCCACCATGCCAAAATTTCTTAAAAAAAAATTCCGGGGGTCTTTTTGGGGGATAAGTGTTTTTTTGGTAACTTTTTTTTTTTTGGGTTTTTTACAGAATCATGCCCAAAAAGCAAAAAAGAGAAAGGCACAACGGGGAAAATTTAAAGAGAAAAGGGAAAAAGAAAAAAAAAGAATCAGGGCAAATTTGGGTGTGAGAACCCTCAAAGAAAGAAAGGGGGCAATGGTATGAGGGGGGAAGTGTAAGAGGCGTCAATGATAATAAGAGAATGAAGAGGAGTGAGAAAACATGAGTGAGTGATCATGAGATAGAGAGAGAGAGAGGAGAAATATGATTGAGTTTTCTTTCGTTGTTCATCAATTGTCCCCGGTCGCCCTTACAATCTAGCAAAGTGAAGACATGTAGAGCACGGGGGAAAAGTGAGCAGAACAAAAAGAACTAGAGAAGAGCAGAGGAGAGAGATCGCAAACTGCACAAAAATAAAAATGCCTTGAGTAGAAAATAAAGTGCTTTGGTTTCTAGTGTTGTAAACCGGATAACAATACGCCGCGTCGGTTTTGCCGTTCTGGAAGGTGAACAATGAATGTGACTGAAGAGGGGCCCGTCAAATGAATAAATGATGAGAGTGAGTGTGTGTGTGTGTGTGTTGTGGTCACTGGGCTGGTAATTGACTGTGTTTCAGTGTTTCACCTTGTGAGTAATCTGTTTTCCACAACTTCGAATATAACACTTTAAGTATGTGTGTGTGTGCAAGTGTTTGTTTGAAATGCTGGGTGACCAATGGGCAATCGTCTGTTTTGGGCAAAGACCGATGAGTAAATAAAATTTTTTCAGTTTGAAGACCTGTGTGTGTGTGTCAATGTTCTTTTACATAAAAGAAAATTAAAAACGGATATTCGTTCAAAACATGAACGGTGACAATAAATGATAAAACCGCTAACTTAAATCAAAAGTTATGTTATATTGATGGTCGGTGAAAAATGACAATGGTAAGCTAACCAACTGAATACAAATAATTGCTTGCCAGGTTTGTGTCGCAGTAACTGAAGCCCACTGAGAAATGTATCATCTCATACGAAGAAAGAAAGAAAGACAGTGACATAATTAAGGGGCAAAACAATAAGTTTTTGAGAGCGTCCCCACAAAAAGACTTTGCATGGTAGTTTTGCTGCTTTTGCTGTGCTGCGCATTAAATTGACACATGTTGTAGAGACGACTGGGAGACACGATGATCTGCCCGGTTTTTGTTTTTTTTGTTGTATTAGACATAAACCCTTTTACAGAACTTGTTTGGCTGGATCAAAAATGAGCGTCCAGGGGCGATGCCATACCAGCAAAAGTGACCAGCGATAGGGAAGGGAGGATTAAGTGAAGGAGAGAAAACAGCGTTTGTGAAAAATTGTCACGTAAACGGATGCTGCCAAAGATGCATGCATCATCATCATCTCATTTTAGGTGCAAAAAAGAGGGAAAACTGAAGAGAAGTAGAAATCATTTTGCAATGATAAAATCTAAAGTGATGCTGCTTTATACACTCCCAATAAAAAACCATTATTTCCATCATTCCCACCACCACGTCTATTCTACTTCTATTGATAAATAGGTGAGCAGTGCTCACTTGAAAGTATAAAAGCATAAAAAAATTTTGAGCAGTTGTTGTACAGGAATAGTGGTGGTGGTACAGCCAATCGGTTTTCGTGGCGGGACTTGTTCTTCTTGTTCTCTCGCGCCCAACACGGCTTCGAGAGAAAAAAAGAAAAACGGGAAAAAGCAAACGGGAGCTTAGTTACTCGGTTGTGATTGCTCAACTGAAAATATGCAAAGGGTGATTAGCAGCAGCAGCAGTCCAAGTGCTCCTTGTTCCTTGTTCTTCTCTCTTTTTTTACTGTAAAAGTAAGCTTCTGCTCTTTCCCCGAACCTTGTTTCTCTCTGTTGTTCCTTAAATTTTAGTCAAACAAATCTAACAATCGAACCTGAGAAAAAAGACTGCACATTGACCATATTTAACCACACACTGCAAGAAAACCGTGTTTGCTCACAGTTAGTTTCAGTGCTGCTTCAGTGAGCAGCAATGGTAAAAAAAGAAGGTAGAGTTAGCTAAGATGCGATTGTTTTTGTGTGGCCAAAATTTAAGACGATGATGACGATAACAGAAGCACACTGGTAATTCTTTTAACTTCAGGAATTTTAAATATGAGATTCAGTGAACAGAAATAACTACTGCAAATTCTATTTCTTAACTTTACACTAATTAACGATTTCTCTAAACAGCTTAATTTTTTGTCACAAGACAACAGATGTTCCGACTTAGTGAAACAGAAAAAAAGTTGTTTAAATCATCAAAAATCTGAAAAGTTTAGTATTATGTGATTTGGTAAAAAAATTTACCGGAATAGGCAATTTTTCCATCAGGTAAATAATGACATATTATACAAAAACTGAAATATATGAAAAAACGCCAATGGAAAAGGGTTTTGGGTTTGGCGTTAAAAGAACGCAAAAGAATTCGTTTTCAGGGGTTTTCCCCAAACGAAACAACCTTTGTAGCAAACTAAATAAAAAACTGGCAGCTTTACTGGGTAGAGAGAGGAGAGGAGAGAGAGAGAGAGAGGAGAGAGAGAAGAGAAGAGAGAGGAGTTCTGTACTGAAGCAGAACTTTTAGTGGCGCAACAATTGCACCAAATGTCAGTGGGCACGGTCTTCTTCTTTTTCTTTCACCGTACATAGACACACACATCAGTACATTGTTGTGTAATTAAAAGCTTTGGGTCTTTATCAAGGGGAGGAGAGAGAGAAAAAGTGAAAAAGACAGAAAAAGGTAAAGGTATCGTCATCAGGCTGGCTTGCCTTGATCACGGCGCAGCAGCAGCAGCAGCAAAGGTAGAGGAATCGACGGAAGAATTTAATCGACTGCAGACAGCAAAAAACCACTTGAGCAGCAGAAAAGCAACAGAGCAGCAGTCTTTTTTTTGCCTCTCTTTTCCCCTTTTCCCTTTTTTCCCTTCGTTTTCTCTCTCCCCTTTCTCTCTCTCTCCTCTCTCCTCTAATCACAAGTCCACGTGAACTTTAATGAGCCACAGCTTGGGCGGCGGCGACGGTAAATTTGTCGTCGTGGACGTCCACAAAAGGTAAACACAAGAAAAAAAGGGGAGCCAGCGGCAGCAGTGGTGAAGAGATGATGATGATGATGAAAAAAGCTGTAGCCAATGAAAAGGTTAGTAGTTATTATTTTAATAATTGAAAGTCTAATGAAAAAAAATTGTACTAGGATTTAAAAAAAAAAGAAGAGGAGAGGGTGAAAGAGGAGGACAAGTGTAGTGGTCGGATCACCAAAAAAAGACGCACATTTTGATGCCCTTGATGAACTCTGCTCAACGAAAAAAAGTTGTTTGGTTTGATAAAAACGTGCAGTGTGTGTGGGGCTAACGGTGAACTGAAAGAAAAAGTACGAGTATGCTAAAATAAACCCCGAAATTTTCTGCAGTAAAGAAAAAGTGGTAAAAAGTGTTCAAAATCTGGCGGGGTTTTTGCATGGTGCATTTGTTCACCATTAGCCGTTATCTTTATCTTTCATTTGTTTTTTTGTTGTTTTATACACTTACTCGTGTTTTTTGAAAGATAGAAAAAAAACATGAAGGTGATCATTAAATCAAGCAATAGTTTTAAAAAAAACACTGAATGATATCTTTTTATTGGATCAGGTAGTGCTTGTTAACAAATTTCGTTTACAGAATTATTTTAAACAACTTTTTATCATTTACCTGCTACAAGCTTTTACCCTATTTATTATCAAGTTAAGCACTTTAACCCCTTTGACTAATCTAAATACTCGCTTGATTTAATTGACAAAAAACTAATGACTTCACGTATGTTCAGATTAGACAAACATTTTTCTGGATTTGATGGTGGCCAAACAGAAACGCTTGTAGCATTAAAAAACTGAAAAACTGCCAAATAGCAGACCAAGTAGGAAGTGTTTTAAAAAAAAAGTGGACAAACAAAAAGGTGATATATTCAGTCACTAAGCCACTTAAGATTGAGCTAGTTAGTTTTTTGCGTAAATCCTGCTGTCGTTAATTTTTTTATGTATTCTTCCCAAATCTAGAGAAAACCCTTTATTGTTAGGTATATTTTGTTGTAACACAATTATTTCAGTAAATAATAAAATGCGCACTGCAATTTTCAAGGGCAACTTTTATTGCAGCATTCAGTCAATGTTTTTAAACATTTTTCAGTTTTTGAAACACAAAAATAGTGTTTAAACAAAAGACACTCAAGGTGTACACAGTTTTCCCGGGCTTGCCAACCAGAGAAACACAAGTGGCAACCAGGCACAAAACTCTTGATAGCTGAATTAATTGCCACATTTCAAAAAAACTATGCATTGGCGGCATCAGCAGCATTGGTGTTTATCAATTGTTTGTTAAAATTTTTTATTTTTTTAATCAACAAAAGAAACCCATTTAAAAACAAAAATTTGACATTTTCTTTCTTTTTCTCTTTTTTTCTTTCTTGATTTCAGTACTGCCACTCTAAAAAAAACGCTGCAAAGCAGTCCCAACCAAAAACCGACCACCAACAGAAACAACAACAAAGTACGTTGAAGCAGTACTCGGGGGATGCGTATAAATCTTGTCAACGCAAAGTCACTGCTGCGCTGCTGAACTGATTGGAAAAGCTGCTGATGGGCGACAAAGAGAGAGAGAGAGAGAGAGAAAGAGAAGAGAGAGAGAGAGAGAGTCAGGGCAGTCAGGCCCCCAAGGAGGAGCGCCGCAAGCATCGAATAATGGGTGATACTAAAGAGTGGATGGAGTAGAGAAAAAGATCCCCCGCCAGTTTTGCAGCAGCAGCAGATTAATCAACAATTTTGGAACTGCTCCCGCTGTAATGAAATGGCAGGAAAAAGGGAGAAGAAAGGGAGAGAGAAGTGGAGGTGGAAATGATGCTGATGATGCTGATGGCGGCAGGGCAACTAAAATGAAAAGGAGAGGGGAGAAGAGAAGAGAGAGAGAGGGGAGAAAGAGAAGAGAGAACTACTGCAATGCGATTTGAACTGCAAAGCTGCTGCTGCTGCTGCTGCGAGCTGGAGGTAGCTGCAGGCAGAAAAAAGGGCAGAAAAGAGTAAAGGAGGAAAAAAAGGGTTTGGAGAAGGAAAGCGAGGAGCGGAGCAGAGTAAATAGCAAAAAAAAAACGGTTTTGCCAAACAAAACATTTACACTCAGTATGGATCAGCTTGAATGTTGATAAAGAGTAACCAAAAAAGAGAGGAAGCATTCGATTGTGCGGGAAAAGATTGCCACTGCCGTTCGCACTGCTTCTACCACATAGTAGCACACTACTTTTGCATTTAATTTTATCTCATTTAATCGTTTCACCAAATCAGGCCCAAATTTTAAACCTAAATTGTGTCTATCTCAAACAGCAGCAAAAGCGGGTGGGCTCTGCTGCCAGTGAATAATTTCTTCGGCAACTACCAAAAAAAGTTATCGTTTTAAGTGACTTCGAGACTTTAGGGTTATCCCTAAAATAAAAAGTACTGTACATTTAGTATTTCTTTTCTGCTCATCTTGTTTCTGTTACTTTCCGCAATAGTAACATCCCTTTGTCCTCGTGCAGCATTAGCATACTAACGGGTTACTAACATCAGTTTTGCAATTGCAAATGATTTTTTTTTAATCTTATATTAATTTTGGGTTTTTGCGTTGTGTTGTAATTTTGTACAAGTTACAAATTTAAATAAACAAAAAATTTAGAGATCTGCTATCAACGAAGTGGAGGGAAAGCTTGCTTGCTACACTAGGTGTGTGTGTTTGCTACGTGTTAGTTGTATAATCTGTGAAATGATTTAAAGAAAAAGAAAAAAGGGGAGCTAACTAGCTAAAGTGGTGGTAAAAGATTACCACTACTATACTACTACTACTTTTGTAGATTGTCAGTAAGCCTTTAGATAATTCTAATTGCCTAAAGGAAGAAAGGGGTGACAGCGAGAGGCACTGAAATGAGAAGGGCAGGCAAAAAGAGCAACCAACTTTTTTTATGTATCTCAGCAGCAAGTTTCAGAACTCCGGCAAACGGCAGCAACCGGTCACTGGAGTGTCCCAGCTGTGCATTTAGGTACCACGTAATTTTGTTTCAGTCCCTTTTTTCTCCTTTCCTCCCAGTGCACCGAATTTGACCCATATATTTCCGGCAATCGAGGAAGCCCTATTTTTCTGGTGGTGTGTTGTGTTTGCATGAGTGGCTGTGAATGCCTAATTGGTAATTACCAGCAACAGCAGGTTGCATCAGCAGATAAGAAAGAGAATAAAGAAATAAAGGGGGAAAAGGCTGCTTTTTTTCTCGGAAAAAGTTTAGGAAGTTAAGGAAAAAGATTGAGAAAACTAGTAGTAGTAATGTGGAAAAAGATTAAAAATGATTTTGTTGAAACTGAAAAAACGGTGAAAATAAATAAAGCGTCTTTGTGTTTTGGGGCAAAAAAAAGGAGGTAAAAGAGGGTTTTGGGGAGTTAAAAGACAGGCGGGGTAGCGAACTAAAATGAGCTCAAGTGGGTGTGCAAATTAAAGGGAGAGAGGACTGATTAAAATTGAAAAAGGGGGAAAAAGACAGATAGAAAGTTAGTTTTAGCAGCTTTTCCCAGGGTGGTCATTGAGAAAGAGAGAGAGAGAGAGGGGAGAGAGAGAGAGAGAGAGGGGGAGAGAGAGAGGGAGAGTTAATGAATAGGTTCTGGTCAGCAGTGTTCTATTTTATTGGCTTTTTTATAAAACCTTTTGGGGATTATCTTGCCGCTGACATACGATAGTGAACGGCGTCGTAGCTGTGAATCAGCACTCTAAACCCTCCATTGCCATTAATCATTTGCATATTTACGGGAAATTAGCTCAGCAGCAGCAACAACAGTCTTTCAGCAACAAACAAGTTACAAAAAAAGCGGAAATCACAAAAACCCAGTTTTTTTGCTGAAATGATCAAACATCATCATCATCTGCTGCTGGTGCTGCTGTTCAGATGCTCGGTTGCACACGAGAAAACTGGTCAAAATGGCGAAAATGATCTGAGCAGCAGCAACAGCCGCAGCCAAAAGCCAAAAGTCAAAGAGGGAGCCAGACCCGTGCGGGGGAGGAAAGAGAGAGAGAGAGAGGGGGGGGGAGAAGGGGGAGGGAGAGAGAAGGGAAATTTATGTAAGCCAAAGTTTAGGAACGCTCAACCTGAAGAGGGGGCCACGAGGCAGAAAACGGTTGAAGCATCTCCCCTTTTTCTTCCCCCTTCAAGTTCTTTTCCTTTTTCACCCCAGCCCGCATTAGCTATGCCAGCAGTAAAGCAGCCAGTCAGCAGTCCCAGCCTAATTATAATATTTAAAAATACCTGTAATTGGACCATTAGTGCCTGTTTCATACTCCTCTCTGTCCCCGTTGTTTGTCTGGGTTTTTCTGTCTGCATTTTATGGCGTTGCCCAATCTGTTTTGAATTTAATTTTTGTTTTTTCTAAATGTTTTTGTTCAAAAGAAAAAATTTAACCCCGCCCAAACAAAGTGTTTAGTTGTGCTTAAATACATTGGCACCTGTGCCTGACAATGACACACCTTCTCCTGGCTTCAAAGCATAAAATACTTTTACAAAAATTGAAACAAAAAAAGTTAGAAAAAAGCATAGGAAAAAAGGTAACGCAAAAAACACTGATTAGGCCAAAAAGACCGATTAGGGAAAACTTAACTTTGGGAAAAAAGAGGCGAGGAGCTGCAGCAGGAGAAACTGTTGCTGCTGCTCGGGTTAATACCAATACTAATTTAACCAGTCAGTCGGCTATAGTGGTCATCACAAGCTTCTTCCTCACCAGTTTGGCTTGCCTTGGCTGCGGTGATGGCAGCAGAGTCTTAGCAGAGGGCGGTGGCTATCTTCTCTCTGTCTTTCTATTTCCCTCTCTCTCTTCTCTCCCCTTTTCCCCTCTCTCTTCTCCTCTCTCTTTTCTCTCTCTCAGGGGCAGCCACCGAACCAGTGTGGTGTGTGTGTGTTTGGCAGTGAAGAAAAAGCCATGAGATGGAAAAAGGAAGAAAGAAGGGAAAAGAAGAAAAGGGGGGAGAAAGAGAGATGGTGAGTGCCAGGCAGGCAGGCAGGTCGAGGGGATTGAGGCGCCGGTGCACTCAGTGCTCCCGTTACCCTCGTCGCGCTCCATCAAGCCGAGAAGAGGAAGGGAGACAGGTTGCCGACGACGATGAAGACGACGATACGACGCGACGACCCCTGTAGCCGAAACAGTACTTTTGACTCTCTTTTCACCCCCACCACCATCACCAACCCCCAGCGCAGCAGGACTGTTTCAAGGTTGCTCTGAACACAATGATGAAATGCCCAACGGCTGCTGCTGCTCGGTAATCACCTCAGCTGAGTGCACTCAGTGCACTCATCATACGTCGTCTGCTGCCGCCCATGCTATTTCCAGTGCACACCACCACACCACACACTTTCGGCCCCGCTTATCAAACATACAACACACAGACAACCTCCATTTCCTACACTGCATGGGTCACCATTAGCGCAACAAACCCCAGCAGCAAAGCTGCTGCGCAAAGCGGGTTTTACAGTGCCGCTACATTACCCACTACCACCCCCACTACCACAGCCATTCAATTTCCCTTCAACTTTGGCCAACTTTTGGGTTTAACTGGCTGGCTGGTGGGGCTGGTTGAACTGGCTAACTGGCTGGCTGGCTGGTTGAAAAAACAGAAGCGGTCTTTTCCGTCTGCTGCAGGCAGGCTTCTGCCCTGCTGCTAATGCCTTTTCAGTCGTCGTTTGGTAATCAGCTGTTGCTGCTGCTGCTGATGATGATGCACTTAACGAAAAGAAGGGAGAAAAAAATGAGAGAAACGTTTTCTCTTTGACAGGTACTGAGTGAGAGAGAAAGAGAGAAGAGAGGAGAGAGAGAGAGAGAGAGAGACCAGAAATAAAGTGATTGCTGGTTTGAGTGGCTTCAGAAGAAGAAGAAGAAGAAGAATAAAGGTGAAGAAGGGGTCATGTCATCGGTCACGAGGGGGCAATCAATCGAGAGAGAGAGAGAGAGAGAAGAGAGAGAGAGGAACTGAGGGGCACTCTGTTAGTGCGTGGTCAAGTGCACTCGCAACAGCAGCAACAGCAGCAGACGATGCCACCACTGCCGGCAATTACCGTTGGCACTGCCACTTCTGCTGCTGCTGCTGCTGCTGCTGCTGCAAGTGCACTGGCACAGCACTTGTCAGTGGGCAATTGGCCTCTTCATCTGCTCATCTTTGCACTCTCCTTTGGCTATCACATCGGCGCATCACCACCAACAACAACGATGATGAGCGGCATTAGCGGCTGCTGCTGCTGCAACAGTTGCATAAGAAGAAGAAAAAGAGGGAAAGAGATCTGCAGAAAAGGGTATCAATCCTTCTCCTCCTCCTCCTCTTCTTCTCATCTCTTTACTTCCTTCTTTCACTGGTAGTGGTGATGATCGTCGTGGTGCACTGATCTCGGGCAGATCATTTGCCTCCTCGCACTTTGCATCGTTAGCAGTCTGCTGCTGCTGCTTCTGCTGCTGCTCAACTTCCACCGTCGCACTAGTGCAACTTCAGTATGGACTGCGTCTGTAGACAGACAAAAAGACCAACTGAGACAGGAAAAAAGCAGAGGGGCTGAATTTCCGAGAATTTCGGCAAATTACGGCGGCAGCAGCACTGCCTGCCTGCCTGCCTGCCAGGCAGACGATCATCACCCAAACGCAGCAGCAGCATACTACAGTGCCATCACCTCATTTTGGCCGTCTGGTGGCCGGGCGTTTTCCGCGCTCGATTTCCACTTCCATCCATTTTCCCTCCTACGACTACGGGAGGACAATCCCCTGCTCGCTAAAGTTTTGTTAGAAAATTTGCAGCAGGGAGAAGGGAAGCTTTCTACTTTAGCTCATTTTTCTCCCTCTCCCTCTCCTACGCCTGTTGCCTGTTCTTTTCCCTAATTCTCTCTTTCTCTCTTTCTCTATTCCAGTGTTGCCTCTCTCTCTCTCTCTCTCTCTCTCTCCCCTCTTTCAGTAATGGGTAGCCACCACAAAAGTTCCTGCGTTTACAAATTCACTTAGCTACCCGGCGACGGTGGCCACTCAGCCAGCCAGCCAGCCTGCCTGCCTTCAGGCACCGGTCATTAGGTGCAAACTGCAATTGCAGTCGTTTTTTTCTGCCCTTTTCCGCTGCTGTTGCTGAGTCATCACCACCAACAGAGTCTCTTGTCAATTTGTAAGTTTAAAAAAAAGAAGTGTCAATTGATTCTTCCTTTCTTCCCCTTTTCTTGGTTTTTTCTTTTGTTTCTTTTTTCTCCTCTGTGCCTGATTGTCGTGTTGGCGTTGTGTTTTTTGGTGTTGGGTGTTTTAACTTTTTTTTCCTTTTTTTATTTCTCCCTTGCACTGGTGCAGAAAAAAAGATACCTCACCTCTGCTGGCTGATAAACAGATGTGTGTCTGCCTGTGGTTGTCAGCTTAAAAATCTGATCAGGTTAAATTGGACCGTGTTTTTATTTCGACAGTAAGTAAGGTAGAAGGCAACAAACGAATGAATTAATATGATTAAAAGAGAAAATTGCAAGTGATTCTTCCTTTCAATGGCCGGAAACTGATTTATTAAAAACGAGGAGGGAAAGGGAAAACAAGAAAAAGTGGGCAGTTGTAGCTGCAGTCTGCATTATCAACAGCAAGTGCAAGCACACTAGAATCTTTTAAACTAATTAAAAAAACACTTTTTCCTCTCTATCTTGTCTCTCTCTTTCTCTTTGCTCTTCTCTCTTCCTTTTTCCGCTCTTTTCTTTTCTTAAAAACATACATTATGGGCTTTAATTGTTTTTCTTCTTTGTTTAATCATATTCTTTATTACGCAAAACCTAAAGCGGTAACCTGGCAATTGCTCCTTGTTCGTTAGTTATAGCACAAGTGAAGGCAACTAAGGGCAATTTTACCGAGCAAAATAAAGCACATAGCCCAGCAATCTTATCCACCCTTTTAATTGTTGTCATCTTTCCTCGCCTGCCTGTCTGCCACTGTCACTGCTCAAAAACTGCTATCTGCAGAAAATGATAAGTGTTTGGTGTTGTGCACACAGTGGCAGTTTTCAAGTGCAAGCAACAGCAGCACAACAGCAGAAAAGAACTGCAACCTAAAATGGTTTAGGCTAAAGGAGAGAGAGAGAAAAAAAAACTGGCAACACAGTACAAAAGCAGCAGACGCAACTGCAGAAAAAAACGACGTCTAATCACGCAAGGTAAATCAGTCAAATCAGCACAATTAGCGAGCTGCCGAGAGAGGCAGCTAGCAGCAGCAGCAGGCAAAACAGACAGGTCAGAAAGTCAGAGAAGACGACGACGACGACCACCTCCAGTTTAAGTCGCAGTGTACTTCTTGGTCGTGTGTGAGTGTATCTCTGTGCACAATTCACAAAGTGATTTCTATCATCAAAACTACCACCAAAAAACTGCTGCTGCAACACACACACACACACACAAATGGTGCTCTTTCAGTTCTCAGCTGAAGAGACTAATGAGAAAAAAAGGTTAGGAACAGCAGCGAAAAAGGGCAGAAAGGGTAGAAAGAAAGAGAGAGAGAGAGAGGAGAGAGAGAGAGAGAGAGAGAGTAAATGGACGACACGTTCAGCTGGCAATAGGCAGCAGGCAAAGGCGTTGGGTAAGTGCTGTCTTTCCAAGCTGTTGCAAACTGTGTGTGGTAGTTGTAGTACTTTTTAAAAAAGAACAAAGGCTTAGTGATCAGCATAGTTAGGTAGGTAATCTAGAGGTGCAACAAGAAGTGAGCAGGTTAATTGTTAACAGCAAAATGCAGAAAAATGTTGTTGGGATGAATAAAATCCTGTTTTAAAATTGCGCAGACACAGCAGGGAATTTGGTGTGCACCATTAAATCCAAAAAGGCGGAAAAAAAAAGAAAAATTGTTTACGATTAGCAGAGAACAGTTAGTACGCACTTCAGGAAAAAAACAAATTTTGTTCTGGTAGTGTTTGAGAAAAAAAATCTTTTGTTCGGAGTTTTATAATTTGTAAAACTAAAATTTACAAATTAAGATGCACAAAAATTTTGTTTTTTTGGGGTTTAAATTGGCAGCAGTGTTTGACTCGTTTTGGCAGAAAAAATCATAACAAAAGTGACAAAAACCCAACCGGTGATTTGGCTGAAACTGCAACAGCAAGTGCAGCAGCAGCAACAACAGCAAGCAACAGGAGCAAAGACACAACAACGACGAAGATGAAGAAGAAGGAGAAATGGCGCTGGACTTCTCTCTTTCCAGTCTCTCTCTCTCTCTCTCTCTTCTGATTCATTAGACTGCACATTGTGAGCTCAAGCAGTGAGTGCAAATGGTGGCAGCCAGCCCGGAAGAAAAGGAGAAGGGGAGGCAAAATATCATACGTTAATCGTGGTTGCTAATAGCTGCAAAAGCTGGAAAGCATACCAGCAGCCAAAGCCACGAGGGTAATGGCTGCAAAACGTTCCCCACAAATAAATGCAAACACTCCGCTTGAAGAAGAAGAAGGAAGAAGAGGAAGAGAGAGAGCAAGAGAAAAGGAGGAAAAGAGGCTTTTTCTCGGAAATATGCTGCCAACCAAATTGCTGCTGCTGCTGCTGCTCATTGACCAAAAAGAGTGGAAAAAGTGCCTAAGTGCCTGCTCAAGTGACCTGAGTTGTAGAACTGCATTTGTCCCACTGAATGTTTCCCCATTGCATTTGTCACAGTTGTCACCCCTGTTATTGCTTCTTTTGTTCAGTTAAGAAAAAAAAGATTTTCACTAACTGAAAACAGTGTCTTTGCGCCTGCTTTTGGGTGGTTGTTGCTGCGATGGTGCAGCTGTTTTTTGCTGTTCTAGCTCCATCAACTCAGCCAACTAACTATCCAACTAACTGCCAGAGAATATTCACTGGCACTCTTTGGTTTATTTTGTTGCCTAAACAGCCAACACTGTGTTACTGGTGATGTCATCTCTTTGCAATGTCATGGTCCCCGGCAAAAATGCTGTTTTGCTGTTTTGGTTGTGCAAAATGCAAGCAACAGTGGGTAAATATACTATTTAAAGTGAAACACTCACCATCGCCCCAGAAACAGCGCAGCAGCAGCAGCAGCCCAAAATTAAAAAAAAAGCAAAATTTTTACTGCATTTAAATGCTGAAAATGAAAACTCACAATTTGTAGAACCATTAAAAAATTGGAAATGGATGACATGCTGGGGGAGTAGAAAAAAACAGGCGAGGAATGGATAAACCTTAGCGTTTTAAAAAAGGAAAAATTTCCTTTTTTTCCCCTTTTAAAACAGTAAAACACTTTAAATCCCCCCCCTTTGATTTTTTAATCAAAAAGGGGGAAAAAAAAAATTGAAAAAGTTTTGTCAACATCTACACATACTACCCCACACTAAAAATTAGAAATGCAATTTTCTTTTTTTTAAAATAATAAAAAAAAAGGGAGAAAAAGAAGACACCACCTAACCCTTCCCGCCGGGGGAGGAGTTGCTGTGCCCTTGTCCCTTTAAGTAGGTCACCCCTTCTGGACCATCCAATCGAGATCGCGGACAGCCGTCAGCCGCCTTTTCCGGACTGCCCTTTAAAGCCTGGGTGATGAGGGTCGGCGTAGGACATGTTGCCCCAAAGGGGTTTCGTCGGGAGGTGGTTTTTCTTCTGGAGGGCAGCGGCGGCCGCGGCTGCCGCCGCGGCTGTGCTGCTGTGCCGCCCTAGCTGCC
>JAMZRA010000001.1:10223-20641 GCA_024499935.1 Tyrophagus putrescentiae
TGGTTGGTTGTGTGGCAAGCCAAATCTAACTATTATTATTATTACCTTTATCATTTTATCCTTCACACAATATTCTTCACATACTCTTATTCTTTCACTCATTTCCCCCACACAAACACATTATCCTTCACCAGCCGCTCCAGGCAGACCGTCATCTACGAGCGGCCCCCTGACAGCGTGCACATTTTCCCTTCTAACCGACACACAGACACACATTTCACCTCAGCCGTGCCGGGAAAGTAAGGAGAAGTGACGGATCCGTCACAGAATAGTTTCGGCAAACTTTGTCAGCATATGAAGGAGGAGACAAGCGGCAAACAGCTGGCTGACGTCATTCGCAGAGAAGCACAGCCAAAGGCAAGCGTACTGTCTCCAGTGCTAAATACAGAAGCGTTGCGTCTTTGACAGTACAGTAGTAATGCGATTTAAATATAATCGCGCAAAAAAATAAAACAAAGTAAATTTTTATTTGGACTACGTTAAACCTGCTTACTGTTAGCAATGTTTTTATGCAAAAGCTGCATTTTATTTGTGTAAAAAAATAAATATTGTGGTGGTATTGCTCTAATAAATACAAAAACTAAAAATTCTGAGCTTAAATGATTTATTTTACCAGTAAAAAAGTTTCAACTGTAATTGTCCCATTGTGATACACAAGGCAGCAAATCTAAGCATCACTGTTTTTCTGTACAAAACAAAGTTTGTTTTGTTTTTTGTTGCAACAGTAATTAAAACATTTTTCAAATGCTACTACCGTTATTGCCCCCTCCCGCTTGTGCTGCAGTAGATAAATTTCAGTCTAGACTGATGATTCATTTTGCAGTAATTGAATGATCAAAACTACTGATCAAATTGCATTGCAACCAAAAGTAGCTTATCCACTAGTAGCACTGCGTTTGAATGCACATTTTACGGCAGTTCAAACAAAGACCATATTTTTTTAATTTTAAAAGTTTTGATATATTTAATAAATGTTGTTACCGGTCATTACGTTTGGCGAAGTGCGGGAACATCTTACTCGAAATGACTTGACTTTACAACAGTGTTACCACTTCTTTTCTGACCAAAGTCAATGTAAATTTTGTGGTTTTGAAATTAAATCAAATAGTGACTTTGATGATGAAGCAATCAGACATCTTAGGAGATGCCAAAAATTTTTAAAGGCTCGATCTGAAGACGTGAACCTTCGTCTATTTTTTGGTTTTGATGTACACCTAAAAGAAAACCAAGAAGTTTTGTCATTTCTTTCACCTGTGAATCTACTTTTCAACGAAACTAAAACGGAAATTATACTTTTGCAGCAGAATCAACAAGATCAACAAAATGAAATTGAACCAGCATTAAGTAAACTAACTCTGCGCAATCTTTCTTATTCAAAAGAAGTTGAACGTTTTACCGACGATGATTCTTCAGCACAAGCTTCAACGTCTGCCAAATCATCAGTTTCTCTTATTGTGAACACCAAACGGATTCGTAATTTTTCAGCAGCTTCACTGGACAAAAACAACAAAAGTGCAAAATTTGCTGAAGAATCTCCTTTTGTAACAGTTGCCAATGATCTTCGAAATGGCAAAAGTGTTCCTCTGAACAAAAGTAAGTGTAAATTTTCTAAAAAAACAAACATTGATTTGTTTTTGTTTTTCAGTGCGCACCAATTTCTCACACAAACCACCTGAAAATGATCATGTCATTTGCAAGCTTTGTATTCACAAAGAAATCAAAGTCACTGACAGCAAAAACGCTACCAACATTTTGAAGAAGCATTTGCTTTCGAAACGTCATCAAGCAAACGCTGAAGAGTTTGAAAAAGACGAACTTGCTTTTCCCTACGCTTTGATGGAACTGGCGTACATCACTTATAAAGAACAGATTCAAAAATCTGTCGTTAGAGAAGGTACTTTGCAAACAAAGCTACATTTTTGTTAACAATTTGCTATTTAGGCCTTTTTGCTTTTTATTTGGTCAAAACTGGCACACCACTTAAGGCCATGGACAGCATAAGAGACTCTGTTCAGTTTTCTGGAATGGATCGTAACTTTCGAAGCGGGCGCACTAAAACAACAGCTGTTATCAATGTGTGCTTGCTAAAAGTAGCAATTGATGATATGCGAGAAGAATTGAAAGCAGCTTCATCAATAGCGATTCATTTCGATTCTACTACAATCCACAACAAGAAGATTCTTCTCATTTTAGCAAAGTTTTATGTTCCCACTAAAGGAATTGTGGTGAAATTGTTAGACGTGCGGAATGTTTTGTATGAGACTGCCGACAACCTTTGTTCTCATATTTTAGAGGCAGTTAAACACGCTCAAGTAGACCTTGCAAAAATCCACATTCTTTGCGCAGACAACACCAATACAAACTTTGGCGGAGTTACTCAAGTAGGGTACATCAACGTGGGGAATAAGATAGACGAGCAACTTGGGCGTCGCTGCTTTCGAAATGGATGCCTTGGCCATATTGTCAACAAAGCATCTGAAACTTCAATAAAGGAGTTTGAAAAGTTTTTCAGCATGGAAAAAATCACTAACCAAACACGGAATTTCTTTCATCAAAGAGTCATTGCTGCTAAAGACCTTCAACAGGTTGCCAAATCACAAAATCTGAAACTGCTTCCTTTGAAACGTTTTGTTATAACACGGTGGACATCATCGCACAATACTCTGATTTCGTTTAAACAAAACTACAGCTGTCTGAAAACTTATTTCCATGAAACAACTGCTAACATTGAAAAGGAGAAAAGAAAAAAGTTAATGCAAGAGTTGATTGACGAGAAAAAACCTGAGCCTTTTCAGGAAAAAGAAGATAATGAAACTGGACAAAAGGGAAAAGAGAAAGAAGCAGTCAAACTCGACAACTTCTTCTCAGAACCCATCAACTATGCATGGGTTGACATGATGGAACAGATTATGGCTAAGTTTTGCAAAACGGCTCAATCAATCCAGGGGCCAAACATCACAATTATGGATGGTGCCAAGAAAGTGTTTAATCTTCACAAATTTTGCCAAAACTACACTGAAACAAAATCAGCTTTAGCGAAATCCAGTTTGGGCAGTGCAATTGCCGATTTGCCTGTTTATCAGCAAACTTTGCTTGAAGATGGGCTCAAAACGTTTCTTAACACCAGTAGCAACTACTTCGACAAGTGGCTAGGTCCATTCCAAAAGTACAAATATGCGAACTGGGCTCTACTTGAAAATGATGTTTCGGTCAAAGAGGTGAAAAAGTTCATTGATTTATGCGCTGATCATATGTTGATAATTTTGTATGAAGGCACCGAGCTGAACACTACCAAATTGAGCAATGAAGTGGCTGTTGTCAACGACATGGTAGGTGCCAAAGCTGACATACTCAAAAGTAAGTCCACCGTTGAAAAATGGGACTTTATTTTTGAACATGCTAAACTTCCGTTGATGGAAAAAGTAATTTCCCTGATTTTATCAATGTCACCCTCAAATTCAATTCCGGAAAGCTGTTTCTCAGAACTGAAGCATTTCTGGGATGATGGAAAATCAAAACTAAAGTTCCTGGCAGTTTTCTCATTCCTCATGATTCGATTTAACCTTTGCTCGCAGTACTCGATTGACGAGTTTAGAAAAACCGTTCTTGAAAATAATCAAACTCTTCTTTTTGATATTAGATCGTCCAAAAAATATCAAAGTCTTCAAAATTTAAAAAACAATGAAGAAGGAGAGTTTCAAAATCTGATGGCTCACCTTTCAAAAAAAATCGATGAGCTCAACATTGAATACTGTTCTGATGAACTTGAGTTATTTGAACTTTTTGATTAACTATTTCATTTTAATTTTGTACTTTTATTAATCTTGACAAAATAAATTTCCCTTTTCACATTTTTCGCGCAATTACATTCAAACCACAGTACAACTGTAATGCGAAAAACGCAGTGTTCCCGTATAATGCAAAAACGCAGTGTTCCTGTATTTAGTACTGCTGACAGTGCGCCTACCTTTGACCGTGTTGCCCTGCTGCCTTAGCCCCGCCTTCGTTTACCGACGGTTTTTGGGCACGTCTTTATTTACATTTTCTTTTGTAAACATCTTACCCTTGTGGCACGGCTGATTTCACCTCACTTCGGATCTTACACTCACCGAGGCAAGACCTCACGAGAGTCTTCCAAAGTCACCCAAATAAACTCCGGATCATACACTCACCGAGGCAAGACCTCACGAGAGATTTCCACGAGTCAACCAAATAAACTCTAAAACCCTTTTCACCCGAATCGTCCCCCAGCTGCAGCATTCCGGTCCAGCTAACAAGCGCTGCGAATCCGAGCTCACAACCGGTTACCACAGTGTTTTTTTCTGGTGCGTCATCTCCGAGAACCAGGACTGCAGCTGGCAAAGATTCCCATCAACATGATCGACGACGACGACTTCTCTGCCGTGAGAGACGGCCAGATCGCCGCCGACGCAACTCAACTCACTGAAGCTCAACTAGCTGAAGTGAATCATCAGCGCGGACTCCTACGTGCCGCCATCAGCAAGTACTACAAGAAAGTGCTTCGCTCCGGACACCGGACCGACCTGAAGACGGTCGAAGAAGTCGATGACTGGGGCGAAAGCCTCGATAACTACGATGAGACAATCGGCGATGAGGACAACAGCTACAGCAGCAAGCTCGGAGAGATCCGCGCCCGGCTCGAGGCAGACACAGTGGCAGCCATCAGCGCCCTGTCGCACAACTCGCCGGCGCCATCCCCGGCCGGAGTCCCAAACCAGTCTCCACCAACTTTTCCTCCTTCTCTATCTCAATTCATCACGCCCATAGGCCCCTTCATCATTCCATAACTCTGTACCAAATCCTCCTCATCTAAACTCTTTGATTTACCCATTCAGCAGCTTTGCTGCAACCAGCGCCTCAAGCGGGGTGCCCGGAAATCCGGCAGTGCAGCATGGCCTGCCCGGCACAAGCGGCCCCCAGATGGCGCCTACTCTCTCTCCTCCATTCAGCGCAGCCGTGTCGACTCCACCAGCTTCGACCGCTACTGCCACCCCAACAACAACAGGAGCACCTCTTCCTCCTCCAATCTTCACCACCAGCCTCGGCAACCGGATCTCATCCACCGGAGCTGGCCACCCGACGACGCTGCTGGCACCAGTGTTCGCTCGACCCAACGATGCCAAGGTCGCCCCCTTCGACGGCACCTTCGGCGACTACTCTCGCTTCGAGACGGCGTTCATCGCCAAGTACTTCAACAACCCGTGCTACACGTCAGCAGACCAGTTCCTGAAGCTAGTCGAACTCACCGGCGCACACGGGCACGACTTCACCATCAACCAGCCGATGGACGCTTCCGGCCTCCAAGCGGCCCTGATCCTGATGCGCGACTACTACAACAACCCGTCCCGCATCCGGACAGAGGTCCGCCGCAAGCTGGACGCACTTCCACCAGTGCTGCAAGACCAAACAAACCCGCTGCGAGTCCACGACCAAAAACTCGCAGCCGGAAACATCCTCGCCTGTCAAACGGCGATTCGCCAGTTGAGGGACTGTGGCACCTCGCCGCAGTACCTCAACGAGGACTTCTACCGCGTGATCGTCAAGAAGATGCCCTACGCGTACGCATCCGAGTACGGTCACCGGAACCCCATCTTCAAGGACACCCAGCAGATGGTGGCCCACTGCCGAGACCGACTCCGGCAGGAAGAGAACTTTGACGAAGACGTGCAGCCG
The DNA here is from genome assembly GCA_024499935.1 of Tyrophagus putrescentiae. Classification (NCBI taxonomy): domain Eukaryota; kingdom Metazoa; phylum Arthropoda; class Arachnida; order Sarcoptiformes; family Acaridae; genus Tyrophagus; species Tyrophagus putrescentiae. Next base: position 15,918 of record JAMZRA010000001.1, read on the forward strand.
TCAGCTGCACCAGCCGCCGCTACCACAACCAAAGGAAGCCGCGCGCACGTCAACACCATCAGTGGCTCGCCAATTCAGAAGCAGCCCAACACCAACAACAAGTGCCTTCTCTGCGGGGGCGCCCACTACACGTTCAAGTGTCGCGCCGGGTCAGCGGCAGACCGAGCGGCAAAGGTCGTTCAGAAAAATCTGTGTCAACGCTGCCTGCGTGACGGCCATCAACTCTCTGACTGCCATTCCAGCTATCAGTGCCCTTGTGGATCAGCAGACCACTCTTCCATCATCTGCATCATCCTCGAGGGCCAGCGAAACGCGCGCAGGCAGAGCGCCAACAACAACCGCAGCAGCCACACTCACACACCACCTCCGGCTGCTGTTGCATCGGCGTCTCCAACTTTGACGTCATCAACAGTCACCTCCAGCTCCATCGCCTCCGTTGCAGTCGTCGGACACCAGAAGCCGACCTTGGAGGGAACCAGTTCCACCGGGAAAGAAATTGTGATTCCGGAGGGCTTCTACAGCCAAACTGTGCTCGTCCGAGTACAGGGGCAGACGGTCCGGGCCCTGCTTGACAGTGGGGCTCAGCCGACGGTCATTCTCAGATCGTTGGCAGAGCGGTTGCAGCTTGCTGCGACGCCGGCCGCCTTGAAGATCTCCGGGGCTCTTGGCACGAGCGAGTCCCAGACTCTCACAACGGAAGTCTCGGCGACGGTGGAGTCTCTGAAAGGACAACACGCAGTGAACATCAGCTGTCACCCAGTGGACAGCATCAACTTCGAATGCAATCATCTCCCCACACAAGTCATCAGCAAGCTCCGCAAGAAGGGCTACAAGCTGAAGCACACGAGTGAGGAGTCAATGAACAAGTACCCCGTCTCTATCATCATCGGAGGCGGATATCACGGAGCAGTCTTCCGAGGCCAAGGGCCCAGAGACGTCTGCCCGGGTTTCAGCATCGCCCGTAGCATTTTCGGCCATGCAATTCTCGGGCATGTGCGCGGCAGCAGTGCCGCTGCTCAAATGAACTCAATCATCACCGCCACTACACCAAAGCGGTCACCAGCCGTGCCCGACAAACGAGTCGACTTTGATGCTGACAAGGTCAGACCTCAGCGGTGCACCGGCAGCAACATCACCACCAAAGTCAATCAGCCAAAGGTCCGCTTGCCTAAAACCAAGCCAATCACCAAAACCGAGCCGAAGACGATGCTCGCAAAGACTGAGGCGCGGGTCGCTGACCGCCCTTGCATCACCACCATCATCATCCCCAAGAAGGACATCAGAAAAATCGAACCACCAGCTGTGCTCGCCAAAACCAAGGGGCAGGTCCGCGACCGCCCTCACTTCACCAGGACCAACGACAATCAAGAGCCAGTCTCTCTTTTTCTTCCAACGCGTGGCCGCCGGCTCGGCACTCAGCCGACTGTGGGCATCCAGAACCACGCTGACCAGCAGCGTCCCAACCTGAAGGACGCCCATCAACAACACCACCGTCCCACGACCGACGGGAGGAGCACTTTCCGCAGGAGCGACGTGAAGAAGCTCCATCACTATCACCAACACTACCGGCCGCCACTACCTGATCATCCCCCACAGTGACGACACAGGTGACTCCGTCACCGCACTTCGTGCCAGCGTCCCCCCCGGAGGAAACTGTGGCAAGCCAAATCTAACTATTATTATTATTACCTTTATCATTTTATCCTTCACACAATATTCTTCACATACTCTTATTCTTTCACTCATTTCCCCCACACAAACACATTATCCTTCACCAGCCGCTCCAGGCAGACCGTCATCTACGAGCGGCCCCCTGACAGCGTGCACATTTTCCCTTCTAACTAGCCTGCGTAACTCGCCGCCGTGGGGCTTTCGTAAAGTACATGACAATAAATAAACAAAAAAATAAAAATTCAAATAAAAATCAGGCGGGAACGCTGAAAAATCGGTTTTTCTCAATTCTTAAAACACAAAATGACCAAAATATCATTTTAAATTAGAAAAAAATATTCAAATAACAAAATTACAAGCATTTGGAAACTTGTTTAAAAGCAGGTAACCAAAATATAACATAAAAATGAAAAACTAACACTTTTTAATACTAAAAATAAGCCAGCAAGTATCGGGCAAGCAAAGAATCAGTAAATAATCAAAATCTATAAGTTCAATAAACTTTTCATTGATAATTAAATTTAAACAAAACTAAAACTCCCCTTCAATAACCCTAACCTAATATAACAGCGAGGCCGCCGAAGGCGGCCGAGCAAAGGGGAACACCCCTTCAATAACCCTACCCTAATATAATAGCGAGGCCGCCGAAGGCGGCCGAGCCAACAGGAACACCCCTTCAATAACCCTACCCTAATATAATAGCGAGGCCGCCGAAGGCGGCCGAGCCAACAGGAACACCCCTTCAATAACCCTACCCTAATATAACAGCGAGGCGGCCGAAGGCCGCCGAGCTCAACGAGAACACCCCTTCAATAACCCTAACCTAATATAATAGCGAGGCCGCCGAAAGCGGCCGAGCCAACAGAAACTCCCTTCAATAACCCTACCCTAATATAACAGCGAGGCGGCCGAAGGCCGCCGAGCTCAACGAGAACACCCCTTCAATAACCCTAACCTAATATAATAGCGAGGCCGCCGAAGGCGGCCGAGCAAAGGGGAACACCCCTTCAATAACCCTAACCTAATATAACAGCGAGGCCGCCGAAGGCCGCCGAGCTCAACGAGAACACCCCTTCAATAACCCTAACCTAATATAATAGCGAGGCCGCCGAAGGCGGCCGAGCCAACAGAAACTCCCCAACAATAATCCTAACCTAATATAACAGCGAGGCCGCCGAAGGCGGCCGAGCAAAGGGGAACACCCCTTCAATAACCCTAACCTAATATAACAGCGAGGCCGCCGAAGGCGGCCGAGCCAACAGGAACTCCCCAACAACTCCCTTTTTGTTTATTTTACCTTTATTTGAAAGTCTGACCATATTTCTACTTTTTTTAGTTTTTATGTTTTGTCTTTTTTTGGTTTTTTAACTTTTGTCTTTTTTTGGTTTTTTTAACTTTTGTCTTTTTTTGGTTTTTTAACTTTTGTCTTTTTTTGGTTTTTTTTAACTTTTGTCTTTTTTTTGGTTTTTTTAACTTTTGTCTTTTTTTGGTTTTTTTAACTTTTGTCTTTTTTTGGTTTTTTGAAATATTTTTCCCTCTGCCTCCCATGTATCAATGCTATTTCTAATTACATTCTGAATGGCTGTCACTTCAATGGCAATGATACTTCTGTCTAAACGAAGACGGCTGTTTTGTCGCTCCAATCCAACTAGTGTTGATTCGATTTGCTCAGCAGAAAATAGTTCTTTCAAATCAAACCAACTTTGAAGCTCGAGATGTCGAAAATCATCTAAAAATTGAGTCCATGTCTCAATGTAGGGTTATTAATTGGGAGTTCCCCTGAGCTCGGCGGCCTTCGGCCGCCTCACTGTTATATTAGGTTAGGGTTATTGATTGGGAGTTCCCTTGTGCTCGGCCGCCTTCGGCGGCCTCGCTATTATATTAGGTTAGGGTTATTAATTGGGAGTTCCCCTGAGCTCGGCGGCCTTCGGCCGCCTCACTGTTATATTAGGTTAGGGTTATTGAAGGGGTGTTCTCGTTGAGCTCGGCGGCCTTCGGCGGCCTCGCTGTTATATTAGGTTAGGATTATTGTTGGGAGTTTCCTGTTGGCTCGGCCGCCTTCGGCGGCCTCGCTGTTATATTAGGTTAGGGTTATTGAGGGTTTCTGTTGGCTCGGCCGCCTTCGGCGGCCTCGCTGTTATATTAGGTTAGGATTATTGTTGGGGAGTTCTGTTGGCTCGGCCGCCTTCGGCGGCCTCGCTATTATATTAGGTTAGGGTTATTGAAGGGGTGTTCCCCTTTGCTCGGCCGCCTTCGGCGGCCTCGCTGTTATATTAGGTTAGGGTTATTGAAGGGGTGTTCCCGTTGGCTCGGCCGCCTTCGGCGGCCTCGCTATTATATTAGGTTAGGGTTATTGAAGGGGTGTTCCCCTTTGCTCGGCCGCCTTCGGCGGCCTCGCTGTTATATTAGGTTAGGGTTATTGTAGGGGAGTTTTAGTTTTGTTTAAATTTAATTATCAATGAAAAGTTTATTGAACTTATAGATTTTGATTATTTACTGATTCTTTGCTTGCCCGATACTTGCTGGCTTATTTTTAGTATTAAAAAGTGTTAGTTTTTCATTTTTATGTTATATTTTGGTTACCTGCTTTTAAACAAGTTTCCAAATGTTTGTAATTTTGTTATTTGAATATTTTTTTCTAATTTAAAATGATATTTTGGTCATTTTGTGTTTTAAGAATTGAGAAAAACCGATTTTTCAGCGTTCCCGCCTGATTTTTATTTGAATTTTTATTTTTTTGTTTATTTATTGTCATGTACTTTACGAAAGCCCCACGGCGGCGAGTTACGCAGGCTACTTCTAACCGACACACAGACACACATTTCACCTCACTTCGGATCTTACACTCACCGAGGCAAGACCTCACGAGAGTCTTCCAAAGTCACCCAAATAAACTCCGGATCATACACTCACCGAGGCAAGACCTCACGAGAGATTTCCACGAGTCAACCAAATAAACTCTAAAACCCTTTTCACCCGAATCATCCCCCAGCTGCAGCATTCCGGTCCAGCTAACAAGCGCTGCGAATCCGAGCTCACAACCGGTTACCACA
>JAMZRA010000001.1:31704-46616 GCA_024499935.1 Tyrophagus putrescentiae
TGTGGCAAGCCAAATCTAACTATATTATTATTACTTTTACCATTTTATCTTCACACAATATTCTTCACATATTCTTATTATTTCACCATTTCACTCACACAAACACATTATCCTTCACCAGCCGCTCCAGGCAGACCGTCATCTACGAGCGGCCCCCTGACAGCGTGCACATTTTCCCTTCCAACCGACACACAGACACACATTTCACCTCACTTCGGATCTTACACTCACCGAGGCAAGACCTCACGAGAGTCTTCCAAAGTCACCCAAATAAACTCCGGATCATACACTCACCGAGGCAAGACCTCACGAGAGATTTCCACGAGTCACCCAAATAACTCAAACCCTCACCGACTCCCAGCGCAGCATTCCGGTCCAGCTAACAAGCGCTGCGAATCCGAGCTCACAACCGGTTGCCACAGTGTTTTTCTTTCTGGTGCGTCGTCCGAGAACCAGGACTGCAGCTGGCAAAGATTCCCATCAACATGATCGACGACGACGACTTCTCTGCCGTGAGAGACGGCCAGATCGCCGCCGACGCAACTCAACTCACTGAAGCTCAACTAGCTGAAGTGAATCATCAGCGCGGACTCCTACGTGCCGCCATCAGCAAGTACTACAAGAAAGTGCTTCGCTCCGGACACCGGACCGACCTGAAGACGGTCGAAGAAGTCGATGACTGGGGCGAAAGCCTCGATAACTACGATGAGACAATCGGCGATGAGGACAACAGCTACAGCAGCAAGCTCGGAGAGATCCGCGCCCGGCTCGAGGCAGACACAGTGGCAGCCATCAGCGCCCTGTCGCAAAACTCGCCGGCGCCATCCCCGGCCGGAGTCCCAAACCAGTCTCCACCTACTTTTCCTCTTACTCAATCTCAGTTCATCACGCCCTTAGCGGCTTCTTCATTTTTCCAAAACTCAGTACCACTTCCTCCTCATCTGAGTTCATTGATTTCCCCTTTCAGCAGCCTTGCTGCAAACAGCGCCGCCAGCGGGGTGCCCGGATTTCCGGCAGCGCAGCATGGCCTGCCTAACACAAGCGGCCCCCAGATGGCGCCCACTCTCTTTCCTCCATTCAGCGCAGCTGTGTCGACTCCACCAGCATCGACCGCTACTGCCACCTCAACAACAACAGGAGCACCTCTTCCTCCTCCAATCTTCACAACCTGCTTCGGCAACCCGATCACATCCACCGGAGCTGGCCACCCGACGACGCTGCTGGCACCAGTGTTCGCTCGACCCAACGATGCCAAGGTCGCCCCCTTCGATGGCACCTTTGGCGACTACTCTCGCTTCGAGACGGCGTTCATCGCCAAGTACATCAACAACCCGTGCTACACGCACGCGGACCAGTTCCTGAAGCTCGTCGAGCTCACCGGCGAGCACGGGCACAGCTTCACCATGAACCAGCCGATGGACGCTTCCGGCCTCCAGGCGGCCCTGATCCTCATGCGCGACTACTACAACAATCCGTCCCGCATCCGGACAGAGGTCCGTCGTAAACTGGACGCGCTCCCTCCCGTGCTGCAAGACCGAACAAACCCGCTGCGAGTCCATGACCAAAAACTCGCAGCCGGAAACATCCTCGCCTGTCAAACGGCGATTCGCCAGTTGAGGGATTGTGGCACTGCGCCGCAGTACCTCAACGAAGAATTCTACCGGATGATCGTCAAGAAGATGCCCTACGCGTACGCATCCGAGTACGGTCACCGGAACCCCATCAACAGGGACACCCAGCAGATGGTGGCCCACTGCCGAGACCGACTCCGGCAGGAAGAGAACTTTGACGAAGACGTGCAACCGTCAGTTGCACCAGCCGCCGCTACCACAACCAAAGTAAGCCGCGCGCACGTCAACACCATCAGTGGCTCGCCAATTCAGAAGCAGCCCAACGTCAACAACAAGTGCCTTCTCTGCGGGGGCGCCCACTACACGTTCAAGTGTCGCGCCGGGACAGCGGCAGACCGAGCGGCGAAGGTCGCTCAGAAGAGTCTGTGTCAGCGCTGCCTGCGCGACGGACATCAACTTTCTGACTGCCATTCAAGCTACCAGTGCCCTTGTGGATCAGCAGACCACTCTTCCATCATCTGCATCATCCTCGAGGGCCAGCGAAACGCGCGCAGGCAGAGCGCCAACAACAACCGCAGCAGCCACGCTCACACATCACCTCCGGCTGCTGCTGCATCGGCGTCTCCAACTTTGACGTCACCCCCAGTCACATCCAGCTCCATCGCCTCCGTTGCAGTCGTCGGACATCAGAAGCCGACCGTGGAGGGAAGCAGTTCCACCGGGAAAAAGATTGTGATTCCCGGAGGCTTTTACAGCCAAACTGTGCTCGTTCGAGTGCAGGGGCAGACGGTCCGGGCCCTGCTGGACAGTGGGGCTCAGCCGACGGTCATCCTCAGATCGTTGGCAGAGCAGTTGCAGCTTGCTGTGACGCCGGCCGCCTTGAAGGTCTCCGGGGCTCTTGGCACGAGCGAGTCCCAGACTCTCACAACGGAAGTCTCGGCGACGGTGGAGTCTCTGACAGGACATCACGCAGTGAACATCAGCTGTCACCAAGTGGACAGCATCAACTTCGAGTGCAATCACCTCCCCACACCTATCGCAGCAGCCACGCCACACATCACCTCCGGCTGCTGCTGCATCGGCGTCTCCAACTTTGACGTCACCCCCAGTCACATCCAGCTCCATCGCCTCCGTGCAGTCGTCGGACATCAGAAGCCGACCGTGAGGGAAGCGTTCCACGGGAAAAAGATTGTGATCCCGAGGCTTTACAGCCAACTGTGCCGTTCGAGTGCGGGCAGACGGTCGCGGCCTGCTGACAGTGGGCTCAGCCGACGTCATCCTCAGATCGTGGCGAGCAGTTGCACTTGCTGTGACGCCGGCCCCTTGAAGTCCCGGGCTCTGGCACGAGCGAGTCCCAGACTCTCACACGGAAGTCCGGCGACGGTGATCTCTGACAGGACATCACGCAGTGACATCAGCTGTCACCAGTGGACAGCATCAACTTCGAGTGCAATCACCTCCCCACACTATCTCACAAGCTCCGCAAGAAGGGCTACAAGCTGAAGCACCAGTGAGGGTCAAAGCAGTACCGTTCCCTTACACGAGCCGGTACCACGAGCAGTCTTCAGAGCCAAGGGCCAAGAGACGTCCTGCCCGGTTTCAGCATCGCCGTAGCTTTCGGCCATGACAATCTCGGGCATGTGCGCGGCACATGCCGCTGCTCAAACCCAACTCAATCATCAACCGCCGCTAACTGAGTTTCAACAGCCGTGCCCGACAAGCGAGTCGACCTGATGCTGACAAGACCAAGGCTCAGCGGTCACTGGATCACCTCTCACCACCAAAACATCAGCCAAAGTCCGCTTGCCTAAACCAGCCATCATCAAACCGAGCGAAGACGATGCTCGCAAAGACTGAGCGCGAGTCGCTGACGCCTCCATCATCACCATCTCACACAAGAAGCGAGCCACCACTTGCTCGCCAAACCGAGGCGGTCCGCACCGCCTCATTCACCAGACCAACGACAACAGAGACCCGTCACCCTTCCTTCAACGCGTGCCAGCCGGCTCGGCACCCAGCCGACTGTGGGCATCCAGAAACCACGCGACAAGCAGCGTCCAACCTGAAGGACGCCATCACACCACGTCCACAGACGGAAGGATTCGCATTTCCGCAGTGGCAGCGAGAGGAGCTCCACCACTACCATCCAAAACTACCCGCATACTATCTCCCCACAGTGACGACACAGGTGACTCCGTCACCGCACTCGTGCCAGCGTCCCCCCGAGGAAATCTTGCAAGCCAATCAACTATTTATTACTTTACATTTACTTTCACACACTATTCTTCACATATCTTATTCACCCATTCACTCACACAAACACATATCCTTCACCAGCGTCCAGGCAGACCGTCATCCGACGGCCCCCTACAGCGGCACATTTCCACTGAGTCAACGACACACAGACTACACCATTTTCACCCATTCGATCTACACCCCAGGCAGACTCACGAGATTTCCAACGCTACAATAAAACTCGTCATACACTCACCGAGGCAACCTCACGAGAGATTTCCACAGTCAACCAAATAAACTCTAAAACCCTTTTCACCCGAATCATCCCCCAGCTGCAGCATTCCGGTCCAGCTAACAAGCGCTGCGAATCCGAGCTCACAACCGGTTGCCACAGGTGGTAGTGGTCAATGACCACAAAAACTTTGCTCAGATCAGTGCCCATCATCTAGTTTTAAAACAAATTGTCCTTTTCCTTTTTTTTGCTCTTAATTGACATAATTCAAAATTTATTTTCTTTTCTTTTCAGTGATCACTCATTTTTGAATCTCACTGTCTTCTTCAAACAGTTCTCAGATATTCTGCCCGCATTTTGTCTGTTTGGGCAGTACAATCTTCAGTGAGGCAATAAATCTTAGCATTTTCTGACAAGCGACTCATTGCGAATGAAACTAACAAATAACAACAGCTCGCTCAAAGTCTCATGAGTAAGGGAAAAGCTAAACCAAAGAAAAGTAAACATTCACTCTTGCAAAACAAATATTTTACAATTTTAATTTTGAACTAAAGCAAACAATTATAGCAAAGCTAAATAGTAGACGATGGTTAACTTGAGTTGTGAAAAAATGTGTGCTTTTTCAAAACAAAAAATAGACACAAGTAGAAAATGATGACAAATTGTCCTTAGTCAGTCAGCCAATCACTCAGCATTAAAAATTGTGAGCGCATATGAATATAAAAAAGATGAATGCCAAATGAAATACTACTCGGCCAGCGAAAAATAAAACCCTTTTATCGATTGCTTCTTTTCTTGCTTAAAAAGCATACAAAATTCAAAACGCCAAAAAAGAGAAATGAATGAAGCTCAGCTTAAAGATCACGCCGTCGACAGTTAGAAATTTACAAGGCGAAGAGCAGCAGTAGCAGGCAACCCAGGCGTCAATTAATTCGATTATAAAATTGCAATGGCATAAATTACAATCACCCTTTTTAAAATAGAAAAAATGAGCTAGAGAAGACAGATCAAGCCACTGCACAACTTGTCCTAGAGCAAAAGGAAAGGCAACATCAGCAGTCATTTGACAGTGCAGTGGAATTAGTATCACCGTCCACCAATTGGTACATTTATTATCTGCACCACCACCACCACCATAATGACATAGACACCAGAGTAGCAGTTCAGTGAGCATTGCATCTCACTACAAGGTGCTTTTGAAAAAATTGACTGATTTCAGTGCAAAAGCATAATCAGCAGCTGTAACCATTGTTTTTTTAGCAAAACCACCTCGTACCGCAAAGTTGCAATTTGTTCTCGTTTTACAAATTAAATTTCCTTAAAATTAAAATTAAATTATCTTTCTCTTTCTTTTCATTTAATTTTCCTTCTCTTGTTGGTGCAATCTTACTCTACCCCCTCTCCACTTGCAGCTAAACCTCTGCACTTGCTGCTGCGAATCATCTACACACACAGAGAGACGGCATTAGTGTGAGCGTCTTTAGTGGTGGTAGAAGTGGTCTTTGCTCTTTTACTGTGAGTTCAATTGTACGCTTTCCCCTCCATCTTTCTTCTGTTTCTTCTGCTTCTTCCTTCTTTTGATCGTGCACACACACTGAGCACACTGCGCCTCATCTAGCGCTCTTGAGCAAATGAAATTAAAATTTTTCTAGCTTTCCCACCGAGCTCAGCAGGGAGGACAGAGAAAGAAAGTGAGAGAGTCTACTGGTCGAGCTGGTAGTACCCAGCCGACAGCTCAAAGTTCACAAATTGCAAGAGACAGTGCTCAGTGGAGTCTGTGTGCTTGGGCAAAGCTAAGAGGAAAATGAGAAAAAAGAACAAAATGTCTGATTGTGTGTTGCAAGAGAAAGGAGAGCCATAGAGCAATTTAAAAGCAATAAATTAAGTGGCAAGAGGCACAGGGTAAAGCCAGTGACAAGAAAACGCGGATGAAAAGTGAAAGAAAAAACTCAAACAACGACACACGCAGAAAATTAGAAAAAGTAAAAAGAAAAAGAAAGAGTCAACTGCAAAGAGCACTTACCCAATCACAGACAGTGCAAATGAACTCTCCTTTACGTTTTTTCTCTTCCTGAAACCACTTGCCACTAAATCAAAAACTGTTTGTAAAAGAACGCAGTACATCAAAATTTTAACACAATCAGGAGAACAAAAATCAAAATTCAGCTTTGGAATTTGATCAACAGCTGCAGCAATGTCATTAGCGGTGGTGGCCATTGTGAAGAGTGAAAAGTGTAAATCTGCTACAAACTAAAACCTAAAAAGAAAGAGGCACAACAAAAAAAGTGCCTGGATAAATCAGCACTGCCCTACAAAGTCGCTCAGCACAGTCCATCGACTAATTAGGCCAACAGCAGCAGTGTTGACTTCACTGCACTGCATTACGCTACCACCACCACTAGTGCACTGTCATCATCAACACAACACACTGCTTTGAACTGAACTGTGGACAACAACAGAGGCAGCAGCAGCACATTCACCGCGCGCAGTCATAATTTTAAAATCTCATTGCACTGGGAAAGGCATTTCTCACACTGTTACTGCCGCTGCCACTGGTCATAATAATAAATTAAAAGGCATCCGTGTCCGTAGAGAGAAAGAATGAGGCTGGGTGAGTGGTGGTGAAAATCAACTTGGGGATTAACGCCGTTGCCGTCGTCGTTCAGAAGACTGTACCGTGCCGCGCCACCAGACTGGCCAGAATGAAGAGAATGAACAGCAGCAGTAGCACAAGAGCACCGTTACCAGAGTGCGAAAAGCTTGCCGTTCAGATTTTCTTCTTCTTGCCGTAAACGTCATTAAGCGGCATTGCGGCAGGCCGAGACCACTGGTCAGTGGCGGCCAACACCAAACAACAACAACAACGACCACAATAGCAACATCTCTCCGACGGCTGAACACTCTTGAGGCAGGGAAAGGAAAGGGAGCTCAAGTTGCAAAGAGGCTCAGCGCGTCTTCTACTTCTTCTATTTTGACGTCTAGCAAAATCAATAGAGACATTAAAATCGTTAATCGACAAAAATGGACAAACTTAATTTGAACAGCAAGAGGAGAGAGGAAAGGCTAACACTGCTCCCGCTCAACGGGATAAAACGATAAGTTGAAAATATGACACAATTAGCTTAGGCTAGGCAGCAACAATTGTTTTGATCACTGAAATGTTGAAAATAACTTTGTACAACAACATTAAAACCCCCAAACACGCACCGTTTGCATAGGGAAACTTGCAAAACTGCATTTTTGTAAACTCACAAAAAATTGACTTTTATTCGCCTCTGCCTCTGGTCACACACTCTTGCCGCTTACTCTCTTTCCCTTACACTCTTTTTTCTGGTCAGATCGAATTAGTGTCGTTCGTAGCAGCTCACGCAAGCGAAAGTGAACTGTCCTTCCTTCCTTTCCTCCGAGCAATTGAAGAAGGGTAAATTGAATTAAATCATGGCCGACAACCATTAACTGGAGCTGCACTAGGACCACCACCGCTACTGCAGTTTAAATCGATAAGAACCCTGCAGCAGCAACAGAAAAAGCAAACGCTAAAAAGAAATCTCTTGGTTTAGTTTAAAAATTACAAAATTTAAAACTCACCAGGCGGTCTAATTTTTTCTATTTGAGATGGGCTATAAAAATTGTCTTTACAAATTAGATTATCTTTGGATGTTGCTGCTGTGATTTGTGTCAACGAAGACGACAGCAAATGGCCGCAACTCACATGGGTAAAAAGTATTATAACACTAGAAATCTTTTAAATGAAATTGAAAACTTTTGACGCACAGATAAACTTAAAAACTCTTCTTAACTAATAATAATTTGCATGCCAAAAAACAATGCTGAAGTTAAATTAGCAGACCAGAAGACACAGCAATTTGCCAACTAAAAAGTCAAATCTCAGTATACAAACTTGCATTGTTCAATCTCTTTTTGCAAAACTATTTTTTTTGCTAAACCACAAGAAACTAAATCTCAATGTCAAAAACATTGTGGAAAACTCAAGCAACAGCGAACAACAGCAAAGTCTCAAGAATGAAGAGCAAAAAGAGCAAAAGCTCAGCCAAGGCTCAAGCAAAGATAGAAAGTAGTAGTCAAAATCAGTGAGATGTGACCAAAGCAATCTCACTGCTAGAATCGAAAAACGGGCGAATCGACAAACAGTGAAAGAACGAGCGCGGCGCCGGCCATCATCATCAAAGCAGGCAAGCAGGCAGGCAGTTGAAGAGCCAGTTGAAAGGAACCAGCAAAGAGAAGAGAAGAGCTGCGAGAGACTGCTAGGCCATTGCTGGGACGCGATGAGGCAGACAATAATGGGTGAAATAAAGGGGGAGTGAAAGAGCTGCTGCAAAAGTCACCAAGTGTCGTCTCAACTTGGTTGCGTCGGCAAGTCAGTCAGTTATGTAGAGCAGAGATCGAAGGAGCATGCTGCTGCTGATGTAGACCACGAGTTTGCACCAGCAACCGCAACAGCAGACCGCAATTGAGCAGTTTTATTCCCTCCCCCACCACTTTCCCCACCACCAGCAGCCCTTCTTCCGACGCCTGCTGTGCACTGAGCGATGACGAGAGAAATGGCAGTGCCAGTGCCAGTGTAAAAAAGAAAGAGATGAATGCAAATATCAATTGGGGACCACAGATATAATGTGCTGAGGACTATTTAAATGGGCAACACAGAAGAAGCAAAGTATGATTTGCAGATAAATAACATTCTCAGAGTGAACAGGGCACCCCTCTTTCCCTCTTCCTGGTAGTCAATTACCGCCGTACATCATGGCCAGACAATTGCTGCAATGAAAGTATTAAAATAGCTGTAGCAGCAACAAAGTTCTGCACAATTCATTGAGATTTTTATTTAACCTTTTTTAAATCTAAAGTTTAGGTGGCTAACAAATAAAGTGTCAGCCTATCCCTAAAAAAATGATTTTTCTCCCTCTGTTTCTCTGTCTTCACTTACTTTTTTTGCTCTACAAATTACACCGTTAGAGATATCGATATGCGGGTTTCACCAGTATAACGAGATAAATGGCATCTTTCTAATGATACCAAATTCAAGTTGATCAGATAACCGGAAGTATTTAATATGGCGGATTATCTGTTTTAAGTGATAAGCATTTTTGGCTATATAAAAAAACTACTAACCTAGAAACATGGGGTTTTGACTAAAGTAATCAGATAAATAGTCATGCACAAAATGGTTATCTCAGAACTTTGATAAGTAACCGGAAGTGCCTTATCTAGATTTTCACTTTTTAGATAAGCTTTTTTAAATACCAAACAAACTCCAATCTCACTTTTGACTACACCATTGCATTCCCTGCCTTAATTGGTCTATGCCTAATTTGGTTTGTTTCAAAACCTTATGGTTGACCAGAAAACCCAAAAAGTTTGAAACGTTGTCTGTTTTTTGCGCTTGCTTGTGCTTTGGCTGCCACGCGTCGCGCGGACGCTATCGCACAGCTGCGCGCTAGATAAAACTGTGCGCTTCTCTGCCGTTCTCGCAGCTTCGCTGCTGCCTGCTCTGAGTTGGCGGAAAGCACTGCTGGTGCGGTGGCAGCACAGCCCAAACGGGAGATCTAGACAGCGGTTGTCTCTCGGCAAACTGGTTTTGCTGCTGAGGCGCTTTTCTTTCTCACTCTTTCCGCAAGCAGAATCATCGCTTTTGAAACAAAGTCTGGGACTTTGGCTTGCGTTATCGCTGCCGTTCTCGCCCTGGGTTGCAGGGGGAGCACAGTTGTGCAGGGAAACAGTGCCTGCCAGGGCGGCGAGGTCTGACATGACTTGGCCGTTGTCAACGTCCGACGACGAGGGTCTCGCGAGCGCAGCGAGCGGGGCCCGAGGAGAAGGCGTTGACACGGCCAATCATGTCAGGGTGAGCCGCGCCCAGACATCATGTTGGTTGCGTGACAGATAAAAACGGCGAGGTCTGGCGTCATTGGCTCACCAAACGCCCGCGACGAGGGCCCGCGAGCGGAGCGAGCGAGGTCCGAGTAGGCAGGCGTTTTGGTGAGCAAGTGACGCCAGGGTGAGCCGTGCTTAACTGATTCAATTTAACCAAATCTTAGATTTAAAAAAAATAGTGAGAGCACAACTGTGTAAAAAAGTAGCAGTGCACAGCCAAAGCGGCGAGTCTGCGACACTTGGCACTGTGAACGTCCACCGACTCGGGTCTCGCGAGCGGAGCGAGCGAGGTCCGAGTAGGCAGGCGTTTTTGGTGAGCCAAGTGACGCCAGGGTGACCGTTGCTTAACTGATTCAATTAACCAAAATCTTAGATTTAAAAAATAAGTGAGAGCACAACTGTGTAAAAAGTAGCAGTGCACAGCCCAAAGCGGCGAGGTCTGACGACACTTGGGCACTGTGAACGTCCACCGACTCGGGTCTCGCGAGCGGAGCGAGCGAGGTCCGAGTAGGCAGGCGTTTTTGGTGAGCCAAGTGACGCCAGGTGAGCCGTTGCTTAACTGATTCAATTTAACCAAAATCTTAGATTTAAAAAAATAAGTGAGAGCACAACTGTGTAAAAAAGTAGCAGTGCACAGCCCAAAGCGGCGAGGTCTGACGACACTTGGGCACTGTGAACGTCCACCGACTCGGGTCTCGCGAGCGGAGCGAGCGGGGCCCGAGTCGGTGGGCGTTCACAGTGCCCAAGTGTCGTCAGGTGAGCCGCTGGCCAAACTTTTAAGAAATGTTAGCGGTGCACAGTTAAGTGTGGCGTGAGCGAAGCGAGTGCGACTGAGCCCTTGTACTTTTTAAAAATGTGTAGGAAGTGCTTCAATCCTACAAATGGACCAGCAGATAAGGTAAATTATCACGTTTTTTCCTAAAAACAATTTGAACTTTGTGCTGAGCTTCAAACTGGGCTTAGGTAGAGCAATCAAGCAAAGGTAGAGAAGATAAAGAAATAAAATGAAATATTTTTTAAAGTTTAAAACCTGAGACCTGCCACCAGAACTTTGAGTTGCTGGAAGTTCTTCGGTAGGCAATCAAATTCAAATTGAAAGTGACACTTTGTAGACACCGAGTAAGTGTGCATGTGCCTGTGCACTAAATTCCTCACTAAATTGTGTTCACTTGAACGGAAAAGCTAAAAGTTCGTACTGCTTCTGCTTCTGCACAACCCATGATCATGCTCGTGTAGGCTTAAGAAAAGAGCATAAATTAGAAAGAGGTTTATACTTGAAAATTGAAATTTGCAACTGTACAAAAAAAATCAAGTCTACTTCACTGTATTTAAATTGAGAGCAAGACTTTCTAAAATTGAATGCGAATGCCCCTGCTCTTGCTTACATTTTGTACTTGAACTTTGCTCACACAAAAAAGAAGAGTGGACTTGAAAAATTAATTTTCAACTGATTGTCTGAGTTTATGCTGCAACACAAATGCTAAGCTTGGTAATTGGAAAATAAGTAAGATAGAGGCAAAAGAAAATGAAGAAGAAAAAACAGTACTGCACTTACGATTAATCTTTGAGGATTTCCAAGGCTGAAGAGGAAAAAGAAAAAGAAAAACTCAATTGAAATGAGTACTACTTTAGGGTAGTTTTGTCGTAACAAAGTAAAAACCTAAAACAAGTTTGTGAAAGGCAGACGGTTAATAGGAGGCGACGGCAGCGTCGGACAATGACTCCCAGTCTTGAGACGAATCGTTTCCGATGGAGTCGAGAGAAGAAATGAAGAGGAGAAAAGAACGTACCATAATTGAGAAGAAAGACGAGAGAGAGGAAGACTTTGTTTGTTTGCCTCTAGTCAAGCAGTCAGTCAGTTTCGTTTGGAAGAATGGGTTGAGTTACAGACACAAAGTTGCAACAACAGCACCCCCAGCAAATGAGTTAATTGAGCGCAGTAATTAGTGAAGCGATCAGTGATGTTGTTGCTGATGCTGAACCCCACAGCAAATCGATATCATGTTGTGTAGTAGTAGAAGTAGTGTTGGAAAAAGGATTGAAGCATTGAATGTGCAGACGACGATGATGCGAGATGATGCGGACAAGTCTCTGAACAGTTCTGCTGTAGTGGTGGCGGTGGTAGTTGATTGATTGACAGACACTGCTGCTGCTGTGCACAAACACAATGTGCAGAATGAAGTGTACAGTGTGAGGAGAAGGGAGGAAGGAATATTCGACACATGTCAATGGGAAAAAGAGAAGGAAGAGGAGATGGGCACAAAGAGAGCGGGAAAATGTTCCCGAGACTGGTCAAATGGAAAGAAGTGCCGTTGTTGTTGCTGAAGAAACAATTTATTGTTGATGCTTGTGATTCTACTTTTTCTCTCCACTTTTTTGCCGCCCTCTTATCGCCCGACTCCAATCGACACTGAAAGAAAAGAAAAAGAAAAGGAGCATTATAAATATTTGCCAATTGAAATGAACGAAAACTTTTGATTTTGATTCTGCTGAATGTCTCCAACACTAAAACCAGTGCTGGGCTTCAGTATTGCAAAAAAGTAGTTCAAAGAGTGGCTATTGATTTAAAAGTAAAAAAAAGTAGAAAAGTTGAGGCAAAAAGTGTGAGTGAGTGAGCGATCTATTGATCGGACAACAATTTAGCAGTAGCAAAAGGACTGGCTGGACGACGGAAACGATTGCTTTGTGAACTGCGAACGACGGACGGGAAATAGCACACAAAAGCAGGACTACAACAATAGGGGGTGGCTTACCTGAAAGGAAAAAAGCCTAAGTTCAAAGAAGCAAAGTTACAAAAGTGAAAGTCATCAGCTTTAGTTTGTTTTGAAAAAAATGCTAACGGCAAATCAGCTTGTAAAGATAGCAGCCTGCAAAACAGCTGACGCTTGTTGCTCTCGTTGTTTATAAACAAAACTGAAAAAAATCTTATGATTACATCTTTTTTTGAGAACTTTCAATTTAACCACCCTTGATCTCTCTCAGGACACTCATGATAATTTAAATTAATATCTGCAACCCTCATTTGCCATATTGCTATTTTTTTCAATCTAATCATCTTTCATCTTCACCCTTTTCCTGCATTTGTGTGTTTGTGGCTCAACTTGAGGGTGGGCAATTTTAAAACAGGCGCCTCGAAAAAAGGCAATTCGATTTAGCAGCAAAAGAAAACAAATGATTAAATTGAATGGCAATTGTTTCAAAACGAAAAGCCCAAAGAAGACAGAAGAATACTGTCAGAGAAGGCTGAAAGATGATGATGCCCGAAAGCCGGAGAGGCACACACGCCAGTCATCCCCGCCAACAGTTGACTAAATGACTTTGCAATGAAAATTGTTGCCATATTCAAAATGGTGCTCCGTGCTGATGAACGGCAGCGAAACGAGAAAAAGAAAAGAAAAGACTGAACACTCAATGAAAAGCAGTTATCGGGTGCACAAGAAAGGGCTGCAAACACTAGAAGACAATAGAGCTGCTGCTGCTGCTGATTCAGTGACCAGAATCTGGCAGCAGTAGCACTAAAAGTACTAGTCCACCCAATCATCGAGACCTAATCGAGAGAGCAGCGGCGGCGTTGTCCCCTTAGAATGCACATCAGTCGGCAAACTCGCAGCAAATGCAGCCATTCAACTCCATTCACTCAATGAGTTGCTCTACGCTTATGAGTGACGCTGGGCCTGACTTTTCGTACTCAGATGAGCGGAGTACAGGAGAAATTCGGTAGCTTTGGAATAAGCCAAAGAAATGAGAGGGATAGGGAGAGAGAGTTGGCGTCTGCACTCGTGGGAACCATCAGAGCCGTCAGTGAGGAAGAGGAGATGAACCCAAATTCGGCCGCTGCTCGATGATGATGAAAAGTTTGTAGCAGACTGCCCACTGCACTCTTTGGACCAGCACTACTGTTCACTGCCAACACTGCTGCTAGAGATGATGACTGATCCCCAAGTGATTCAGGGAGAAAGAAAGGCAGACAGGCAGGCAGTTGAGTTGGCGTTTCGATTTTATTGAAAGCACCCTCACTTCCACTTGGCCTAATGGAACCAGGGGACCACCGCCACCGCCGCCGCCGTCCTCTCACTCTTTCATTTCATTTTATTGTCCATTCCCCCCTTCCTTCAGAAAGCACAAGTGACAGGAAACAAGAAGAAAAGTCCCCTTCCCTTCCCTCTTCTTCTCACCACTGAACTAGGTGAAACCTTTCCGCCGTCTCCACCTGACACACAACTGCTGGCCAACAGTGTGTCTTCAGCGTTCGACAAATGGTTTTCCTCCTTCTTCTTCCCTCCCCTCCATTCCCTTCACATACATTTCAAGTGTTGAATTTATATTGTTATTTGTGTGCCTTTTACTTTTTATATTTATTTACATTATTTGTCTGCCATATCATTTCTGTCTGTATTTGCTTTTATTGAAACAAAAGACACATTGTTTGGAAATGTGGGTTGAGTGAATGAATGAAGTTTTTTGCTGAATGTATGAATTTCAGTATGATGATTATTTACGGCAGTTTCCCTGTTCATCTCTCATCAGCATCTTGCCATTTTTCCCTTTCTAAAACATTAAAAAGCAGCATTAAACAAACATAAAACAAAACTTACAAAAACCTTAAATTAGCCATTTTGAATACTTACCATTCTTTTTCTCCTTAATTTACAACCACAGTAGCAGGGGAGCAGGGAAAAAGGGCATTTCCGTCTTTTTCCTTTTCTCTTCTTTTCACTTAACTCTAAAGCTCAGTTTCAGCTTTGAGGTTGAAAGCGCTGCAGTGCAGTGCAATACTCTTCAACTTTAATCAACTCTCTTTCTCTATTTCCTCGTTGACTGCAAAATGGAAAAGCAGCTCGACCATCAGCATTGGTACCAGCCAACCAGCCAGTCAGACAGTCAGACATTTGCAGCTGTTGCATGTGAGCTCTTTTTCTTCACATTTCACTCATAAATTTGAATAAATTATTACATCACTTAATCGAAAACTGCCTGAAAAAGAA
>JAMZRA010000001.1:62600-84625 GCA_024499935.1 Tyrophagus putrescentiae
AAACAAATACTGAAAATATTTATTCAAAAATGTAAAAATTAATTAACAAACAAAAACAAAAACAAAACAAAAACAATTTTACTTTTTGCCGACTTTTTGCCATCAAAAACTGCTAAGGAAGCCAATTTTCAGCTGAAGGAAACAGTTGGAGATCGAGTTCGACGTTTCTTTCGCCGTCACAACAACTTAGCTCTTTCCAACTTTCTTCCACGCAAAAGAACTGCCAGGCAAACACAACAACCAGTTAGAGATCGAGTTCGACGTTTCTTTCGTCGCCACAACTTTACTCTCTCCAACTTCCTTCCACGCAAAAAAACACCAAACAAAAACCACACTCACAAGGTAGATTACACTTGAGAGTTACCAACCAAAGTGGCGGCGAAAGAAAGTTCGAACTCGCCCCCGAGTTCGAATTTCTGAGTATGGTTTTCGCCTGACAGTTCTTTTGCGTGGAAAGAAGTTAGAGAGAGTAAAGTTGTTGTGGCGACGAAAGAAACGTCGAACTCGATCTCTAACTGGTTGTTGTGTTTGCCTGCCAGTTCTTTTGCGTTGAAGAAAGTTGGGAAGAGCTAAGTTGTTGTGACGGCGAAAGAAACGTCGAACTCGATCTCCAACTGTTTCCTCCAGCTGAAAATCTGCTTCCTTAGCAGTTCTTGGTGGCAAAAAGTCGGTGGCTGGTGAAGATTGAGCTCTAGAGTTGTTGCGCTCAACCTGCTGTTGAAGCTGTTGCTGAAGCTCAGCTTTTCGTTTGGCAGTTCGTTTGGCAGCGTTTTTGCGCCGGAAAGAGCTTCGAAGGCGGTGGAAAGGTACTAGTCGTGACCGAGATTTTTGCCCAATTTGCTGCTGAGTTGTTGAGCTTATGGACTCAGTTTTTGAAGAGAGAGAATGAGCATCTGAGTCGGAATCAGTGGCTGGTGAAGGTGGAACTCCAGAATGACGCTCAGTTTGCTGTTGAGACTCCCCTTGAAGCTCAGCTCTTAATCGTTGAAGTTCAGACTTTGCCGCAATTTGCGTTTTGATTGCTTGCTCAAGCTCATCTTTGCGTTCGAGAAGAGATGAAAGCTGAGAATTCAAATCAGAGGTGGTGGTGGTGGTTTGCTGTGCTGAGGCAAGCTCAGTCTCCTCCTGCTTTCCCCCCTTGCGCAGTCGCCGGAAAAGGCCAGCAAAAGCTTGGTAAACCGCCGAAGCTCTTGAAGTAGACGGGCGGTCTATTAAGCAGGTGTTGACCAGCACATTGTCTTGCTGCGCCAGAGGCTGGCGAGGGCCCAAGTCGACCGAGGCCATCACAGGCTTGTGGTAGGAGGTGACGCTCTCGTACACCATTGCCTGGACATTCAGAATGGGGTAGGCAAAGACAAGGTCCAGCTGGGTGCGCATGTCAGTGGTGGGAGTTTCGGCGGGAGTTCGAATTTGCAGATTGTGAATATTCAAGACAAGACCAATTCGCCTTGGGTCAGGATCTCTCGTAAAGTCCGAGTTGAAGTCGCCAAGCATGACAATGGGAGGCCTGTCGTTGTGCGTTGTAGCTTGCAAAATAGCTAGTCGCAGACGCCTTTGGATTCCTTCGCTGGCGGCGTTTGGAGAGATGTAGGCTCCACTGATGCAGATGCCGCGCACAACTACTGAGCAAACTTCAAGGCGAGAGGCTCGGCCGTCGGCTTCGCGGTCTGCCACGTTTCCTCCGATGACTGGAGCAAATGCTTCGGCTTCAAGGTGTGCGCGGACGGCCACCACTGTACCGCTTCCGTGCCGGCCAGTTCCAGCAATGCGGTTCGCCTGGCGGAATCCGTAGCGCTCAAAGTCGTAGTTGGTGGTGATGGGGTCTCGCGTCTCAGAGAAAATTACCACATCGGCGTCTGAGAAGGTGCTGTCTGCAAAGGTGCTCTCAAACTTTCTGGCTAGGCCTTCGACGTTGTGGTAAATGATCTTGAGGGTGTCTCCTGCTGGCCAAGTTGGAAGTGTGCAGAAGGGAGGAAGCGCTTCGAGCCTGCGGAACTCCACCTCAACATCATGGTCTGGGCGGCGGGGTCTGGGCGGATTGAAGGTAATTCGATTTGTCACAGGGACTAGAAAGAGACCTTCAAGTGTTGTGGCCCTGCTGCAGGCAACGTAGAGCTCATTTGGTTGAAGGCGCGGAGAGAGATGAACGGCTACATTGGTGAACGACGCTCCTTGCGATTTGTGAATGGTAATCGCTTCGCCGAGGACCATAGGAAACTGTGTACGGGTGAGATTGTAGTTGTTGTTAGCGCCCGTTGACAGTGTCTTGATCTCTTTGCGAACAGGTGTCAGGTTCTCTGGAACACCGTGAGCGCGGGCCACTTCGCGTTCTCGAATCCTGGCTTGGGCGCCAACATCGGGCTGTCCAAGTTGATCCACATGATAACGGCATTGTTGTTGTCATCAGTGGTGACACGCTCGAGGATTCCGTTGGCGCCATTGACAAGACCGTCGCTAGTGGCAATGTTCACCAGCATCATGTAGCGCGCGCCTTCTCTGAACTCCAAAGATGGCGGAAGGCCTAGAGCGTCCTTCGCAGCCTTATTTTGAGCGCCTTCAATTGCCTGCTGCATGACTCTTTGTGGAGCTGTTCCATTGCAGTGATGAACTGCTACACTTCGAGGCGCCAGAATCGCCATGCCCTGGACCGCTAAGGTGTTGAACTCATCCACCATTTCGTTAGTTTTGAAAAGGTGGATGGTGCCCTGGGGAAAGACAAAGGCAGGGTCACGAATGACGCGGCCTTCGAAGAGAGCCACCTCTGCTGGAGTCAGCCGGCCGACAG
Source organism: Tyrophagus putrescentiae (assembly GCA_024499935.1). NCBI lineage: Eukaryota > Metazoa > Arthropoda > Arachnida > Sarcoptiformes > Acaridae > Tyrophagus > Tyrophagus putrescentiae. Next base: position 65,386 of record JAMZRA010000001.1, read on the forward strand.
CCAGGTTATTGAGTGCCTGGGCAAAGACCGCATTCTCTTGGCGCATGACCTGGTCTAGCCTGAAGTAGCTAAACGGGTCCCAGAGAACGGTGCCGGCAAGTGCTCGATCTCCCCCAAAGGGTTGAAACGCAAAGCTGCAAAGGAGGGAAAAAGAAAAACAAAGTTGTAACAACAGGAGAAAGTAAAAAGTGCACAAGTAATTACCGGTCCATGACTGGCCGCAGCTGATTAAAGTCGCCCAGAACGATGACTGGCAAGTTGCCATAGAGTTCGTCGACGCCCATTATCTGCCTCAGTCGAGTGTCCACTTTGCTCAGCATTGACAGGCCCACCATGCTCACTTCGTCGATGATGATCAGTTTCAACTGGCTAAAAGTGACTCGCAGTGTGTTTGCAATGTCAGCACTTAGAGGCCTGTTGTTGTTGTTTTGAGAGACGGGAATGCCAAAAGCAGAGTGAAGCGTCATGCCGCGAATGTTGAAAGCTGCCTTGCCAGTAGGAGCACAGAGGAGAACTTTGAGCTTGTCCAGCTCAACATTGGGCTGGTGGTCGTAGTAGCGCATAGCCGCTTGATAGATGCACTCAATCAGAAACGACTTGCCGACTCCTGCTCCGCCGGTGATGAAGAGGTGGAATGGCGCGCCTGTCTTGACGCGGTGCATGACGTTCAGCAAAATCTTCCTCTGTCGTCGGTTTAGTAGAGCAATCCGAGCGAGAAAGACTTCATATTCCCAGATTGTGGGCATCCGGTACTGCTCATGACGAGGCGGTGGCTCAAGATTCGGCGCCTGTGGAGCTCTCTCTCCCTGTAGGCCAATCTGCTGAGAGACGTTCTCGTGTTCAATCTCCTCGGGAGGGTCAAGGTGAGCAAAGCCGTCGGCTACCGCTTGCTCTGGTTGCGGCTCCTCCTCCTCCAGTCTTTGCCTTTCCTCCTCCGCTCGAAAGTCGGCGTCCAGTTGCTCCTCGTTGTCGCCAGGAGAAAACTGATTGAAGATATTGAAGATTTCCGCACGATGTTCATTAAAAATAGCCTCAAGATTTTGATTTGGGTCAGTGCCCGGCTCAATTCTCCAGGGGTGGAAGAGGAGCAGCATCATGCGAACATAGTTTGCCCGATCATGCACCTGGCTGTAGCGGTGCCAGCGAAGAAACCGAGGGCGCCGTCGTCGGTGGAAAACGACTGGGCAGTTGAACTCCTCGTCATTCTCCTCTGGCACATCCGCCTGTTGGTCGTCTTCGTCGTCAGCATTGTCAAGTGCATCGTTGATGGCATCAACGTCAATCCGGTCGTCGGCGACAGCGCCTCTGACTGCGTCGTGAAGGCCGTCAACATCGATTTCAGCACCATTGTCAACTTCCACTTGGTCAGCAAGGACGGCGTCGAAAATAGCCTCAAAGTCGATGTTTGCCTCGCCGTTGGCTGGCTGCCGGGCAAGCTCGTCGGCGTCAATTCCAAAGACGTTCATGAATGCCTGCTGGTGGGCTTCATCGTCGTCGTCGTCGTCGTCGTCGTCATCAAGAGGTGCTACCCGAGCCTTTTTCTTGAAGGAGAAGTTGGCTGCCACTTGAGCGAGAGCCAAGTCAGCCATAGCTCTGGGCCTCGTTCTGTAGTAGTCATTGATGTTGGTGCTGAAAACGTCGGTTGAGTTTGGTGGTAGGTTCCGTAGCTCCCTTTCTGGGCGCACCATGCGAACTCGTCCTTCAGGAGGCGACGTGTTGATAAAAAAGACCTGAGAAGAAATGAGTTAGTAAGAAAGAAAGAAAAGTTTTGCTGGCACTTACATCTCGGCTTGTTTTTGAAACTTCCAAAGCGAGCAAGTAGAAGACTGCCTCTTGAGCTGAAATTTCTGAAGAGTTCAGAAACTTCTTGGCAATGATCTTCAGCTTTTCGCGAATGGTGACGTTCCCGCGTGCGGTGATTTCAGCTACTGTCTCTCTCAGCAGCTTTGACATGCCCCTGTTGGCCTTGTTGATGTAGGAGAGAATGTACTTGACACAGGCAAATGGATCAAGGACAAACTGAATGTCCATGTTTGCTCTGTGCAGGCGAAGGAGGCGAATGTTGTAGTTGTTTATATTTACTTCAGCAGGTGATCGCCGAAGAAATATTTTGGACCGGTTTTTGTCCAGAGACTGACGGATGGCCATGATGTACTGCTCATCCGTCATTTGCAGCTCTTGAAGATACTCTTCAAAGGTGTCTGCAATAGGCGCCGCAGCCCTCACTGTGCGCCAGTACTCAGCAAGCTTTGCCTTAATGCGAGCTAGATGGTCGGCCTGCTCTTGATTCTTCTGCTCATCGGGAAGAGGATCAAGAATCCGTGTAGCTCGCATTGGAAAACGAGGAAACCCGAAACGGCAAGTTTCTTGATTTCGGTTCCTCATCTTTCTGCAGCTGAAAGTGTGCCGGTGCTTCTGAAATCGGAGGAGCTCTTCAGGCACTGCAGTGCTCGAGCAGGTCATGTACTGGTCAATGAATTCGACACAAGCTGCCTCAGAGTCTGGGTCGTCAGGCTGATATTGTGGCGGGCCCGCTTGTTCACCAGGTGCCATCCGGTTGGTTGTCCAGAGCATAGTGTGAACGTGAGGAGAGCCGCGATGCTGAAACTCGGTGCGTCGAAGGTAATCGGAGACAGTATGAGGGTAAAAAGGAGAGGCGTCTGTCTCAATGAGGTCCAGCAACTTTTTTGATCGGTACGAAAAGTACCGAGCGCAAGTCACTGGGTCGTTGGCGATCAGCTCCGCTTTTTCGCGGTCTTCCATGTTGAGCGCCTCTGCGCCAGTTATCTGAGAAGCAGGATCTCTAGCTTTGCACAGATTAACCAGAAGCTCGGGGCACAACTTTTCGACCGGCGAAAGCGTCAAGAAGAAGGTAGGAGCGCCCAGTGTGCGGAGCATAGCCATGCCTTCCTTTGTCTTTAACTCCCAAAAGGGAGGACTGTTTCGGGCGTTCAACAAAACACGGTAACCTACAGTGCCATTTAGGCAGAGGTAAAGGTAGCAGTTAGTAAAATAGTAAACAAACAAAAATAGTAAACAAGAAGCGCTTACCCATATCGTGGCGAACAAAGTTTTCAATGTTCTGCTGATTGAGTAGGTTTTGTGCTGTTATTTGCTGCCCTTGAAGCCGGCCTTGGCGCAAAGCAATGCCAATTTGGGAAGCGATCTTGTACTGAGTCAGCACAGCGTTCTTCCAGAAAAGGCACGTTGTGTCAGTTCGGAATCGAGGGTCGCGATGCATGACCTCAGTCTTGAATCGGTCGGCTATTGTTGTGCCAGGTGGAGAAGGTGGCAGTTGACCACCGTAGAGGTTGATGAAAGTCAGCCCTTCAGCCTGTGGATCAGCGAAAATGCCGACTGGGCGTTGTCCATCTCCAGGAGCATATTGGACAGCAGCCTCGACCACTGCCAATACGTTTTCGTCCTGAAGGAGAACAGCTTCGCCGCCAAAGTCAGGCTCATTAGCCGCTTCATCCCACTGGTCGCCTTCTTCAGGGTCAGCCTCCTCGTTGCCAGCGTCTGCAGGAGGAATGGCATCTGCTGGATTGACAACGAAGTCTACCTCCTCTCCAGGATGGTTCGCTTGCCAGCGGTCATCGAAAGTCACGCCTTCATAGAGTGGTGAATTAGCGATCATGTACCTTTTGTATAGTGGGAAAACAAAAACAAATAGTTAGTTATAATTGCCTTCCCATTGACATTGTTGACTGTTGCTTACCTGACTATGTCAACGACTTCCTGAGGTCGCACAGTCTCGAAGATGTAGGCATGTCCATCTCCTCGTCGCCTTTTGAGGCGCACCTGGATGGTCTCCATCTGATTGAAATTGCGAGGCAAAATGTCCGCTGAAACTTGCACGTCTATTGGGACATTTATCACGTTGCCTCGAATTCCAAGCTGACCATCGTAGCCTAGCTTCTTTATGTGCATGAAGGCGATTCGCCGTGAAGCCATTCGAAGAGCTATTCTAGATGCGTTACTTAAAAGTGGAGGGATGACTGGTAGCCGAAAGGTTGAATAGCAGAAAGGGGGCAGCCTCCTGCTCTTCAAATACTTGACGCAAGTGAAACAGAGTTGAAGAGTGTCGGCGTCAACGCGTGCGTCAAGCGGGCAGTGCAAGTTGACAAAGGCGAAATCCCAGCTGGCTGGAAAGCGGGTGCGGATGTTAATGGTCTTGTCAATAGAAGTGCGGAAGACCAGTTTCACGCAACAGCTGCAGACGTGGATAGGCCCGTCGCTGATGTCGATCTCGTACTGGGCCTCAGCAGCATTGAGTGTTCGCCAGAGCCGCCGCTCTTCTTCGCGCATTTCAGCCACAGGGTCCTGGCGTATTGCAGCGCGCTGTTGGGTGTTGACCGCCTGCTCTGCTGCCCGGACCACAGGGTCTTGGCGTCTGTTGCGGTGCTGCTGGGCGTCAGCCGCCCGCTCTGCAGCCCGGGCCTCTTCATCCTGGCGTCTTTCGCGGTGCTGCTGGGTGTTGACCGCCTGCTCTGCAGCCCGGACCACAGGGTCCTGGCGTCTTTCGCGGTGCTGCTGGGCGTCAGCCGCCCGCTCTGCAGCCCGGGCCTCCTCATCCTGGCGTCTTTCGCGGTGCTGCTGGGTGTTGACCGCCTGCTCTGCAGCCCGGACCACAGGGTCCTGGCGTCTTTCGCGGTGCTGCTGGGCGTCAGCAGCTCGGGCTGCTGCTTGAGCTGCAGGATCACGAAGAGCTCTACGGTGGCGCTGCTGCTGGGCTGCTGCATTAGCTTGAATCGCATCGAGTGCACGAGCTGCTGCAGCACGTCGTTGGTTGTTGCGAGCATTTTCTTCCTCACGGTGGTCATCATCTTGACGATTGAGCCGTTGTAGCTCTGCGCGATTCTGAGCTCTTTCTCGCTCTCTTCTTTCACGTTCTTCAAGAGGCAGTCGAGGGCGTCCTCCTCGGCGCGGTTGATCAGCCATTTTGAACAAGTTAAAAAATTGTCGAAAAAACAGTGTGCACTGTGCGAAGAGCAGAGATGAAATGAGCTTCAATCCAACAAGTGGTATTGAGCAGATGCACAGACCGAATAAAAAAGAGAGTGATTCACTGCTGAAGCAGCGAACTGCTTGACATACCAGATCACTGTAGTGGTGTGGTGATCAATGTTTGAATAGGCAGTGCGCACACAACCCAGACATAGCAATAGCAACAACGCGCACAGTGCAAAAAGAAGAGATGAAATGAGCTTCAATGCAGCAAGTGGTACTGAACAGATACACAGGCCGAACAAGAAGGAGAGTGACGCACTACCAAAGTGTCCGGCATACCAGATCACTGTAGTGGTGATCAGTGCTTGAATAAGCAATCAGCTCACAGACAGACATAGCAATAGAAAAAAAGAAAGAAGAGACAGCAACAGTGCGACTGAGCACTAGTCACTGGCAGCAATTAGGCAACCACTTTTTGGCCACCCATCATAATGTGCAAGGAATGTTACAGCCAGAAAAACATCTCCTCATAACTTAACCAGTGGCTCACCAGTGGCTCGCTTCGCTCGCGAGGCCCGAAGCAGCGGAAGTTGACAGCGGCCAAGAGGTGCCAGACCTCGCCGCCTTGTGCCGTGCACTGCTGAGGAATGCCTGTTGAGCAGATGTGTGAAATAAGACAAGTTTATTCACAGGTAAAGAGAGATGTTGACAAGGCAAAAGACAGAGAGCGAGTAAGTCAGAGAGAAAGGAAAAACGTTGAGCCACGCTGGTGACCCGTCCGTACAGTACGTTACGCCCGTTGGATCACCACTTCACAACACTCCCCCTTGATCCAAGGAGGGCCTCTTGGGCTTTTCTGGTGGTAGTCGGGGACATCGCTTTCGTCAGGTAGTCTGCCCGTTGATCAACTGCCGGCACGTACTCCACGTCCATCCTTCTTCGTAGGTAGTTCTCCAAGATGAAGTGCTTGCGCACATCAATGTGTTTGGCATCTTTTTGAGGTCTGTTTTTCAGCATGCCGATTGCTGACTGATTGTCACATTTCAAAAGGAACTTCTTTTCTGATTCTCCAAACTCTACAATCAGCCTGCTCATCCAGAGGCCTTCTGAGACACCTCGGCTCATCGCGTAGTACTCTGCCTCAGAGCTAGACAAAGCCACTTCAGTCGGCTGCTTCTTGCTTGCCCAAGCCACGGTGCTTCCGAACAACTGCACCACTACTCCGGTGATTGACTTCCGGTCAGGTAGAGGTGCATGGCTCGCGTCAGTGAAAACCACAAGTCCTTCCGGTGACTGATGTCCCAAGACCAGCTTCAAATCGCGGGTCTTTTTCACGTACCTCAGCAGGTACTTGCAGGCGTTGAACAGTTTCTGCGTGGGTTTGGACGTCTGACGCGACAGATAGTTCAAGCTGGCAGCAATGTCGGGCCGAGTTCTGCTGGCAATGAATTGCAAACTTCCGATGAGGTTCTTTATCGGCAAGTTCAGGTCCACTTCTCCTTCGGAGTAGTCGCCCCACTCTGGCAAAGGAGAGTCGGCGTACTCGCGTCCTTCGGTCAATCCGTAGGCTCCTACCAACTCGTCTATCAGAAGAGTCTGGCTGAGCAGAAACTTTCCGTCCTCAAAGTTGATCTCTACTCCGCAGAAGCGTTCCACTTTCAGAATCTCCTTCAGTTCCAGTTTCTGAGCAAGTGCTTGCTTAATCTGGTCAGCGTCCTTCTTTTCCTTGCTCAAGATGAGGAGTCGTCTACGTAGAGCAGTACGTAGAGCTCTTTGTTGTTGTTGTAGTACAGACACTGGTCGTTAGTGCTCTGTGTCAGCTGATTGTTGACAAAGATCTGCTGGATGTGTTCATTCCAGCACCGCGCCGATTGCTTTAACCCGTAGACTGCTTTCTTTAGCTTCAGCACTTTTCCTGGCACTCGAAACCCTTCAGGCATTTCCATGTAAATTGTCTCCTTCAGCTCGGCGTGCAGATAGGCAGTTTTTACGTCGAACTGTCGGACACTGTATTCGCGTGCTGCTGCCACCGTGAGTGCGACTCTCACAGTGTCAAAGTTGACTACGGGCGAGAAAGTTTCGTCATAGTCGATGCCGGCTACTTGTGAATAGCCACAAGCAACGTAGCGGGCTTTCTTCTTGCTTTTGCCGCTTTCTGAGTCGTTCTTGCTCTTAAAAACCCACTTTCCTTTCACTATTTTCTTTCCCGGCGGCGCATCAACAATGTCACCGGTCTGGTGTACTTCGAAAGAGCTCCATTCATCAGTCATCGCTTTTGTCCATTCTTCAGCGTCGTCCGACGCTATTGCTTCACTGTACGACCGTGGTTCAGGCCGATTTTCCTCTGTTGTTCCGCAGACGTAGTCGTCCAAATGAGCTGGTCGGCGTCTTTCTCTTTCGCTTCTTCTCAGCGGCGGCGCCACAGTTTCGGTGTTTTGTTGTTGTTGCTCAGCAGCTGCGGCCGGCTCAGATTCTATTTGCTTTGGCAACGTCTGCTCGCTGGCTTCTTCCTCGGTGATGGTGTCCTCCTCCTCGCTGCTGCTTTCCTCCGTTTCAGAATCCGCTTCTTCTTCCTCTTCAGGCTGGTACTGGTGCTCCCCCTCCACGTCAGGCGTCGTTTCCTCCGAACTGTCAGGCTGGCCACTATCCTCCCCCTCAGCCTGAACGGCTCCGTCCTGCTTTGAGAAGTAGAACTCCTCTTTGAACGTCACATTCCTTGCCTCGGCCACCCTACGAGTCTCTGGATCGTACACATAGTAGTTGCTTGACTCGTAGGGGTAGCCGAGGAACATGGTCTTTCGGGCTGTTGGCTGAAGCATGTTGCGCTGCGCTTCGGGCACGTGTGCGTACGCGACGCATCCAAACGGCCGCAGACGCTCCATCGGCGCCTTCTTCCCGTAGAAACACTCGTACGGTGATTCGTTTGTTCCTGTGTGCGGCACCGCAGCGTCAGTCCACGCTGCGTGCTTCAGTGCTTCAGGCCACAGCTTCAGTGGCGCGTTCGCCTGGATCAGCAGCACTCTAGCGGTGGTCTTCAGTTTCTGGATAAACCGCTCAGCAACGCCGTTCTGCTGGTGGCAGTACGCTGTTGAGTGCTCCTGGAAGATACCTTTTTCTTCAGCAATCCTGCTGAACTCTCCGTGAAGGTACTCCCGAGCGCAGTCTGAGCGCAAGCGTTTCAGTTTATTTCCAGTGATTGCCTCTCCCCAGATGATGTACTCCTTCAGCTTGGCGGCCACTTCACTCTTTGCTTTCATTGGGAAGACTCTGACAAGCTTAGAATAGTCGTCGACGAAGATGACGAAACATTTCTCCTGTCGCAGTCCTGCGACCGGCATGAAACCTACATCGGTGTGCACCAGTTCGAGTGGTGCGGATGCTCTCGAGTCCGCCTTCGGGTACTTTTGTTGCTTCGCTTTTCCCCGAAGACAGGCGTCGCAGTCGGAGACAGTACTGATTGGCAACTGAGGGTTCTCCTTCCTGATCAGTTGCGTCCTGGTGGCGCCGGGATGGTTCAATCGTCGATGCCACTCTTCTGCTGCACCGAAGCATGTCTCTTCTTCTTTTACAACAAACACCCTGTGTCTGGCGGTGCCACTCAACACAGTTGCTCCTTTTCTCTTTACTTCTGCCGTCGTTCCGCAAAACTCCACTTTCAGACCATCTTCGCACAGTCTCGCGACGGAGATGAGATTTGTGCGAAATTCTGGAACTAGTTTTGCATTTTTCAAGGTCACGTTCTTCAGCGTCACGTCTCCGACGCCCGTGATAACAGATTTCTTTCCTTCTGCCGTAGTCACTGTGCTGTGCATTTGTTTCAATCCTGTGAATGCACTCTGTTCATTGATGAAGTGATCAGAAGCACCACTGTCCAAGTAGTACTCATTGCTTCTGGTGTTTGAGAATAAAGAGACGAAAGACGAACAAACGTACTTCGAAGCATTGTCATTTACAAACTTGCCCTTCTCCGGGCACTTAGCTACAATATGGCCACACTGACCACAGCCGTAGCACTTGACTGCCTGGGGGTTGCAGTCCTTGGTCCAGTGGCCTTTCATGCCACATTTTCCGCAGAACGGGACGTTTGCATTGTTCTGTCGTCCTCCCGTTCGCCAGGTTGCCTTCAGAGCTGTTTCGCTTTTTTCCTTCTCCAGGTAACGCTTCGTCTCTGCTCGGAGAATTTCCTTCGCTTCCTCAAAGTCATCCTTTTCTTGGAGACGGTTTCGGGTGGCTTCGAGTTCGTCGCAGATTTGGTGAACGAACCGAAGGTAGATGATTTCGTCGCTCAGGTTGATTCCGGCCATCCTGGCCACCTGGATTCCTTTCTCATACTCGGAGATGAACTTCTCGACGTTGTTTATGTCCATCTTCGTGTCGACCAGCTTGTTAAAAGCGATCATCTTAGTGGTGCCACTGACTTTCTCGAAACGGGCCACTAGATAATTCCACATCTCACGAGGGCACTTGCTCACGTTGTGTCCCTTCAAGGCAAGATCCGACACGATTGCCGTGGAGCAATGGCGAACCATGAATGCGAATGCTTTTGCTTTCTTCTCTTCGTCGACTTTTCCGCTGATCAACGTCGCCGGGTCCACTTGCTCCCACCAGCCTTCTCCGGTGAGGTAGGCTTCCACTTGCATTTTCCAGCAAGTCCAGTTCTCGGCCGTCAGCTTCTCGATTCCGGTGGATGACATTCTTCCAGAGAGGTTCTCCTTCTGTTGCTGCTGCTCAAGTCCAGAGCCGGTGCTGCTGCTGCTCAACTTCAGAGCCGATACTGCTGCTGCTCAACTTCAGAGCCGATACTGCTGCTGCTCAACTTCAGAGCCGATACTGCTGCTGCTCAACTTCAGAGCCGATACTTCTGCTGCTCAACTTCAGAGCTGGTGCTTCTGCTGCTTCGGGTTCAGTTGCGCTGGGTCCGCAGTCTCATAATCTGAAATAAGACAAGTTTATTCACAGGTAAAGAGAGATGTTGACAAGGCAAAAGACAGAGAGCGAGTAAGTCAGAGAGAAAGGAAAAACGTTGAGCCACGCTGGTGACCCGTCCGTACAGTACGTTACGCCCGTTGGATCACCACTTCACAACAATGTGCAGGCAAAAAGGCTCGCTAAAATGATTCACTTCTAATGCAGTAGCCTGTCCAACATACCAGATCACTGCAGCGACATTCACTGGTGTGCATTAGCAGCGATCACAGCCAAACATCACACGAGAAATTAGAGGACAGCAACAGCGCAACAGAACAAACACTGCAGTGGTGATCACTGTTTGAATAAGCAATCAACAACACACAACCAGACACAGCAGTAACTAAAGAAAGAAGAGACAGCAACAGTTCGACAGAGCACTAGTCACTGGCAGCAATTAGGCAACCACTTTTTGGCCACTCATCATGGTGTGCAAGGAATGTTGCAGCCAGACTAACATCTTCCGATAACTTAACCAGTGGCTCACCGGACGCCACTTAGCCAAAACTCGCAGGTTTTAGCCGTGCACTGCTAAGATCTCTCATTCACTTTACCGGCGGCTCACCCGACATCGCTTGGCCACTGTCAACTTCCGCCGCCTCGGGCCCCGCTCGCTTCGCTCGCGAGGCCCGAGGCAGCGGAAGTTGACAGTGGCCAAGAGGTGCCAGACCTCGCCGCCTTGTGCCGTGCACTGTTAAGAAAAGCATGTTGAGCAGATGTGCAGGCAAAAGGGCAATAAAAGTGATTCACTTCTAAAGCAGGAGCCTGTCCACCATAGCAGATCACTGCAGCGACATTCACTGGTGTCCATTAGCAGCGAACACAGCCAAACATCACACGAGAAATGAGAAGACAGCGACAGCGCAACAGAACATACACTGCAGTGGTGATCACTGCCTGAATTGGCAGTGCGCACACAGCCAGACATAGCAATAGCAAAAGAAAAAAGAAGAGAAAGAAAAGACAGCAACAGTGCTACTGAGCACTAGTCACTGCCAGCAAATAGGCAACCACTTTTTGGCCACCCATCATGATGTGCAAGGAATGTCGCAGCCAGAATAACATCTCTTCATAACTTAACCAGTGGTTCACCGGACGCCACTTGGCCAGAATTCGCAGGTTTTAGCCGTGCACTGCTAGGATCTCTCATTCACTTTACCGGCGGCTCACCCGACATCGCTTGGCCGCTGTCAACTTCCGCCGCCTCGGGCCCCGCTCGCTTCGCTCGCGAGGCCCAAGGCAGCGGAAGTTGACAGTGGCCAAGAGGTGCCAGACCTCGCCGCCTTGTGCCGTGCACTGCTGCAGAATGCACGTGCAGTCACTGTGCTGGACAAACACATTAACTGTAAACATAAGGAGAAACTTCGTCCCTCCTAGTGAAGGGAATGGTAGCGCTCCCTTCAGAAGGGACCGCAAACTGTTTACATTTGATAGCAGCAGAAAACGCGCACGTTTTACCAGTCTGCAGGCTGCCGCGCTCTTCTCTCTGTGCGTCATAACACGTGTTTAAACTCTCTCTCTCTCCCTGCAGCCTGCTCAGTGCTCACACAGCCTGAGTCATACTTTCCTGCACGCCACGTCTGCTACTGTCCGCCGTTCTCCTCTCTCTGTACCTTCCACAGTGCTTTTATTTTGGTTTTTTCGGGTCCCTGTATCTCGGGACCCGTTGGTCGTACAACTCTAATTTTTTCGCCTGAATTTTTGTTTGAATTAATGTGATTTTTGTGCCAAGTTTGAGCAAAATCGGAAAATGGGAAGAGGTTTTTCGACACGTCAATCAGACGGACAGACGGACAGACGGACACAGAGCGAGATTAAAAGCGAGATTTTTTTCAAAAAAAAAAGTCTCGCTAATTGTTGACTGTTTCTACTGCGGTAACCGTTACAGTCAATATAGATTTTGCGTCTTTTTCTCCACTTTCATTTGTTTTTGCTTTTCTGACTGGTCAGCGGTTTTGCAGCTTACACTGTCATTTTTATTTTAGAATCATTAGCACTTTGCAATTTTAGATTCTCTTTTACGTTTCAGCCACAAAAGTCGCTATTTAATTTTATCCTTTCATCCTTAAGGTAATCTTTCAACGTTCAGCAGTTATAAGAAATTATGAAAGAATCTCGAATTAATTGATACATGTTTACTCTATTTTTATTAGGACATCATTAACTTTGGAGCAATGACAGCATTCATTCGCATCTTCTCTAAAGGTCATTTGACTCGGGGCTCCAAAGCTGAAACTGAAACTTTGATAAGTGAAAATGAGTGTTACCAAATCCCTCGCCTCGAAGAGTTTCGTGAAAAACTAGATCAAAAAGATCGTAAATTCTATGTTCCATTTACTTACAACATCACTAAAGAAGTCATTATGTGTTTCCGCCAACACCCCACGACTGTTGAAAATTTATCAAATATTCGTTCAAATGACTCTATTCGCGAAGACCTGGTTCTGCTTACTTTCGCCATTTATCTGGGGCTTCAGGAGTTGGCAGAATTGTTTGCAGACTTGATTTGTGAAAAGATTCGAGGAATGGCGCCCGAAGTTATCCGCAAAACCACTCGAGCGTTGTACGATTTGCCTCGTGTTTATAAAACGAATGTCGAGTTTTGGGACAAAATAGTCGAGAACTACTGCAACTGTCACGCTGTGGATACGTTTTCAACTGAAATTGAATACTTCATGGGACCCTTTCAGTTGATTCCGAATGAGTCTGAACACGTGAATCACGTTTATCCCGATCGTGCATTTGTACCGCAAAGTGAAACTGATCAAAAACTCGAAACTTGTCCCTACGGTCAACATGGTCAGTATAATCTAACCTTTCATTTGTCTACCATTCTATCTACTTGCAGTTCCTCTTTTGGCTGGGGATGGTGCCGAGGATTCGCACAAAAAAGCCAGACTTTGCTTCTTTCACAAATGACGCCAAGTGAAGTAATCTGTCGCCAGCGTGTAAACAAAGATTGGTATTCGAGTGCATGTTCGCTTTTCGAAACCAAAGTGAAGACACTGTTCATCTTTGCCAGCCACAATACCAGTCTAATCAATAAGTACGCAAGCTTCCAATCAAGTGCAAAATTGGATCAGATTAGCGAGTACAAGTATGAGGGAAACAAACACTCGACGCCATCATTTGAACTTGTTATCAAAAACGTTTTTGACATTCCACTGCAAGGAGGGTTTTTGCGTGTGTTTAAATCAGTTGAACACGTCGTTTATTTTACTCGTTTCCAAACTGCATGTGAATGGAAAGTCGGGTTGGATCATATTATCGACGCATTTGGCCACCTGAAAACATTGATTTTACACGACCTCGACAATCTTCCTCTGCAATACTTGTCAGGTTTATCAAAAATTCGCACTATTCACATTGCTAATGTTTTAAAGGAGGAAATACTTTTCCTGGTAAATTCTCAAGATTTTCAACTTGTCAACTACAGCAACCGCAACGAAGACGAAGCCGAGCCAAACTACAACCAGCGCACACCTGGAAAATGTACCGTTTTTGTGCACAATACTGACGTCACTCGCACACGTCGCCGACACCATTGACTGAAGCACACACATGTACTTCTTCTTAGCATTTAATAAACCAAAATGTGTTGCAATCACCTATTCGTTTATGCTCTAAATGTAACTGTTTTTTAAGGTGTGGTGTTGTGCTAATTCTAAAATTTTCAATAATGAACTGAAAGCAAAAATCGCACTGTGTAAACGTAGCACCTTTTAGTTGTGCAGCTCAAACGAGTCAAGCAGGTGTTTTGTTCTGTATACGTTTTCAGTGTCTGCTCTGTTGTTTCTACTTTTCAGCGTCATTTTAGTTTTGCTCTCTGTCGCCTCTTTCGAAAAACCTAAATTCGCTTGTCATCTGCTCTATTCGCCTACTTTTCCATCCGATTCCTGTTGAAGCGTAACGGCAAGACTGAGACAGTGGTGCTCTTCTGGTCAAGAGTTTGCCACTAGTAGTGGCTTCTAGTTTGATTTGGGTTGTGCATTCACTTGACACACCATCACTTTGTGAGTATGGATTTGCAATCGAGTTATTGTTATCATTCATTCGATTAACTTCTTGTCCTTATTACTAGTTTGAAGAATGTCCGGCAAAGCTGACAACGTTGAAAGTGATGGTACTCTGACTGACGACGACAGTTCATCTTTTGGTAGCGCCTACTCAGATTGTATGATTCTATAGCATATTAGCTATTAGTTTAAGTTCTAAATGGCTAAATTTTTACGTTTGTTTGCTTTCCCTTTCAGATGAGAGTGATGACGACGAGCAGGCTGAGGACAAATCAAACATTCGTGATCATAAAACTCGTATCTCTTTCAGAAACAATAGTGTGCTGCCAATTGCCAGCACTTTATCGAAAATGCTAGCCTTTTCACCGGACATTCTTCACGATCCAAATGAGATGCAGGTTCACAACACCACAATCACGACCGTGTGTCCTGTGTTTGGAGACCGCCAATCGTACTCTGAATTTTACAGTCCACTACTGATTTCTGAAGGAGTTTCTGATATGTCGAGCAACTTTCTGTTTACAGATCAAGTGACTCGTGTCATATCACTTAAAAAGTTTCCGAGATATTTTGCAGCTGGACTCGATTTGTTTGAAGGCATTTTCCAAACTAGCAAATCTGCATTTGAAGAGTTTTACCAGAAGAAATTCTCAAATTCAATTTGGCTTTTTCATAAAATGCCTTCTGACAACGGCCCAGACGCAAACAAGCTCAAGTACGACAAGCAAGTGATCAAACATTCGACTATTTTTGTCTTCTTAAAAAGCTTTAAAATGGCCAATTTTGACGAACAGCAAAATGATGATTTGCCATTTTGGCCAACCAGTGAAAAGACGGTTTTCCATCCGAGCAACGACATGATTGTCGCTAAAGCTACTTTTTATGTGGAAAAAGCAAAATTCGCTCGTCTTGTGCCGGTTGACAAAGAGCCGCCAAATCGCTTTGCAATCACGTTTGCTGCCAACATCATCACGCTGATCAAAGGATTGCGAATGTTTGCGATTAAAGAGCCTACGCCTGATGACTCCGATGATGAAGACCACAACGTGTCACCTCTCTATGATTGCATAATCAACCCCACAAAGTTTCAGACCAACATTTACACTGCAGATCAATCACTCGACGACAAAGTCATTGCACTGGTTAATTGTCCCAATACTGCTGTGCTCATTGAAGACGGTGGCCCAGGCACTGGAAAGACCACCCTTGCAACTAAAGCAATTGCTCATGCGATGCAAGAACAGGAAAAAGAGAAAGAAGGAGCTTCTATGCGTGTTCTAATGTGCGCTTCTTCAAACTCTGCTGCAGACATTCTTTTCAACAAAATGACTGCTATTTTTCCCAGCAAATACATCTACCGAGTTGGAGAAAACACGCGAATTTCAGACGTGGTCAAAAGTCGAATGGATGATGAGAAAAGTGAGATATTGAAAAAGCTCAAAAAACGAGAGGAGAAGAACCGAGACCGATTTCAGGAAAAGTATGGGGAAGAAGCATCCGAAATACTCGCCAAAAAATACTTTCTTCAAAAAGCACAAATCATTGTCTCTACACTTGGATCAGCGCAAACCACTGAGCTGGTTAACAACAGAGCCAAACTAAACTTCACCTTGCTGTTCATCGACGAAGCAGGGCAGTCAAAGGTTGACGAAATTCTTCTTCCACTCCACTTTAATTCACTCTCAAAGCTCTTCATCATCGGCGACCCTCGTCAATTGGGACCGATTTACAAATCCCATTTGCTTCAGCAATATTCACCTAGTATCACGTCAACTTTTACTCGTCTCTGCTTTTTGCTTGCCGACAAACCAGGCGTTGTTCACCGTTTGAGACTCCAATTTCGAATGCATGATTCTGTCGCACGTATCGTCAACAGTATTTCCTACAGGAACGATGATCAGCTTACCACCTCTCTCGACGGCAATTGGCGCAAAGTTGCAAACCATCTTCCATTCGCTGTATTTACTTCCCGTGACTGGACTGATGAAGTTTCTGGAGGCAGCTTTTCGCGGCACTCTGAAAAGGAAGCCGAGTTTGGAATGCAGCTTCTCAAAGCATCACTGATACTTGCTGGTTTCAACTTTGAGACTAACTGCTTTAAGCCCGGCTATGAACCGCTTCAATACGCCATCATTCCGCTTTACAAATCGCAAGTGAAGCTCTATCGCAATTTAGTGAAACGTGAAAATCTTCAACACGTAGTCAACGTCGCCACGGTTGATCAAATGCAAGGCTCCGAGGTTAACATTGCCATCGTTAGCGCAGTCCGAGCCTCTGAAGACATTAACGGATCAGTCGGCTTCGCATCAGATATTCGCCGCCTAAACGTAGCCCTTTCTCGAGCTGGAGCTGTGTACGTTCTCGCCAAAGCACACACCTTCCGATCTACTCCTGGCTGGACAAAGATTTTCATTGCCGCTGTAAAAGAAAACCTCCTCTTTCAATTTGATGGCGACTTTGACGGTCGAAGACTTGATCAGTTTCTTTCCCGAAATATGCAGGAGAATATGTTTACTTTGCGCCCTGTAGTCCGTCACTACCCAGCTACCCCTCACTTTTACTGACTTTTAACTTTGTCACTTTGCTGTACTCTTTCACATTAAAATTTATCGTAATAACATTTGATAATGAGCAGTATCTTACATTCGTCTATTATTTTAATTTTAACATCAGGTCATTGAAGTATTTTTTATCATTGACGTCATTGCACACACACACTCACATTGCTTTTTTTGGAGTACAGGTCAGAATCACTTGACGGAAAATTTTGTAACTTTTCATTCGTTTCTCTTTTTCTCTTTATAAAAATTTAATTTTGCGTAGTTTGCTAATGCAGATGTACTTAGCGAGTATTTTGATGTGGCCGTGTGCAAGATCATACGCAAAATTAGACAAACTGTGTGCTTGTGATGCAAAGCGATACATACTGGCGTTCACATTTGTCAATGCAAAACTCTCCCTTGAGATGGGTGTCACTATGACGCTGTCATCGGCTAATGGCATGTACTTCTCTTCCTCGATGTACGACTAAAGGGACAGTTGATGATTACGGTCAAAGACAGAGTTTCTGTTGGCTGATCGAGTTCAGAAAGTACTGGCAATGGCATTAGTGTGGTACTGCTTGATGATACTAGAATGGGTCGAGTGCCAATTGATAAATAGGCTGTGTAGTGAAAAACACAAGAAAAACACTGTTGCAATTACTGCGTTTTTCATCGTTTTTATCTTTAAAACCATTAAACTCGTACTAAAAATACAAAGATACAATGAAACCAGTAAAGACAAACATGACTACACTGAGTTAGTCGATTTAAACGAGTATATTGATTTATTTGCTGACAGTATAAATGATTTTAAATGTGTTTTTACACTGAGGTTTTTCTAGATTGAGTGAACCACTGAAAAAAACCACGGGCCAGCGCTAGAAAATGACCATTTTTGGTTAACTCAAACGGTCAGCTCTTATAAACAATGACACGTTGACTGGTACGTTGACTGTAGTTATTTGAGATGTTTGGAGGATTAAGTGATATCGTGGTTAGGTTAGGTGCAGTGATTGAATGCAAAGTCGTAATTTTCAATGGTAGTCACAAGGCTGGCATGAAACAAAAACAGTGAGTTTCTGTTGGCCAACAAAGTAAAGTTTTCGTGTTTCTAATGTAGTTGTATTTTAATTCCGCCATACTTGTCTACTACTTCTTCAGCTATACAAAATCAGCAATCAGTCTTATCTGATTAGTTTTGTAATGACAGAACAGCAACAAAAACAACCGTAGTAATAGCAAGCTCATGGTCAACTTATTATTCGAAAACGTGTTTGAGTTTACACAAGAGTTTTTTATTTGATGAACGTTATTCTACAGACAAACAAAAAAAAGTAAAGTATCGAGTGCATTAGCAAATGAGTTATGCGAATAAAAGTTAAACATAAAAATGTTTTAATTTTTGGTTGTCACAATTGGACACGCCCAAACGGGCAAAGTAGATGTACAGGGCACGCTTTGTGTCTTGCAACTGTGTTTACTACTGATGTGCACGGTGCTGGCCGCGGAGTTCATTCTGTGTTAAAAAATCCGAACTTCAGTTTTAAAACGCTGCAGTTTTTGTTAAAACGTACCACTTTGTTCTTGAGCAGTGCAATGCAGCTGTCAACGGTCTTGTTGCAGGGCACTATTTTTGGATTGGTCAAATTCATCAGCAAAGTTCGAAGCAGATGATAGTTGGTGCAACGCTCAGTTAGGGTTCGCAGCACGACGTTTCCTTCGCGGTCAAGTACCATTGAACGAGTAGCTTGACTATAAACGTAGCTAAAATAGAATTTGTCAGTTCTGCTAAAATGGTTGAAAGAAAACAAAGTTTACCCATCACAGAGTTGATAAGCAAACGCATCAATGTCTTCGGTTTGACCCCTAGACAATGCCGTCTGCACAAGTTGACTGGAAAATGTAGAAACGGATTATGTAAAACAGAAAATCGAATAAAAGATCAATTCACATCATACCAAGGAGCGCGCTGTGTGTATGGCGGAGTGTTAGTTTGGCCGCGCAACAAAAACATGCGATTGTTAAGAATCTGACGAATCTCCGCAGTGAACACATTTGGAGCGTTCCAAATGAGACAAGTCAAAACGGGGTGCCCAATCGTACTCTCCTTGAGAGGGTTGTAGCAGCGTTTGCCTTCCATCAACAGGGCACTGTTCTCTGGAACTAACTGGTTTTGGGAAGCGATGCGAATGAGTGATCGAACAGGAAACGTCTTGTGAGCATCGGTTGCATAGTAGATGAACTGCAAAAGTAAATTCAAAATGTTAGCAAATGATAAAACTGAAAAAACGAGTAAACTGTTTTCTCACGGTGTCTTGGTGCGAGACAATGGCAATCAGCGATTGTCGGATCGGTGAATCCACTGCAGCAATAGCTTGCATGATGTATGAGGCAAATCGCCCTTCGAGCATTTCGTTCTCGACGTTCCCATGTGGGAACAAAGAGGTGATGATTTGCTGCTTTAGGTGAACGCTTGTCGGCGCCGTAGTGAAAAGACGGCGAATGACAGTCGAAGCTGCTTCACTTTGTTGAATAGCCAAGCGTTTGCTTCGAATTACTCCGAGGAAAGCAGTTACGAATTGCTGGTTCGTTGTTTTGCGTGCAAGGGTGGACGTGAAGCGCTTGCTCGAGGGTGGAACAACATCTGCTCCACTGAAGGAATCAGGATCTGGCAAGTACTGTTGATCTCAGTGATTGGTGCAGCAAGCAGAAGATGTGCCAAAAACTGTCGATCTCCCAGACTAGCGAAAAAGACAAATCGAC
>JAMZRA010000001.1:89957-105868 GCA_024499935.1 Tyrophagus putrescentiae
TGTTGTGAAGTGGTGATCCAAAGTGCGTAACGTACTGTGCGGACGGGTCACCAGCGTGGCTCTAACGTTTTTCCTTCTCTCTGACTTACTCGCTCTCTGTTTCTTACCTTGTCAACATCTCTTTTACCTGTGAATAAACTCGTCTTATTTCAGATTATGAGACTGCGGACCCAGCGCAACTGAAGCACCAGCAGAACCCCCGGCTCTGAACGTGAGCAGAAGCACCGGCTCTGAATTTGAGCAGAAGCACCGGCTCTGAACTTGAGCAGAAGCACCGGCTCTGAATCTGAGCAGTACCACCAGCTCTGGACTTGAGCAGCAGCATCTGAAAGAGAACTCGCAAAGAATGTCATCCACCGGAATTGAGAAACTGACAGCGGAGAACTGGACCTGCTGGAAGATGCAGGTGGAAGCATACCTCGCCGGAGAAGGATGGTGGGAGCAGGTCGACCCTGCGAAAATCGGCGAAATCGACCAGGAGAAGAAGGCAAAGGCATTTGCCTTCATGGTCCGTCACTGCTCGACGACCATCGTATCGGACTTGGCCTTGAAAGGCCACAACGTGAGCAAATGCCCGCGCGGCATGTGGACGTACTTGGTCAACCGTTTTGAGAAGGTCAGTGGCACCACCAAAATGATCGCTTTCAACCAACTAGTGGACACTAAGATGGACATCAACAACGTGGAGAAGTTTATTTCTGAGTACGAAAAGGGAATTCAGGTGGCCAGGATGGCTGGAATCAACCTGAACGACGAGATCATTTACCTGCGATTCGTTCACCAAATCTGCGATGAGCTCGAAGCCACCCGAAATCGGCTGCAAGAGAAGGATGACTTCGAGGAAGCAAAGGAAATTCTCCGAGCTGAAACAAAGCGGTACTTTGAGAAAGAAAAGAGCGAGACTGCTCTGAAGGCTACCATCATCGGAGGACGACAGAACGGAAGCAAAGTCCCCTACTGCGGAAAATGTGGCATGAAGGGCCACTGGCTAAAAGACTGCAACCCCCAGGCAGTCAAGTGCTACGGTTGTGGCCAGTGCGGCCATGTTGTTGCTAGATGCCCGGAGAAGGGCAAGTACTTCAATAACAATTCCTCAAAGTACGTCTGCTCGTCGTTTGTCTCTTTGTTCTCGGGCACAGGAAACAATGAGTACTACCTCGACAGTGGAGCATCTGACCACTTCATCAATGATCAGAATGCATTCACTGGTCTGAAACAGATGCACAGCACAGTGACGACAGCAGAAGGAAGAAAATCAGACATCACGGGCGTTGGAGACGTGACGCTGAAGAACGTGGTGCTGAAGAAAGCAAAACTAGTACCAGAGTTCAGCTCAAACCTCGTCTCAGTCGCAAAACTGTGCGAAGACGGATTTAAAGTGAAGTTTTGCGGTACAACGGCGGAGGTGAAGAAAGGAGAGACAACTGTGTTGAGTGGCTCCGCCAGACACAGGGTGTTTGTTGTGGACAAAGAAGTCTGCTTCGGTGCAGCAGAAGAGTGGCATCGCCGATTGAACCACCCCGGTGCCACAAGGACGCAGCTGATCAGGAAAGAGAACCCTGAGCTGCCAATCAGTACTGTCTCCGATGTGACGCCTGCCTTCGGGGAAAAACAAAGCAGCAAAAGTACCCGAAGGCGGACTCGAGAGCATCTGCGCCACTGGAACTGGTGCACACCGATGTAGGTTTTATGCCGGTCGCAGGACTGCGACAAGAAAAGTGCTTTGTCATTTTTGTCGACGACTATTCAAAGCTAGTAAGAGTGTTCCCAATGAAAAGCAAAAGTGAAGTGGCTGCCAAACTGAAGGAGTTCATCATCTGGGGACAGGCCGTCACGGGAAAGAAGTTGCAGCGTCTGCGCTCTGATTGCGCACGAGAGTACCTGCACGGAGAATTCAGCAGACTTGCAAAAGAAAAAGAAATCTTCCAGGAGCACTCAACAGCATACTGCCACCAACAAAACGGCGTTGCGGAACGGTTTATCCAGAAGTTGAAAACCACCGCCAGAGTGCTACTGATCCAGGCAAATGCGCCACTGAAACTGTGGCCCGAAGCTTTGAAGCACGCAGCGTGGACAGATGCTGTTGTTCCGCACACCGGCACAAAGGAATCTCCGTACGAGTGCTTCTACGGAAAGAAAGCGCCAATGGAGCGACTTCGTCCATTCGGGTGTATTGCTTACGCACATGTGCCGGATGTGCAGCGGAACATGCTTCAGCCGACAGCTCGCAGAACCATGTTCCTCGGATACCCTTACGAGTCGAGCAACTACTACGTTTACGATCCAGAGACTCGCAGGGTGGCCGAGGCGAGAAATGTGACCTTCAGAGAAAAGTTCTACTTCTCCAAGCAAAGTGAGACCGCTCAGGCTGAGGGGGAGAATGGCGACCAGCCTGACGATCGAGAGGAAACGACGCCAGTTATTGAGGGGGAGCACCAGTACCAGCCTGAAGAGGAAGAAGAAGAAGAGGATTCTGAAACAGATGAAAGCAACAGCGAAGAAGAGGACACCGTCACCGAAGGAGACGCCAGCAAGCAGACGGTGCCAAAGCAAATAGAAACTGAGCCAGCCGCAGCCGCTGAGCAACGACAACAAAGCACAGAGGCAGTGGCGCTGCCGCTGAGACGCAGCGAAAGAGAAAGACGCAGACCAGCACATTTGGACGACTACGTGTGTGGAAAGACGGAGGAAGATCGACCAGAACCACGGTCGTACAGTGAGGCAATTGCGTCAGACGACGCTGAAGAATGGACGGAAGCGATGACTGATGAGTGGAGTTCGTTTGAAGCACACCAGACCGGTGACATTGTTGATGCGCCGCCAGGGAAGAAAGTAGTAAAA
Organism: Tyrophagus putrescentiae; assembly: GCA_024499935.1. Classification (NCBI taxonomy): domain Eukaryota; kingdom Metazoa; phylum Arthropoda; class Arachnida; order Sarcoptiformes; family Acaridae; genus Tyrophagus; species Tyrophagus putrescentiae. The sequence continues at coordinate 92,799 of JAMZRA010000001.1, forward strand.
GGAAAATGGGTCTTCAGAAGTAAGAACGACCCAGAGAGCGGAAGAAGCAAGAAAAAGGCCCGCTACGTGGCTTGTGGCTACTCGCAAGTAGCCGGCATTGACTTTGAGGAAACTTTCTCCCCGGTAGTCAACTTCGACACGGTGAGAGTCGCTCTCACTATTGCAGCAGCTCGCCAATACTGCGTGAGGCAGTTTGACGTGAAAACAGCCTACTTGCACGCTGAGCTGAAAGAGACCATCTACATGGAGATGCCTGAAGGATTCCGAATGCCGGGAAAAGTGCTGAAGCTGAATAAGGCAGTCTACGGTTTGAAGCAATCGGCCCGGTGCTGGAATGAGCATATCCAGGGAATTTTTATCAACAACCAGTTGACACAAAGCACAAACGACCAGTGCTTGTACTACAACAACAGTAAAGAGCTCTACGTACTGCTCTACGTAGACGACCTCCTCATCTTGAGCAAGGAAAAGAAGGACGCCGACCAGATTAAGCAAGCACTGGCTCAGAAGCTGGAGCTGAAGGAGATTCAGAAAGTGGAACGCTTCTGCGGAGTAGAGATCAACTTTGAGGATGGAAAGTTCCTGCTCAGCCAGACTCTTCTGATAGACGAGTTAGTGGGAACCTACGGATTGACCGAAGGACGCGAGTACGCCGACTCTCCGCTGCCAGAGTGGGGCGACTACTCCGAAGGAGAAGCAGACCTGAACCTGCCGATAAAGAACCTAATCGGCAGCTTGCAATTCATCGCCAGCAGAACTCGGCCCGACATTGCTGCCAGCTTAAACTACTTGTCGCGGCAAACGTCCAAGCCCACACAGAGGCTGTTCAATGCCTGCAAGTACCTACTGAGGTACGTGAAGAAGACTCGCGACCTGAAGCTGGTCCTAGGACGTCAATCGCAAGAAGGACTGGTGATCTTCACCGACGCCAGCCACGCACCCCTGCCAGACCGAAAGTCAATCACTGGTGTGGTGGTGCAGCTATTCGGCAGCACGGTGGCGTGGGCAAGCAAGAAGCAACCGACCGAAGTAGCCCTTTCCAGTTCAGAGGCTGAATACTACGCAATGAGCCGAGGCGTTTCAGAAGGCCTTTGGATGAGCAGGCTGATTACAGAATTAGGAGAGCCAGAAGAGAAGTTCCTGCTGAAGTGCGACAACCAGTCAGCGATTGGAATGCTGAAGAACCGACCTCAAAAGGACGCAAAACACATTGATGTCCGGAAACACTTCATCCTAGAGAATCACCTGCGGAAAAGGATGGAAGTGGAGTACGTACCAGCAGCAGGCCAGAAGGCGGACTACCTGACCAAAGCAATGTCCCCAGTCACCGCAAGAAAAGCCCAGGAAACCCTCCTTGGATCAAGGGGGAGTGTTGTGAAGTGGTGATCCAAAGTGCGTAACGTACTGTGCGGACGGGTCACCAGCGTGGCTCTAACGTTTTTCCTTCTCTCTGACTTACTCGCTCTCTGTTTCTTACCTTGTCAACATCTCTTTTACCTGTGAATAAACTCGTCTTATTTCAGAGAACATTTAACCAGAAACAACTGTCGAGAGTCGGCAGCAGCAGCAGCAGCAGCAGCAGTGTTTGCGGCCATTTGTCAATCAGAAGTGCGCCGTTGAAGTGCACTAGTAGTACCACAACTACCGCCACAGCTAACCAAAACTTTTGACAGCTCTTTTGTTTTCCGCCTCTACACATGCAATTTACAGTTTTTAACGGTGGCAACACGCATAATGCACTAATTTTAATATAATATAAAATAAAATGCAAAGAGGAATCTGTATTGTAAAGTGCATGGAAAGTACTGTTCTCGTTTTTGAATTACAATTCTCTTCACTTTTGGCGGGCGGCCCCGCAGGGCAGAAGCCCGCTTATTACTTTGCCAGTCTGTCTGTCTGTCTGTCTGTCTGTCTGTCTGTCTGTCTGTCCGTCTGTCGGTCTGTCTCTCCCTAACACTTTCAATTCTAGCTATGTTACAGACATCGTAGAAACGTGAAATTTGGAACAAAGAGACTTAGTACAAAGTTGTATGTCGAGTTCAAAGATGGGAGTTGTAGGACCTAAATTGACCCTAGAAAAGGGGGTCCAAAGTTTTTTCTACAGACGCCATCTGCTGGCACCAGCAGAAAGTTTGACCAACTTGAATGTCTTTTACTGCAATCATGCTTTGACCTATGACTAAGTAGGATATCAGAACGATATCACCAAATGTTTTGTTTTGGTCAATCACATGTTTTGCTTTTGAGCATTTTCATGTTGTTTTGTAAATTTCTGAAGTTTCAACTTTCTGAAGTTTTGAAGATTCAAAGTAACGAAGTTCCGAAGCTGAAGTTTGAAGAGTAAAGATTAACATCGAGCATCGTGAGGTAACGTGTTTTTGGGGTTATAATTGTTTTTCTTATACTTTTGTCACCCTCCAAAAAATGCCTCGACTTCGTCGACGAGCCGGCCGCTACCAACGCCAAACGGAGCGCGAATGGGCAGCAACTCCAGCTCGGGAGCGGGAGCGCCGACAAGACCGGCAGGAAGATCCTGAGCTTCAGGAGCTCGATCGCGCCGCCGGGCGTTTGCGCTATAACAACTGGCGCGAAGAGCACCTCGAAGAAGAGCGGCAAAGGGATGCGGCAGCCCACGCCGCTCGTCACGAAAACCTGTCCGGGGAGGAGGCGGAAGCTGCGCGAGCCCGAGACGCCGAAGCCCATCGACTGCACCGTGCAAATCTACCCCAAGAAGAGGCGGAAGCTGTTCGAGCCCGAGACGCTGAAGCCCATCGACTGCACCGCGCAAATCTACCCGATGAGGAGGCCAATGCAGCACGAGCTAGAGATGCGGTGACCCACCAAATCCGCCGTGCAAACCTCATCGAGGAAGAAGCCGAAGCTGAGCGAGCTCGTAACGCGGCAGCTCACCAAGTCCGCCGTGCAAACCTTCTTGAAGAGGAGGCTGCAGCTGCACGAGCTAGAGATGCGGAGGCCCACCAAGTCCGCCGTGCAAACCTTCTTGAAGAGGAGGCCGCAGCTGCACGAGCTAGAGATGCGGAGGCCCACCAAGTCCGCCGTGCAAACCTTCTTGAAGAGGAGGCCGCAGCTGCACGAGCTAGAGATGCGGAGGCCCACCAAGTCCGTCGTGCAAACCTTCTTGAAGGGAGGCCGCAGCTGCACGAGCTAGAGATGCGGAGGCCCACCAAGTCCGCCGTGCAAACCTTCTTGAAGAGGAGGCCGCAGCTGCACGAGCTAGAGATGCGGAGGCCCACCAAGTCCGTCGTGCAAACCTTCTTGAAGAGGAGGCCGCAGCTGCACGAGCTAGAGATGCGGAGGCCCACCAAGTCCGCCGTGCAAATCTTCCTGAAGAGGAAGCCGAAGCTGTGAGAGAAAGAGATGCAGAAGCCCACCGAATCCTCCGGGCAAACTCAGTCTACCGAGCCATTGAGCGGCAGAGATGCGTAATGCCCACGGACCTCGCTGGCGCAAACTTCAAACCGGCCAAAGCGCTCGCGTAGTGCCATTGCTGTGCACCTTTCCGGTCAATGGACGTCACCATTGGCTGAACATTCGACTTAAACGGTCCTGAATCAGTGTGTCTCCCTCTAGAGCCCTTGTTCCTGGTCAAATCACGTCACATTGTAGCGACACCTTCCAGAGCTAATAACGAGAGTTCCTGCGTCTCAACGATGTAGTCCCTCTAGAGCCGTGTTGCCTCAATAACATGTCAGCACTCGACATGCTACACGCTTGCAAAAACATTCAGCTTCATCATGCACAGCCTCTTGATTCCAATTCGCTGATGGGTTGTCAGTCCCATCAACTACAGACCTAGCTTTCGCTCGCCAATTCAACGCAGATGCAACCATACAAGGGCGTCACGAGACTTGCAAAACGGATGCGTGGCATTAAGCATTCCTCTCCATGCAGCATCTCGCCTGCTAGGAGCTCGTGGCATTCGGCTGAGGCTGAAACATTGTCATGTCGCCATAACTATAGCAAGTCGACGCAGTACGTTCCACATCGCCAATCAATCCATGCAAACCATTCATGCGTTCTGATGATGCGACGAAAACCGCATCTCCCGATACAAACGTGAAGTGATCGGCCACATGCAGTCCATATGCGCCAATAGCTAGGATATGAGTAGCTTCATGACAAGTCCATCAGTGCTTGCTTCAACTCTGATAGATCTGTGAAACTGCATCAAATGCTTACGACATACTTGCAAAACAATCAGCCATGCTTGTGATGGATTTCCGACGCAGTATCTTGTTTCAATACAAGGATTCGTCAATTGCATCCCGTACTGTATGTCAGATGAATTGTTTTATCGTCGATTCGAAAGAGAACCGCAACATCTGCCATCAAAACGAGAGAATGAGCATGCTCCGATGAATCGCCAGTCTTCCCAATGGCCTCCATAGCTCGATCTGGGAGAAGACCTTGCCATGAACTGCTAAGTCATCATGGCCGAAATTCCTTGATGCAAGATACAAATGAAATATGGACAGATCAAGACATCTCGTTTACCAGTACGCTCCAGCAAAACATAGGCCCATTGCCTTGCTGATGGATGCCGACGCCGAGTATTTCTTCCGAAAAATTACGGAGGTATTCGTCCCAACTTGCCTCCCCGAACTACTTATGGCGCCCAAATCAAGTATGAAATTCGGCATTTTGATCGTCGCTTCGCAGAGTCAACTGAACATCTGCTCTACAAATCAATGAAGTTGGCTGTCCACAAAGTCGCCAGCTCTTCCCAAATGGCCTTGCGACAAGCTCATTTCGGCAACAACCAAGTCACTGCCAATGACTTGCTAGATGAGGGCATTGTCGCTGACATTGTTCGCTATGATGTTGGTAAGTACAAAAGTTGGATTGTTTAAGTTTGTTATGTTTTAGCTTAGTATTCATGATTTGACATCTTCGTTTTAAGGTTTTCGCTTTCTCAAGAAAATCCGTCATAGTCCTGCCTTCTGGGAAGACCGAAAAAAGGCTGCCATGGCTATGATTCGTCAACTCGGTTGCCCGACGTTTTTCCTCACATTGTCTTCGTCTGAAAACCGGTGGCCTGAACTGCTGAAGATTCTGTCCAAAGTTCTCGATCAAAGAGAACTAACTGACGAAGAAATAGCTGCAATGACCATTGAAGAGAAAAACAGCCTCATTCGCAGGGATCCCATCACCTGCTCCAGATATTTCTATGAGCGCATGAAAACAGTATGGTCTCTTCTAAGGTCAAGGGAATCTCCCTTCTACCCCTACTCTATGGTAGACTGGATGAGAAGGGACGAGTTTCAGCAGCGCGGATCTGCACACATTCACTCCCTTCTCTACATGAAAAACAAACAAGCCGAAGAAGGAGATGATCCCTCGCCTCCACACTACGAGCCCGGAAATGAAGAGTCGGAACGTGCGTGCGTAGCCTTCATCGACACGTACATCACCTGCTCAAGGACTGCAGTCGACGCTAACCTCCTGACGCTTCAAACGCACAAGCACACTTTCTGCTGCAAGCGCGTCATTGGAGAAAAGCGAGACTGCCGCTTTGGTTTTCCTCTCTTTCCAATGCGGCAAACTCGAATTTTGGACCCTTTGCCAGCTGAGGAGAGAACTAACCAGCTGAAAACAACTCGCCACGAGATTATGAACTTTCTCGAAACAGTTTGGAAAACTCACCGGGAAACTCCAGCAAACTTTGACGAATTTTTACGTCAACTGAACCTTGACGAAGCAACATATGTTCGCGCGTTAAGGGTTAGCTTAAAGACTTCAAAAGTTTTCCTTCGCCGAAACCCAGACGAAATCAAAATCAACGTTTACAACGCAGACCTCCTTGAGATGCACAGGTCAAACATGGACCTTCAGTTCATTGTTGACCCGTACTCGTGCGTCCAGTACATCTTGGGCTACATCAACAAATCCAAGCGAGGAATGTCCAAAATTCTTCGTGAAGTGACTCGTCAAACCAACGCCGGAAACCAGACGCACCGAGAACGCCTCAGAGTCATTGGCTCAATGTTTCTCAACGCCACTGAAATATCGGCTCAGGAAGCTGCCTACTACTTGCTGCAACTCAAAGTTTGCCAGTTCAGCACAGTAGTTGTATACATCAACACGGCTCCTCCAGACAGGCGCGTTCGCGTAGTTCGATCTGAAGCCGAACTGCAGCGAATTGTCCGAGAAAATCCAGGTTCGACTGACATCTTCAAGCTGAACATTCTCGACTACTATGTCAATCGATCTGAAAGGCTGGAGAACTTGTGCCTCGCAGTAATAGTTGCCGACTTTGACTATGTTTTGCGACGCAACAACAGGCCTGCAGCTGCTCAGTCAGAGGATCTTGATGATGAAGGCAACGATGAGGACGACGAACAGCTTGAGGAGCAAGGAGGCCCCCGCCCAGCTGATGAAGCGGCTGACGTTGAAATGGAAGAGCCTCAACCTCAAGAGCTGCTCAACCCTGAGCCTCATCAAGAGCCTCAACCAGGAGAGTACTTTCCTGTAGCGAACCATGGAGGCTTTTTGAAAAAAAGAACAAAACGCAAAATCATCAGGTACCGGCGATACAACGAGCACCAGGACCCCCTCAACTACTACGCTGAACAACTGATGCTCTTCTGGCCTTACCGAAATGAGGCAGAGATGAGAGAAAACGCTGAACAACTGTATCATGCTAACCTGGAAACAATTCGGCAAAACCGAGCCGCCTTTGCTCCTGCGGACAACGAGCAAATGCTTGAAGCCGCTCTTGAAGAAGCGCAGCGTCTTCAAGAAGAGGAGGAAGAAGCTGAAAATGGCGAAGTCGCTGATCCACCTCTCGACAACGAGTTTGACGTTTTCAATCCTCGTCCATCTCAAGAACAACCAGAGTTCTTTGAGCAAATTGGCATTCCGGAAAACGAACAACAGCCGCGCCTCCGAAACAATGGCGCGATTGAGTTGTACAGGATGCCTCGTTTGGTGCCGGCTGATGAGCTGCTGGAAAATCTGACGCGACTCAACCGATGCCAGAGACGGATATTCATGGAGATCCTGAGTCTCATCAAATCTGGCCAACGGTTTTACATTTACATCTCTGGATCAGCCGGCGTTGGCAAAAGTTTCCTCATCAACATCATCTACCAGGCTGTTACCCGGTACCTTAATCGGCAAGCCGGAACTGACCTTTCCACTGACAAAGTCCTGCTCTGTGCATTCACTGGAAAAGCCGCCTTCAACATTCGTGGCATGACCATCCACTCGGCATTCTCATTGCCAGTGAGCCAGTTTGGTGGCGCAATGGCTGAACTCAGCAACGACGTGGCCAACACTCTCAGAGCAAACTTGTTCAACGTCGGGTTGTTCATCTACGACGAAGTCAGCATGATTGGCCGTAAAATCTTTTCCAAAGTCGACACTCGGAAAAGACAAATCTATGGCAACAACCTGCCTTTCGGAGGAAAGTCAGTCATAGTTGTCGGAGACTTGAACCAACTTTGTCCTGTTGGTGACACGTAAGTTTCCTTTATCATTGACATTTTGCTTATTGCTAACTATCCTCTGTTTGCATGTACAGATGGATCTTCCAAACCGCCAACAGAGGCCTTGAAGCTCTTGCTGGCAACCCACTTTGGCATCTGTTCCGCATGTACGAGCTCACTGAAATCATGCGTCAGCAGAACAGAACATTTGCCGATGCCTTAAACCGCCTAGCGGTTGGACAACTGACACCTGAAGATGTAGCCCTTTTCAGAAGACAGGAACGAGGACCAGGATTTCAGGCTCCGGAAGGTGCCATTCACCTGTTCTCAACAAACGCTGCTGTAGATGCCTTCAACGACCGCATCATCACAGCGCTTCAACCTGCTGCTCCAGACTGCATCGCTGCCGACAGGTTTATTGGCGGAAGAGTAAACCAACGCACAAGAGATGCCGTACTAGCTGCAGTACATGGGTACCCTATCAAGGACACAGCTGGACTACCTACTCGGCTGAAACTGCGCCTGAACATCAGGTACATGATCACAAACAACATCAACACCGAAGACGGCCTAGTCAATGGGGCAACTGGCCATCTGCGACAAGTCACAATCACAAATGGTCTGGCTACCATTTTGTGGCTTCAGTTTGATGATCCAGTGATTGGCCAGATCACTCGCCGGCAACAGTCTCAGCCAGTGCTCAATGAAGACCCGACTGGAGAACTGATCCCCATTCTGAAAGTTGTCAAGCCGGTCAAGCAAGGTCGCAATGGGGCTTACGAAGTAGTCCGCGAGCAGTTTCCAGTTGTTCCTGCTGAAGCCATCACTATCCACAAGTCTCAAGGAGCGACCTTTCAAACGGTGGTAGTCCACTTGGCTGATAGAATTGCCCGTCCAATGCTCTATGTCGCTTGTAGCCGCGCGACTACTATAGAGAGGCTCTTCTTTGTCGACCAGCAGTTTCGTCCTCCCAGGCCAAGAGAGGCGACTGATACCATTGCGGTGGAAATGCAACGCCTCAGGAACCCTGTCGACGAACAAGGCCAACCGCTACCTCCACTCCTCACCTTGCCCACTTGGCCAGCCGATCCCTGCCACAAAGTCATCTTCCACAACATTGAAGGACTTGAAAGGCACTTTATGTGCACATTTGCTGATCAGACCTTCTCAGAAGCAGATGTCGTCCTCTTTGCTGAAACACGCGAAATGAACCGAAGTGACCTTCGCCCTGCAGGTTTCTTTGTAGTGGCACAAGTATTAAGCCAAACTGGAACGCTTGGCACTGGCAGTTTGGCCGCTGTCAGAATGGAGCAAGCTATGCATGCTCGAAACCTCCTTGAACATTCTTGGCATGGCAACGGCTGCCGCATCGAGATCACTCTCATCACTCTGAACCGCCTTGCAGTGATGGGAGTCTACTCTTCACCTCGAGTGCCTGCGAACCAGCTGGAAATCGAGCTAGAAATGGCCATTCATCGAGTTCCAGCAACGTGCAGCTCACTTCTCATCATGGGGGACTTCAACATTAACACAATGGAGCCTCCTGAAGGACGTTTCAATTTAGTCGACTTTATGAATCGTCACAATCCGCAACTGCGCTTTCTTCTACGTCCTGATCAAGTCACTACAAACGGCAACACTCAAATCGACTTGATCTTTGCCAGCAACGAGCAGGCACTAGGCTTTGTGTACGAGAGTCCTACTTCGTACCACAAGCCCATTATGGCAACGGTCCCTTTGGACAACATTCAGTGAGCTGTTTGTCCACTGCAGAGACCGTTCCTCAATAAACAGTTCAACCATTTTGTTTTTATCACTTGCCCTTTTCTCTGTTTAATTTGCAAAAACTTAACAGGTCACACACAAAAAGTTTTAATTGTAGTTTAATGAGAGAAAGAGAGATATTACAGCAAAAACAAACAAAACTAGTCTAATTTTAGTGACCTCAGCACTTCCTCATCAATATCCATTGGCTCGGAAATTTTTTTGTAGTCCGATTTGCCTGATAGTACAAGCAACTGACCGGGGCCGAGGCGCGGCACACCTGCTTTGGTGCAATTGGGATGACGGCACATTGGGCGTCCTGTTAATCTGCAGGCTGGTGGCTGATTGGGAAGAGGACTACCGTCGACTGTCGGAAGTTGTGGTTGCTGCTGTTCTTGGACTGAAAGCTGATGCTGCTGTTTTTTTACTGCAGTTTGCTGCTGCTTCTTTTTCTTTTCCGCCTTTTCTCGCTTTAGGGCCATTTGTCGGGTTTTTTCAATGGCGAGAGACCGTTGCAGCCGCTGCTTCCTCATCTTGGAGCGGTCCTTCGCCTTGGTGTTGTTAGAGTTTGATTTTGCAGTTGGTTGTGGCCTGGAAACTGCCAAAGCTTTCTCGAAGCTATCTTTGCTACCTCCAGAAATGTTTATAATGGTGCCGTAATTGTTGACAGAAGAGTATTCCATTTTGAATTAACTTTAATAGAGACGACAACAAAAAAGGAACTGTAAACTTCTAAAGAAGCTCTCTGCGAGAAAAAACAAAACAACTGCATTTGATAGTATTGTTGTTTATTCACACACACTATGCACAACAATATCAGCTGATTGACGGGCAGCAGCAACACAGCCGCCCGCCACTACTTTGGCTTGCCAAACTATTTACTCTGCAAACACACACTCACTCGTTTTCCAATTGAACCTCAAATTAAATGAGTGCGTTTGCAGGGGTAATTGAAGAACAAAAAACACCAGTAGCCGTCACATTTAAATTGCAAAGTTGCTTACACTGTTTACTTGAGATGGCCCGCACTCTTCCTTTTTATTTTTTTCTGGGGCGAGTTTTTAATTTTCCAAACCACACAATAGCAACATTGAGCAAGGCAAAATTTAGTCAGGCAAAATGACAAAAAAGAAGTTCAGTGAAGCCTGCAAATAAAATTGAGGCTAAATAAAATGGTAATGAAGCCGAAAGTAAAAATGGGAAAAACCGATTGGTCAAACTTTTTAACGACGACAACAACAACATTAGGCCACATGGCCAAAAAAATGGAGTTTAATTCAGAAACGAAAAGGCGAAAGTTAATTAAAAAGCTTTGTAAAGGCAATTTTGTTAGGGTTGTAGACTCAAAAGAGCACCTAAATAGAAGCAAAAACAAAAAAGGAAGCAAACAAGTTCAATCAATCGAAAACCAACAATAATATTCCTCCTTTTCTCATTGTTTTCTTTCTCACAGCCTTTAGAAACACTTGAATTTTAAATTATGTAGCTATATTAGTTGTAATGGCAGTAGTTCAGTGGTTTAGCTTCAGTTCTCTCATTAATATAAATTAAAACCTTAGCTAGACAGATTTTTATTTTTTACCAGGCAACAACAAAGCACCAGAAAATTAAATTTTTATAACACCAAACGTTTTTGAATGTTATTTGGATATAAATTTTAAATATAAACAACTAAATAAAGGACTATTTTTTACTCACTCACTCTTACGTTTGACAGCAGATGTCAACTGCAAAATGGTGATATATCGACATCAGATCAGGACAACTACTACAATTGATCTGTTTGATGATGATGATTTCTATAAGCACATTTCAGTTTGCTGTACTGCTGCACAATCACAAACGTGCTGTCAAGAGATTGAGTGAAATGTTGTTTGCCAAACAAGACAAAAATAAGTGAAAGAATATTTTGCAAGTTTGCATATGAATGCAGTTTTGTGACGACTCCCTTTGTGCCGTACAACTGAGGCATATTTATTTTTCCCGGGTTCAAGTTTACTGCTGCCAATCAGACAGGGTGACGCTCCAAAAAATAAACTGGGCATCTTTTTCCGTTTGTTCTAAGGCGCCTATAAATAGCACCTTTACTTTCTCATACTTTCTCTCACTCAGGCACACCAATAATGTTGTAGTTTTTTTCATTTTGCGTATGTAAACAGCAGCAGATGCAGCAAAGATAAAAAACACCGAAAAAAGAGGACGATACAAAGAAAACAAGTCAAGTTATATTACAGCAACTCAGATAAGTGACAATTAATAATGGAAGTTAGGTGAGTGTGCTTGCTTTTTCACTAAAACACCTTGTAATAGTCTTGTTAAGAAAAACAGAAAAACTGTCGACAATTTTTTAAAAGAATCAATAAAAAAGATGTGTTGTGTGCACTGCGTCAGCAAATTGTCTCATGCAAATAAGCACCTTGATAACCAATAAAAAATCAAGCATCAAACAGGCAAAGGTGAACGCAAAAAAAGTATTGGATCCTTTTAATTAAATACCACTTTGTAAAAAATGAGCACAAAGTTTCATGCATTGATCTATGTGCACAAAAATGTAATATTTAGTTTTTGTTTTATTAAAGTGCGTATGCACCTTAAAAATGAAACAATATAAAATGAGTTTTTGACGTAATTACATTTTTGTAATTTAACTAAAATATTTTTTTGTCGCAATCAGGTATTAGTGTACAAGTAATTTAGTAATTGATCCCATAAAAATGCGGAACAATACAAATCATATTTTAAAAATATTTTGAAAGCATATAGTCAGCCATCTAGTGTCAAAGAATTTAAATCTAAATATTTTGTATCAATCAGTAAAAACGGTCAACAACAAAATCTAAATCGTCCGGACCAGGTTCTGCATTAACTGCATCAGTCAGCATCGGTCAGCATCGTTCAGTATCAGTCCGCATCGGTCCGCATCGATGTGCACCAGAGTCAGTATCAGTTGTCTGAACAAATCGGTGACTGGAAGCACTTTGCCAAAGTCAGGCAAACACAAGCGGCTGATCTTAGGCAGTTTATTATTGGGCGATTCACAGTTGGTACAGAATCTCGTTAGGTACAGGTAAAAAAAGTGCTAATCGCATATCTGATGAAAGAACAAGTCACGGAGCACTCTATCAGGTAGAGTAGAGTTGGACCCATCTTCATCATCTCTCAGTGGTACTCTCGGTAGCTCATCTCCAACTAACCAGCCACTAGCGGTGGCGGCTCCCTTTATACTGTTCACTTGCTGGCATACTCATCACTTCAGTTTGTCGGTACTCTTTGGCATGTCAGCAATGTCTGCTCAAGGTCCGGTGCGCCACTCTTCTGCTGGCTGACTTTTGGTTAAAGAATCTCTCGTCCAACAGTACTGGTAAGTCAAATGAATTTTATATTTTCTTTGTAGTGCCTCCGCACTAGTCACCACAGTTCATCCACATTGACTCACGTTTCCCTCTCACATACACTCATGTTCACCTCTCTCCTACCCTTACTCATCTACTCACACAGACAGACATCTCCTGTATATAAGCCTCTCTCTTGTAAGCACATACTGCCTGTCTTTTCCCTCCATTTTCATCACCAGTCCTTTCTCTATTAAACCAGCCTCAACATCGGCACCACACTTAATGTTATTTTTTATGATTTTTGTAATTTTGATTTTTGAAAAACTTTACTTTGTTTTCACCAGAAGGCAGATTTGTTCTCATTTGGTGGAAAAATATGACTTATTTTTGCTTTGTTAAAATTTTTTTTACTTGTAACTTTGGCTGTTTTTCACCTATTTTTACATTTTTAAACGTGTCCTTTAAATGCAATTATTAAAACTGCATATGCAGCAAGTTTGTTTCTGAGTACCAAACATAAAAA
>JAMZRA010000001.1:106368-159986 GCA_024499935.1 Tyrophagus putrescentiae
CGCAGGGCAGAAGCCCGCTTATTACTTTGCCAGTCTGTCCGTCCGTCTGTCTGTCTGTCTGTCTGTCTGTCTGACGGTCTCTCTGTCTCTCTGTCTGTCGGTCTGTCTCTCCCTAACACTTTCAATTCTAGCTATGTTCCAGACATCGTAGAAACTTGAAATTTTTTACAGAGAGACTTATTACAAAGTTATATGTCGAGTTCAAAGATGGGAGTTGTAGGACCAAAGTTAGCCCTAGAAAAGTGGGTCCAAAGTTTTTACAGACGCCCCCTGCTGGCACTATCAATAAGCTTGGCCAACTTGAATGTTTTTACTGCGACCATGCTTTGACCCATGACTAAGTAGGACGATATCAGAACGATATCACCAAATGTTTTGTTTTGGTCAATCACATGTTTTGCTTTTGAGCATTTTCATGTTGTTTTGTAAATTTCTGAAGTTTCAACTTTCTGAAGTTTTGAAAATTCAAAGTAACGAAGTTCCGAAGCTGAAGTTTGAAGAGTAAAGATTAACATCGAGCATCGTGAGGTAACGTGTTTTTGGGGTTATAATTGTTTTTCTTATACTTTTGTCACCCTCCAAAAAATGCCTCGACTTCGTCGACGAGCCGGCCGCTACCAACGCCAAACGGAGCGCGAATGGGCAGCACTCCAGCCCGGGAGCGGAGCGATTCAGTTTTGTAAATTTCGAAATTCAACGTTCTGAAGTTTTGAAGATCGAGTAACGAAGTTCGAAGTTGAGTTTGAAGAATAAAGTTAACATCGAGCATCGTGAGGTAAACGTTTTTTTGGGGTAAATGTTTTCTTATATTTGTCACCTCTGAAAAAATGCTCGAAGTTGTCGACGAGCGGCCGTACCAACGCCAACGCGCGAAGGCGAACTCGCGGGAGGGAGCGCGAAGACCGCAGGAAGACTGAGTTCAGAGCCATCGCCCGGGTCGTTTGCGTAAACAACTGCCGAAGAGCCTCGGAAGGCCGAGCAAGGGATGCGCAAGCCCACGCGCATCGTGCAAAACTTGCCGGAGGAGCGGAAGCTGCACGAGAAAGAGACGCAGAAGCCATCGCCTACTCGTGCAAATCTTCCCGAAGAGGAGGCCGAAGCTGCCGCGAGCCACGAGACGGCCGAAGCCCATCGTCTTCACCGTGCAAATCTTCCCGAAGAGGAGGCCGAAGCTGCCCGAGCACGAGACGCCGAAGCCCATCGCCTTCACCGTGCAAATCTTCCCGAAGTGGAGGCCGAAGCTGCCCGAGCACGAGACGCCGAAGCCCATCGTCTTTACCGTGCAAATCTTCCCGAAGAGGAGGCGGAAGCTGCACCGAGCAAGAGACGCCGAAGCCCATCGACTTCACCGAGCAAATCTTCCCGAAGTGGAGGCGGAAGCTGCTCGAGCACGAGACGCCGAAGCCCATCGCCTTCACCGTGCAAATCTTCCCGAAGAAGAGGCGGAAGCTGCACGAGAAAGAGACGCCGAAGCCCATCGACTGCGCCGAGCAAATCTACCCGAAGAGGAGGCGGAAGCTGCACGAGCCAGAGATGCGGTGGCCCACCAAGTCCGCCGTGCAAACCTTCTTGAAGAGGAGGCCGAAGCTGCACGAGCTAGAGATGCGGTGGCCCACCAAGTCCGCCGTGCAAACCTTCTGCTGAGGAGGCCGAAGCTGCACGCGCTAGAGATGCGGTGGCCCACCAAGTCCGCCGTGCAAACCTCATCGAGGAAGAAGCTGAAGCTGAACGAGCTCGCAACGCGGCAGCCCACCAAGCCCGCCGTGCAAACCTTCTTGATGAGGAGGCCGATGCAGCACGTGCTAGAGATGCGGTGGCCCACCAAGTCCGCCGTGCAAATCTTCCTGACGAGGAAGCCCAAGCAGCACGAGCTAGAAGCGGAGGCCCACCAAGTCCGCCGTGCAAACCTCAACGAAGAAGAAGCCGAAGCTGAACGAGCTCGCAACGCGGAAGCCCACCGAATCCTCCGGGCAAACTCAGTCTACCGAGCCATTGAGCGCCGCCGAGATGCCATTGCGCGTGACATTGCACGCAATGGACGCATCGCTTTTGGCCTGGAAATTCAAAACGGCCCAACTCGTGTGTGCTCCATCTGCTGTGGCACCTTTTTCCCTGGTCAAATCGACGTCACCATTGAGCTGAACAACCTTCCAGGAGCTTATAACCGAGAGTTCCTGGAACGAGTTAGTCCTCTAGAAGCTCGTGTTCCTCAACCTAACATTGTCCGACTATGCTACACGTGCAAAAACAAAGCTCTTCTGCAGCTTCTTCCAAAGATGTGTCACGCCACCTACCCCTTGCCGCCAATACCGCAAGCACTCCAAGGGCTCACGACTTTGGAAGAACGGATGGTGGCTCTCCGCATTCCATTCATGCACATTCGCCCTCTTGGAGCCGGTGGGCAATTTGGCCTGAGGGGAAACATTGTCAATGTCCCCATCAACATACAAGACGCAGTACGCCTTCTCCCTCGCCAATTCAATCAGATGCAAACCATTCAAGTGCGTCTGATGAGACAGATGCAAAACCGACGCCCGTACAACTTTGAAGTGATTCGCCCACATGCAGTTCTTGCTGCTGCCAGGTATGTGTTATCTTTACAGTTTTCAAGTGCTTTGCTTAACTTTTTATTGTGAATCTTATTAGACATCTTGTCGAGAACTCAGAGTTGTACCAGTTTCACAACGCAGAGTTCAATGACCAATGGATCGTCTTGCATCCCGACGATGTCGAGAACTTTATCGTCGACGAAAGAGACCGCCATCTCGCCGATCAAGACGGCGAGAATGAAGCAGCTCCCGATGAAGCAGCTCCCAATGAAGCAGCTCCCAATGAAGCTCAGGATGACTGGGAGGAAGACCTTGACGATGAACAAGTCCATCCAGGCGCCGAAATCACTCTGATGCAAGATCAGAATGAAATCAATGCGGCAGATCAAAACATCGCCTACCAGTACGCTCCAGGCCAAAACAATAGGCCCATTGGCTTGTTGATGGATGCCGACGCCGAATACCTTGCTTTTCCGAAAAATTACGGAGGTATTCGGCCCAACTTGCCTCCCCGGACTACTTATGGCGCCCAAATCAAGTATGAAATTCGGCATTTTGATCGTCGCTTCGCAGAGTCAACTGAACATCTGCTCTACAAATCAATGAAGCTGGCTGTCCACAAAGTCGCCAGCTCTTCCCAAATGGCCTTGCGACAAGCTCACTTCGGCAACAACCAAGTCACTGCCAATGACTTGCTAGATGAGGGCATTGTCGCTGACATTGTTCGCTATGATGTTGGTAAGTACAAAAGTTGGATTGTTTAAGTTTGTTATGTTTTAGCTTAGTATTCATGATTCAACATCTTTGTTTTAAGGTTTTCGATTTCTAAAGAAAATCCGTCATAGTCCTGCTTTCTGGGAAGACCGAAAAAAGGCAGCCATGGCTATGATTCGTCAACTCGGTTGTCCAACGTTTTTCCTTACATTGTCTTCATCTGAAAACCGGTGGCCTGAACTGCTGAAGATTCTGGCCAAAGTTCTTGATCAAAGAGAACTAACTGACGAAGAAATAGCCGCAATGACCATTGAAGAGAAAAACAGCCTCATTCGCAGGGATCCCATCACCTGCTCCAGATATTTTTATGAGCGCATGAAAACAGTATGGTCTCTTCTAAAGTCGAGGGAATCTCCCTTCTACCCCTACTCCATGGTAGACTGGATGAGAAGGGACGAGTTTCAGCAGCGCGGATCTGCACACATTCACTCCCTTCTCTACATGAAAAACAAACAAGCCGAAGAAGGAGATGATCCATCGCCTCCACACTACGAGCCCGGAATGAAGAGTCGGAACGTGCGTGCGTAGCCTTCATCGACACGTACATCACCTGCTCAAGGACTGCAGTCGACGCTAACCTCCTGACGCTTCAAACGCACAAGCACACTTTCTGCTGCAAGCGCGTCATTGGAGAAAAGCGAGACTGCCGCTTTGGTTTCCCTCTCTTTCCAATGCGGCAAACTCGAATTCTGGACCCTTTGCCCGCTGAGGAAAGAACGAACGAGCTGAAAACAACTCGCCACGAGATTATGAACTTTCTCGAAGCAGTTTGGAAAACTCACCGGGAAACTCCAGCAAGTTTTGACGACTTTTTACGTCAACTGAACCTTAACGAAGCAACATATGTTCGCGCGTTAAGGGTTGGTCTAAAGACTTCAAAAGTTTTTCTTCGCCGAAACCCAGACGAAATCAAAATCAACGCTTACAACGCGGACCTCCTTGAGATGCACAGGTCAAACATGGACCTTCAGTTCATTGTTGACCCGTACTCGTGCGTCCAGTACATCTTGGGCTACATCAACAAGTCCAAGCGAGGAATGTCCAAAATTCTTCGTGAAGTGACTCGTCAAACCAACGCCGGAAACCAGACGCACCGAGAACGCCTCAGAGTCATTGGCTCAATGTTTCTCAACGCCACTGAAATATCGGCGCAGGAAGCTGCCTACTACTTGCTGCAACTCAAAGTTTGCCAGTTCAGCACAGTAGTTGTATACATCAACACGGCTCCTCCAGACAGGCGCGTTCGCGTAGTTCGATCTGAAGCCGAACTGCAGCGAATTGTCCGAGAAAATCCAGGTTCGACTGACATCTTCAAGCTGAACATTCTCGACTACTATGTCAATCGGTCTGAAAGGCTGGAGAACTTGTGCCTTGCAGTAATAGTTGCAGACTTCGACTATGTTTTGCGACGCAACAACAGGCTTGCAGCTGCTCAACCAGAGGACTTTGATGATGACGGCGACGATGAGGACGACGATCAGCTTGAGGAGCAAGGAGGCCCCCGCCCAGCCAATGAAGTGGTTGACGTTGAAATGGAAGAGCCTCAACCTCAAGAGTTGCCCAATCCTGAGCCTCAACCTCAAGAGCTGCCCAACCCTGAGCCGCATCAAGAGCCTCAACCAGGAGAGTACTTTCCTGTAGCAAACCATGGAGGCTTTTTGAAAAAAAGAACAAAACGCAAAATCATCAGGTACCGGCGATACAACGAGCACCAGGACCCCCTCAACTACTACGCTGAACAACTGATGCTCTTCTGGCCTTACCGAAATGAGGCAGAGATGAGAGAAAACGCTGAACAACTGTATCATGCTAACCTGGAAACAATTCGGCAAAACCGAGCCGCCTTTGCTCCCGCGGACAACGAGCAAATGCTTGAAGCCGCGCTTGAAGAAGCGCAGCGTCTTCAAGAAGAGGAGAGGAAGCTGAAAACGCTGAAGCCGCTGATCCACCTCTCGACAACGAGTTTGACGTTTTCAATCCTCGTCCATCTCAAGAACAGCCAGAGTTCTTTGAGCAAATTGGCATCCCTGAAAACGAACAACAGCCGCGCCTTCGAAACAATGGTGCAATTGAGCTGTACAGGATGCCTCGTTTGGTTCCAGCTGATGAGCTACTGGAAAACCTGACGAGACTTAACCGATGCCAGAGACGGATTTTCATGGAAATCCTGAGTCTCATCAAATCTGGCCAACGGTTCTACATCTACATCTCTGGATCAGCCGGCGTTGGCAAAAGTTTCCTCATCAACATCATCTACCAAGCTGTCACCCGGTACCTTAATCGCCAAGCCGGGACTGACCTTTCCACCGACAAAGTTCTGCTCTGTGCATTCACTGGAAAAGCCGCCTTCAACATTCGTGGCATGACCATCCACTCGGCATTCTCACTGCCAGTGAGCCAGTTTGGTGGCGCAATGGCTGAACTCAGCAACGACGTGGCCAACACTCTCAGAGCAAACTTATTCAACGTTGGATTGTTCATCTACGATGAAGTCAGCATGATTGGCCGCAAAATCTTTTCCAAAGTCGACACTCGGAAAAAGCAAATCTATGGCAACAACCTACCTTTCGGAGGGAAGTCAGTCATTGTTGTCGGAGACTTGAACCAACTTTGTCCTGTTGGTGACACGTAAGTTTCCTTTATCATTGACATTTTGCTTATTGCTAACTATCCTCTGTTTGCATGTACAGATGGATCTTCCAAACCGCCAACAGAGGCCTTGAAGCTCTTGCTGGCAACCCACTTTGGCATCTGTTCCGCATGTACGAGCTCACTGAAATCATGCGTCAGCAGAACAGAACATTTGCCGATGCCTTAAACCGCCTAGCGGTTGGACAACTGACACCTGAAGATGTAGCCCTTTTCAGAAGACAGGAACGAGGACCAGGATTTCAGGCTCCGGAAGGTGCCATTCACCTGTTCTCAACAAACGCTGCTGTAGATGCCTTCAACGACCGCATCATCACAGCGCTTCAACCTGCTGCTCCAGACTGCATCGCTGCCGACAGGTTTATTGGCGGAAGAGTAAACCAACGCACAAGAGATGCCGTACTAGCTGCAGTACATGGGTACCCTATCAAGGACACAGCTGGACTACCTACTCGGCTGAAACTGCGCTTGAACATCAGGTACATGATCACAAACAACATCAACACCGAAGATGGCCTAGTCAATGGGGCAACTGGCCATCTTCGACAAGTCTCAATCGCAAATGGTCTGGCTACCATTTTGTGGCTTCAGTTTGATGATCCAGTGATTGGCCAAATCACTCGCCGGCAACAGTCTCAGCCAGTGCTCAATGAAGACCCGACTGGAGAACTGATCCCCATTCTGAAAGTTGTCAAGCCGGTCAAGCAAGGTCGCAATGGGGCTTACGAAGTAGTCCGCGAGCAGTTTCCAGTTGTTCCTGCTGAAGCCATCACTATTCACAAGTCTCAAGGAGCGACTTTTCAAACGGTGGTGGTCCACTTGGCTGATAGAATTGCCCGTCCAATGCTCTATGTCGCTTGTAGCCGTGCGACTACTATAGAGAGGCTCTTCTTTGTTGACCAGCAGTTTCGTCCTCCCAGGCCAAGAGAAGCGACTGATACCATTGCGGTAGAGATGCAACGCCTCAGGAACCCTGTCGACGACCAAGGCCAACCGCTACCTCCACTCCTCACCTTGCCTACTTGGCCAGCCGATCCCTGCCACAAAGTCATCTTCCACAACATCGAAGGACTTGAAAGGCACTTCATGTGCACATTTGCTGATCCAACCTTTTCAGAAGCAGATGTCGTCCTCTTTGCTGAAACACGCCAAATGGACCGAAGTGATCTTCGCCCTGCAGGGTTTTTTGTAGTGGCACAAGTATTGAGCCAAACTGGAACGCTTGGCACTGGAAGTTTGGCCGCTGTCAGAATGGAGCAAGCTATGCATGCTCGAAACCTCCTTGAACATTCTTGGCATGGCAACGGCTGCCGCATCGAGATCACTCTCATCACTCTGAACCGCCTTGCAGTGATGGGAGTCTACTCTTCCCCACGAGTGCCTGCGAACCAACTGGAAATCGAGCTGGAAATGGCCATTCAGCGTGTTCCAGCAACGTGCAGCTCACTTCTCATCATGGGCGACTTCAACATTAACACAATGGAGCCTCCTGAAGGACGTTTCAATTTAGTCGACTTTATGAATCGTCACAACCCACAGCTGCACTTTCTTCTGCGTCCTGATCAAGTCACTACAAACGGCAACACCCAAATTGACTTGATCTTTGCCAGCAACGAGCAGGCACTAGGTTTTGTGTACGAGAGTCCTACTTCGTACCACAAGCCCATTATGGCAACGGTCCCTTTGGACAACATTCAGTGAGCTGTTTGTCCACTGCAGAGACCGTTCCTCAATAAACAGTTCAGCCGTTTTGTTTTTATAACTTGTCTTTCTTTTTCTCTGTTTAATTTGCAAAAACTTTACCGGTCAAACACAAAAAGTTTTAATTATAGTTTAAAAAAGATCGAGATAATACAACAAAAACAAAATTACATCAGTCATGTTTGGGTGAACTAAGCAAAACCTCCTCATCAATATCCATTGGTTCGGAAATTTTTTTGTAGTCCGATTTGCCTGATAGTACAAGCAACTGACCGGGGCCGAGGCGCGGCACACCTGCTTTGGTGCAATTGGGGTGACGGCACATTGGGCGTCCTGTTAATCGGCAGGCTGGTGGCTGGTTGGGAAGAGGACTACCGTCGACTGTCGGAAGTTGTGGCTGCTGCTGCTCTTGGACTGAAGGTTGATGCTGCTGTTTTTTGACTGCTGTTCTATGCTGCTGATGGGATGCTTCTTGCTGCTGCTGCTTCTTTTGTCTCTTTTCCGTTTTTTCTCGCTTCAGGGCCATTTGTCGGGTTTTCTCGATGGCTAGAGAGCGTTGTAACCGCAGCTTCCTTTTCTTGGAGCGCTCCTTTGCCTTGGTGTTGTTGGAGTTTGTTTTTGCAGTTGGCTGCGGCCTGGAAACTGCCAACGCTTTCTCAAGGCCATTTTTGCTTCCTCCTGAGATGTTGATGATGGTACCGTAATTGTTGACAGAAGAGTGGTCCATTTTGAGTTAACTTTAATAGAGACGACAACAAAAAAGGAACTGTAAACTTCTAAAGAAGCTCTCTGCGAGAAAAAACAAAACAACTGCATTTGATAGTATCGTTGTTTATTCACATACATCATACACAACAATATCAGCTGATCGACGGGTAGCAGCAACACAGCCGCCCGCCACTACTTTGGCTTGCCAAACTATTATACATTAAAATTTGATAAGAAAGTATATCAGTTTCAGCAACTAAAATCAAGTGCTGCCCTCTCTCGGGGAGTGAGAACAAGCTAACTTGAAATCCTCTTATCACTGCATTCAAACTACATTACATTCCAAATGACCAAGTTGACAGCAACAACAAAATCAAATATATGGCAAACTATTTTTAATACTTGTCACGGAATTTCTTCCGTGAAGTGAGAGAGATGAGAGAGAGATGGGCGCGGGCGCGGGTGTTGGTCCGGTGTAGAAAGAGAGAAAGAGACGGGCGCGTACGACGGTTGAAATGTTTAATCGTAATAAGGTGAAGGGTAGGGGAATTGAAGAAGAAGAAGTGAAGAGGGCCTCTCAGGGCGTATGGGCGCAGGGTTTGGGAGTCCAAAGACGGGAGGCTCGGGCACGGGCACGGCAAACGGCCGGCGATGATGGGCGCGCACTGGGCAGCCGGTCGGCTGAGAGGCAGGGTGACGGCTACGACTGCTAACCAACAACTGACTCTTTGAGCTCTGGGCGCCGCAGGCTTATATGCCTTCTTGGGACAGCGGGGGCACGTGGGTCGGTGAAACGTGGTGAGGGGGTTGCCCCGCTCACGTTCACATCATCCGATAGCTCACGGGCGAGGTGCTCAGCCGCCTGGCGATAAGCCGGCCAGCGTTTGCTCCTCGCGCTGGAGCCTTCTCGAACGGCCTCGTCAGAGGCCATCACCTCAAGGAAATCTCCTTGACAATACTAATGAAAACAAAGTAATTACAAAAAATCTCCTGCGGTAGTGAGTCAACAAGCGAAGCAATCCTAGGTGGCTGGTCAATGAAAACCTCCTTGAGCCGTGAGTCCGCAGGCGGAGTAGTCCTGGGCTGTCAGAAGGCCGGTCCAGCATAGTCCTGGTGGCTGGTCAATGAAACTCCTTGACCGAGCCGAGGCGATAGCCTTGGTGGTGTCAATGAAAACCTCTTGAGCCGTGAGTCCGCAGGCGGAGTAGTCCTGGGTGGCTGACTAGCCTTAAGTTGCAACTGGGAAAATTGCTCGCCGTTTGCTATGATCAACTTTCCTGTTATGTAGGTTCGGATCAGTAGCTCTAACGACTAGCATCCAGATGTAATCGCCGAGAAGTGCAGGGCCAAAGTGGCTGCTGTAGTTGCTCTCTAACCAGGCTATTTCCTGGTGGAAACGCTCGCCATGTTCGTCAGAAACATCGCCCAGAGAACCTTCAGGGAAAAAGTCAAAATGACAATGCAAAAAATGCATTTTGGGTGAAATGGTGATGTCCATTTCCCTGAAGGCATCTAGCAGCTCTTCGACCAGTTGGCGACTATCAGGTGATCTCCGGTTTCCCAGGAAATTTGTGCACACTTGAATTAGTGCTTGCCATGCTCTTCTTTCAATTGGTGTCATTTTTAGCGCGAAATCCAAGTCATTCATCATTTTTCGTATTTCAGGGCCAATGAAAATTCCATTACTAATTTTTGCCCCACTTAACTTGCCACTGAAAAGTTGGTTGAGATGTTGAAAGGCTTGGCCAGACTTGTTGAGACCTTTAACAAATTTCTGCACTAGACCGGTTTTCAGGTGGAGAGCAGGGAAAATGAAATTGCCAATTGGCACCAGAGCATAATTTTGAACATTGAAAGAACCTAATTCTTCAACGTTTAGGCGAAGGTCATACTGCCGTCTTGTCCAGTTTCTGTTATCTTGTCTTGAGTTCCAATGGCAAATAAAACAATTGTGTTTTGTAAAACCTGATTGAAGACCCCGAAGAGGTGCAATCACTTTGAAGTCGGCTACTATACGCCAAAGGTGACTGTAAAATATAAAAGTGAACCATTTAACTAGGGGATCTCCAGGTGTTCACCGGTAGATTTTGGCTGGAGCGAGTAGAGGCGCCACATAAACTACCCAAAGCTACACACACCCACCCCTAACAGCCCCCCCACACCCTACCCTAACGCCCCCACACACCCTACCTAACGCCCCCACACAAACCCTACCTTACCGGCCCCCCTACACACACCCTACCCTAACGTCCCCCCCCCACACCCTACCCTAACGGCCGCCCCACACACCTTACCCTAACGCCAACACACACACATAAACCTAAATGTAACATTTCTAGCAAATCTACTTGAACGGCGGCTCACCCTGACGTGACTTGGGCACTGTCAACGTCCGGCGATGAGGGTCCCGCTCGCTTCGCTCGCGAGACCCTCATCGGCGGACGTTGACAATGCCCAAGTCACGTCAGACCTCGCCGCCTTGGGTTGTGCACCGCTAGGGTTTTGCGATCATTTTACCGGCGGCTCACCCGACATCGCTTAAACACTTAAAACTTCCGCCGCCTCGGGCCCCGCTCGCTTCGCTCGCGGGACCCGAGGCAGCGGAAGTTTTAAGTGTTTAAGTGTTGCCAGACCTCGCCGCCTTGTGCCGTGCACTGCCAAGGGCAGTGCGTACCCCCAACGACACGCTCCCACTGTCTTTGCTGCTTTGTCATAGTTCTCTCTTTTTCCGCTAGATGGCGGCGTGCAGTAGTTGACTTTGTAAACAAAATTTGGGCTAAGTTTGATCGGACCTAGCGCTCAAACGGCTGGGTCTTTTTTCAATTTGATTGAATACTGCAATCCACACAACAGTCAACTGTTATTGTGCCAAGTTTGGTTACGATCAATTCAGAAACAAAAAAGCCTATCGCCGTACAAGCCACCCTTTCAGTTTTAACGAAAAAAGGGCCTAGCTCCCAAACGGCTGGGAGTTTCTGAGTTCTGAAAGCATTCGGCAAATCTACAGTTCCTTAGCTTTCTCTATGCCAAGTTTGGTGGCAATCGGAATAGTTTGACTTTGACGAATCGTGCCGGAAAGAAAAAACCCCAAAACATTTTTCACCCGATCCTAGGCTTTCACTCACTACAACATTGCCAAGCGCTTCGCGCTTGGCAATGTTTCCGCTCGCTCCAGCCAATGAAGTGACAGTTGAATTGAGCGATGTAGTCGAGCATGGTGAGCTGCTTTGGTGAACGATCCGTAACTGATGAAAGGATGGACAGAAGTGGCTTATGGTCCGTGTAAACGTCAAATTCTCTGCCTTCCAGCATATACTGAAAGTACTTGATGCTGTGGAAAATGGCAGAAAGCTCCCGGTCAAAGGTAGAAAGCTTTTGTTCGCGTTCCGATAGAGCTTTGATGAAAAATCCTAGTGGCTCAAAGTTGATGTTGTCCGATGACTGTTGCAGTACTCCTCCGATTGCTGCTCCTGATGCATCGGTGCAGAGCGAGAGGCGAGCGTTGGACTTGGGATAAGCGAGCAGTGTTGCTTCGGCCAGACGCTCTTTGACTGCAGTAAATGCTGCTGAAGCTTCATCCGTCCAGTCGAAACTGGACGTCAGCTTGTAGAGTGGCGCTAGCTGTTGGGCGATTGAGCGCGTGAACCTGCGGTAGAAGGCGACCATGCCCAAAAAGCGTCTGAGCTGCTTCTTGGTCGTCGGCTGGGGGAAGCTGCGGATGGCTTCTACTTGGCAGGCAGTGGTCGGAGGCCTTCTTTGGTGACTAGGTATCCGAGGAATCGAAGCTCGGGCACACCGAAGTGGCACTTGTCTGGGTTGATCACCAGGCCGTGTTGGCTGAAAGCGTTAAAGAGGGCGTCGAGGTGCTGGCGGTGCTCCTCCTCGGTCTTCGAGGCTACCAGGATATCGTCAAGGTAGACGAAGACGAATGGTAACTCGCGGGTGATCTGGTTGATGAATCGTTGGAACGTCTGAGGAGCGTTCCTAAAGCCGAATCCCATTCGGGTGTATTCGAATAACCCGAATGGAGTGGTGATGGCTGTTTTGCAGATGTCCTCCTCAGCAATGGGGATCTGGTGATACGCCTTGAGAAGGTCAACGGAGCTGAAGATGGTGGTGCTCTCCAGATTGGCGGTAAAGTCGTGCAGGTGAGGTAGCGGGTACCTGTCCGGCTTGGTGACCGCGTTGAGTCGGTGGTAATCACCACATGGTCGGTAGTCGCCGTTGGCTTTCCTGACCATGTGCAGCGGTGATGCCCATGCTGAGGTGGACGGCCTGATGATGCCTTGCTGGTAAAGCGTCTCGAACTCAGCCTTGGCGATGCGCAGCTTCTCCGGGTCGAGACGACGAGGGCGCGAGAAAATTGGCTGAGCTGACCCGGTGTCGATGTGATGCACTACCGAGTGTTTGATTTTCCCTACCGGGCTTGGCCGGGCTATGTTTGGGTACTTTCGAAGGATGTCTGCAACAAAGGATGACTGCACGAGTGAGACTGAGTGGTGGGTGGCCTCGGCGGTGAAGCCATTGGATGACAGCTGAGTGGAGGCATCGATGAGTTTGCTTTGGCTGAGACGGGGTGCAAGATCAAAGTGCGAAAAAAATCTGCACCGAGGATGGCGTGGCTAGTGTTGGCGATGATAAATGTCCATGGGAATGAGCGTCTCAGTGAAAGGTTGAGAGTGAGTGAGCGATCGCCGTATGTGTTGATGACTGTGCCGTTTGCGGCATACAGGTGACGATCTGATGGGGCGCGCTGCTGTTTGGGTGATGCCGGGATGATGCTGACCTCGGAACCTGTGTCTACGAGGAAATTGATGTTGCTGGTCCGGTCCCGGACAAACAGGCAATTGGTGGTCCCCGTCGAGCCAGTACACGCCATTACTGACTCGAACTGGTGTTACAAAACCATTTAACCTCTTACTCGTTAATTTTATTATTATTCTAAATCTATCTCAGGCCCATGTTTTCTAGCCCTTATCCTTTGAGTTCACTCCCTATCAGCATTGCCGACTAGCGGCCACCTTGTGACTATTTTCCAGATCTTTCAGTGGCCACTAGCGCCCCCTAACAGATTTGTGCCAATACACGAGCACGCTGCCGCTCGCTGGAAGCATGTGATGTACCTCGAAACAGAGCGATCTTGAGAACTTGTGATCAGTTGGCGTCACTCGAATCTGGTGTTCCTTTCCCTTTCCCTCGGGACTACGCTTGTGCGCTGGCTACGGTGCCCTTCTCCTCTGGTTAGGGGCTGTGCGTGGACCAAGAGCCAGATCTTCATTCGCTTTCCCGCTCTCAAAGGAACCCTCGGAGAACCGCGTCAGTCGGTGAGACGCCAGCTTGCGGTACTCCCACGAGTTGCGCTTCCAGGCACGCCGGACCGAGTCACAGCTCGGTACACAACATCTCCCACCCCTGAGCGTAACCGCCCAATTCGATTCCATTACATGGCGTTTCCCGAGTGCTTCCCGAACTTGCATGGCTGGGTGCACTTGCGGGCGTCCCGACCGAACTTGTAGTGGTACCAGCAGAATGGTCCGCTGTCGTTGAACTCTCGGCCGGGCGACTGGCTGCGCCGGAACGGTGATCTGCCTTGGCTGTCCCGCGACGCTGACCGGTTGCGAGAGAATGTGCGGCCGCGAGAGTGATGCTTGCTGTGGTGGCCAATGGCAGAGACGGTGCTGGTGCTGGTGCGCGACGACGACAAGTGATCGTAGACGTTGTCGGCGATCTGCAGGATTTGGTCGATGGACATTTCGGCAATAGGTTTGGCGGCAGCAATGGTCGTCTGGATCTGGGGATCCAGCCGGGAGATCCAGCGGTCGTAGAAGACGTCATCGGAGACGTTGAAGTCCTTGACCTTGGTGCGCATCGATTTGTAAAACACCGATGGTTTGCGGTCGCCCTGCTCCTCGTTGTCGAGGACGTCTCGCAGCCGCTTGATGGCTGAAGCGGAGAACGCCTCGACGATGGTGTCGAACAGAAGCTCGAGGTGGCCGGCGGCGAAAGGGGTGACGATGAGATCGCCGACCTGCGCCACGATGACCTCAGGGCTGAGGGAGGAAAGGATGCGATTGTACTTCTGCTGTTCGTCGGTGATCTGAAGTACTTCAAACTGTGCTTTGCACAGCTGCACCCAGACGAGTGGAGCGTGAGGGATGAACTTGGGCACTTTTAGGTAGCCCGTCTGAGCAGTTGCCGGCGTTGGTGGTGCCATGATGCAATGTTTGTTGTCGGTGGTGGTGGTGATGCTGCCGCTGATGATGTGTGACTTCCTGGGCGCCGGTTTTGCTGTCCTCTTCTTTGATGGAACTGTCTCCTTCTTGTACTGGGCTCCGTTTTGATGCTTTCGAAGGGAAGCGGTGTTGGCGGGCTTGGATGGTGATGGTTGCTCCAGGTTGCGAGAGTCCGGCTCACCAATGTAGCGGATGAGCTATCTGTGAGGTTTATTGTGGAGATGAAGAGAGACACTAGTGAAGAAGAAGAAGTGGATGAGATGGTGAACAGAGTGACAAAGTCTGGTAAGTGTTGAAGACAGACTGTTGTGGTGTGTGTACTTACGGTAGGTTTATGTACCGCTGTGAGATGGGTGACAAAGGTGAACTGTGAAGGAAGACAAGAGAGTGAACCTTGATGTGATGTGTGTGATGTGTGTGTAACAAGTATTGAGTGTACAAGCAGTGAAATGAACATGTGCGTTAGGCCAACGTTGGCTGAACGTGCATGTCAGCTAGACGCGAGTGTACGCCGTCTGTGGCTGGCGCCACAGAGAAATGTTTTCTCTTGACTTACGTCCACAACAGCGCCTACTCACCAGCCAACCGTTTTACAGCGTTCTCAAAGCTCATCGGTTCCAAGGGACAAGAGTTGATTCAGGATCTGGACAAAACAATGGACGGACTGAACACTGCAATGAAGCGAGTCAAGGAACGATTCGCCCATCAGCATCCGAGCAGAAGTTAAACGCAAGCTCGCCAATCTTCCACTCGTCAAATTCAAACACGATGGTCAAGGAATGGGAGCACTGATCAGTACAGCTGAGTTTTCTGTCAAAGTACTGAAGCAGGCCGGCAATGGAAACAAGTACATGAACCTCGTTATCTTTGGCACTGTAGGGTCAAAGTTGCCACGCCCAATGCTCGACAGCTTTGTCAAGAAAATGAACCGAGTTCCAAACATCGACAAGCTGATTGAGATGATCAGTAAGAAGGTGAAAAATGTCTACAACATAGACCAGATCGTCAGTATGGCGTTGAGTGCAGCCGCGTCATCGAAGGCCCGGATCAATGCGGTCGAGGCTAGTGCCAATCAGAGGAAACAAAGTTCGAAGTCGCCTCATTTGCCAAACGCCGGTTCATCAAACTTTTGTCCCAGTTACCAGACAAGGAACAGTAACGGGCGACCATCAGGGGCCCCAGTATTAATTACCTGCCTGATTGTGCAGAAAAAATCATCACTTCTTCCAGTGCAATGATAGAACGGTTGAGAGCCGCAAAGAGCTGGCGGTTTCAAAACAGTTTTGCTTCAAGTGTCTGTTTCGTCATCCCCGTGTCCTATGCACTTCGTCGTACATTTGTCGTGTGGCGGTCCCCACACAAGGGTGTTGTGCCCGACCAACGGAGTCCGCACACCTCCTGCACCAGCAGTAAACAGTAGCAGCAACAGCCAAAGTGGACATGCAAAGACGTCAATTGTTTCTCCGTCATCTTCCCATTTGATCTTCAACTAGACCAGTTCCAAATCCGGAATCACTATGAGTATTCCGTCGGCGGGAGTCTACCTCAAACAGCAGCTGTGAGCATCTGCGCTTCTCACGACCAGAGCTGTTGACCACTTACTATGAGACAGTAGTGGTAAAGATCAACAATGAGATGGTACGTGTTCAACTGGACAATGGAACTGGTCGTACGTTAATTCTTCAAGAGCTCAAACAGATCGGCTCAAACTGCGGCTCTATAGAAAGCACAACCTGACCCTCGGAGGCTTTGACGGTCTTAGCTCCCAGTTGAGCGATTGCCTCGTCACTGCCAATTTGCGATCAGTCAAAACGCAACACTTGTTCAAAATAGTGATGTGCGTCACGCCTCAAATCGATCATTGTCCTTGTGCAGCTACCAGCTACCTGTGGAACGCTCTTCAGCGCGATGGTTACGAGTTGAGTAACTCACCAGAGTATGACCAGATGCCGATCAGCATCGTGATTGGAGCGGAATATTACCGACTTCTCTTTAAAAAAAACTACGTCAGCTACGGCAACGATCTGAGCGTCCGCCCTTCCGTGTTCGGATGGGTGTTGACCGGAACAACTGAAGAAGACCGTGGATCATTCACTCGCACCAGCCATCAACCTCGTGTAGGCCTTGTCAAAAGTATCAGACAATCAGAGGACGAGGAGTTCCTGCAGTCAATTGAGCAAAAAAGAGACTGTAACTCCATTTTTTGCCAAAAACGCGTATTTTAAATTTTTAAAAACAAATTTTTTATTTTTTTTTATAAAAATACATAGGAAACAAGCCATTTTTAAGGCGAATTAATTAATGTTACAAAATGGTTATTGTTGTGATTTGAAGCGGGTGCAGTGAGTGAGCTCGACGGGCACTGCGGACATTTCCGCGGTGCTGGGTTTATGGGTGAAAGAGATGCGGCAGCAACCTCAGGTGGTGCTGCAAACAACGATGACTCGTACTAAAAATGCAGAAAACGGGGTTAGCAGAGTCAAAGTCAATGAAAAGTGACTAAAAAGTAATTTAATAGTAGTCTAAAATGGCTCAAATTCAGTTTGTTTTATACCTGCAAAACTGGCAGGGAAAAATTTGAAAACTGCAAGTCCACGTCTAACTTGGACTTGCAACACTGCCGGAGCCGATGTACTCACTGGTGATGACCTTAGCGATGATGATCGCTAGCACTGGAGACTCGGCTCTGACCAGTGGTTCCTTTTCTTTTTCGACTTGTGATAGAAACCTACTTCAGTGGCCTCAAAGTGGTTGCCAAACGCGTCAGTGACGGCTGGATCTCCTGTCGCCAAATCGACGTCGAGAGTGGCAACCTTGGAGCCCCACTTGCAAAAGTCCTCTTCTCGGAAGCGGACAGGTTTGAAGGTTCTCTCCTTGATGCGCTTGTGCTTCTCCTTCAGTTTTAGAGGTGGTGGGAATGTTGCTGGTTTTGCTGGTGACCAGTGTTTTAGGTTTGGTAAAGTGGCCTTCAGGGTTGAAGTTGAGGGAGTACAAGTTGCTGTACTGGCTTTGGTTTTTCTTTGTTTCTATGAATGGGCCATTTTTGTTAGAGAAGACAATGCGGTTGCCCTGCAGGACCATCTTCACGTTGTTTGGCATTGCCCCAGCTGAGAAGAAGTTAAAACCTCCTTTGGAGACGTATTTGACGTTGTGAAGTACCACTGGAGTGGTCTTGCCACCAATGCGAGTTTTGCCGCGGACTTTGCCGATGAGCTCGATTTTGACTTTGTCACCGGAGCTGCTTCCGACGTATTGCTCATCCGGTTTTGGCTAGCGAACGTGGTAAAGTAGCGAGCGTTTGGTGGTTTGGTGGCTCAAAGCCGTTGTGTCGACGAACCATGGTTGTCCGTCGCCAGCTTTGGTGTTGACGAGAGTGACAGACTTGTGTTTCTGCCCGAACGGACTCAGCTCTGGGTGTTTGAACCAACAAGAGTCTTCCTTGTGTCCGGTCTACTTTCAGTGAGTGCAACGGTCGTCCTCCTTCTTGCTTTGCTTAGGTTTGCTTAGCTTAGAATTGCTGTTGTTGCTCGACACCAAAGTGGCGCTCGATTTTGATTTTGTTTGCTCTTCCTCAAGACTCATGGCGAGGATCATCTGCTCGGCCTGGTCGAGAGTCATGCTAAAGTTTGGCTGAGTCAGCGACAGCTTGTAGTAGCTGCACACCGAGTCGAACTTGCCAGTTTTCTTTGCGTCTGCTAGTCTGATTGTTTGGCCGGATTTGAAAAAAGTTATGAACTGGTTGCTGCCGCATCTCTTTCATTCCCCTTCACCCCGCACCTCGGAGCTTCCTTGGTGTCTCTCGAGCTCATCCCAGCGCACCGCTTCGGATCACAACAACTGACTTAAATTTCAAAATGTTGAGGTATTCGAAATACCGAACAACATGCACTGACAATAGTGTACAGCGTCTACTAAACTAGGGGAACTCCAGGTGTTCACCAGTAGTTGTTGGCTGGAGCGAGTGGGGGTGCCCCATGAACCTACTTCAAAGCCAACACCCACACACCTACCCCTACCCTACCCCTAACCCCTACACCCCTACACACACACCTACCCCTAACCCCTACACCCACACACCTACCCCTACCCTAACGCCTACACCCACCCGCACACCCTACCCTAACCCTAACGCCCCCCACACACACCCTACCCTAACCCCTACACTCCCCCCACGCACCCTACCCTAACGCCACTGGCAGGCTGCCACAGCTGCGCGCTTTCCTCAGCTGTTCACAGCACTGCTCAGAGTAGCGCTACCTTTCACAGTGCATTTGTGCGCAGGCGCACATTAAAGTCAACTTTGAAAGGGCCTAGTTCCAAAAGTACTCAATGGATTTTCAATCTGATTGAATGCTGCAAACCACACAACTCTAATCTGTTATTGTGCAAAGTTTGGTAAAAATCGGTTCAGTAACAAAAAAGTAGATGAGTGCACAAGACCCCCCTGTTTGGGTGACGCTGCTTTTCTTCTGAAAAATCTTTCGCTGGACTTTAAAAGGCCATAACTTCTAAACGGCTGGGAGTTTTTCAATTTTGAAAGAAATGGGCTAATCTACAACTCTTTAGCTTTCATAATATATTTGGTTTGGTGGCAATAGAATCAGCCACTTCTGAGATATAGTTATTACAAGAAAATTTGCAAAACACTGTGAACCCGCTCAAAGGCTTTCACTCACTAACACTGCCACGCGCGAAGCGCGTGGCAGTGACGTTCGCTCCAGCCAAATAGTTCTCTAAAATGGCTCAAATGTGGCCTCTTATATACCTGAAAATGATAAAATAAAATAAAAAGTTTTTAAAATCGCAAGTCTACGTGTCACTTAGACTTGCAACACTGCCGGGGGCGAAGATGTCACTGGTGATGACCTTAGCGATGAGAGTCGCTAGCACAGCAGGATCGTCTCCGACCAGTGGTCCTTCGGCCTGGTGACATTCGAGAGGCACGATGTTCTGCACGGCATACAGCTTGCTCACAGGTTTGCCGCGGACGGTGGTGCGCACATCAGCAGATCGGGTGACACCGTCGGCTCCTGTGTAGACCTTCTCGATGATGGCCAGCGGCCAGTGCAGCTTATCCTGGTGGTTCTTAAGTAGTACCACATCATCAGCTTTGAGGCTCAGGACTTGTCCTTTTTTCTTTGGGTTGTGGTGAAAGGATGCCAGCTGCAGCATGTAAGAGGCATGCCAAGCTGCCCAAATGGCATTGCGGGTGCGCTGACTTTTGATGTAGTGATCGATGATCGAGTCACCACGATTGACCGTGCTTCCAAGTTTGTTGCCGACTGCAGGCAGTTGATCCAGCTTGTGACCAAGCAGGAAGTGAGACGGCGTGATGACCACTCCGTCGTAGCTGAAGAGAGGTCGGCTGTTCATTCGGCACTCCACTTCCATCAGAGTGGTGCGCAGCTCGCGGTCGTCAATGACGCGACGGAAAGTGACGGCACGGAGAGCGTCTTTGACCGTGCGGATCAGGCGCTCAAAGAATCCACCGCGCCACGGGGCGGTGACGGCTTGAAGATGCCACACTAGGCGGCACTCGACTCCTTCGGTTTTGGCAACGCCCTCAAGGAATCGACGCAGTTTCTTTTTGACTGCCACTAGCTGGGTGCCATTGTCCGAGTAGATGACGTGCGGGATGCCAAAACGGGAAATGAAGCTGCGGAGGGCACTGAAGACCTCCTTCTCCGTCATGCTGGAGAGGACTTCCAGGTGAATGTTGCGAGTAGTCGCACAGGTGAAGATGAGGACGTATCGAGGGCCGGGAGTAGTCATCGAGACATGAAGAGGGCCCAAGATGTCTAGGCCGACGTTGGTGAAAGGAGGAGTCCCTTCGTCCAGGCGAAATTCGGGCAGTGGGCCGAAACTGGGATCAGAGGCCACTGCTTTGACTCGGATGCAGTAGTAGCACTTGCTTTTCACACTTTTCACCAGGTGCTTGGCGTGAGGAATGTAGAAGCGATCGCGAATCGCTTCAATGGTGCGATCGACACCGGCATGGTAGGTGCGTCGGTGTTCTCGCTCAACGATCAAGCGAGTGATGCGGCAGTGGTTGTGCAGCACTATTGGGTGTGCCACATCATAGCTAAACTTCAGTGCCTTTGCCAGGCGAGTCCGGATGCGCAGAAGTCCATTGGTGTCGAGGAAGCAGTCAAAGTTGTGAAGAATGCTGTGCGGGTTTTTGACTGCTCCATACTGCTCCACTTCGGTGATCTCTGACTCAAAATGTGAGCGCTGGAGGAGTTTGAGGAGCAGCACAAGAGCGAGATCCTCGCGATGCAGGGACTTTAGGTTCTCATTCTTTGTTCCTTCAGGAAGAGCTTCTGCAGTGCTGAGTTGCGGAAGATTTGCAAAGCGTGGTTGTAGGAGCGGTAATCCTTGCACTGACACTCAGTTGACGGCTGGTCCGCGGTGTGCAGGTTGACCACCACTTCCTCGCGAAGAAGAGTATGGTCCGCGATAGTAGGACCGTTGATCCAAGTGGGAGTGTCCAGCAGCTCAGTCATGGTGCAGCCGCGAGACACGATATCAGCAATGTTGGCTTTAGTGCTGACGTGCATGTAAACTGCGCTGGTGATGTTGCGCAATTTCATAATTCGAATTGCAATGGCAGCCTTCATCTCATTGGGCTCCTTGCTGAGACGGTGCAGGTTGATCAGGTTGTCGCTAAAGATGGTCACTCGGTCGAAGGCGTAGAGTTGCCCAAGACGTTTGGCCATCTTAGCAGCCATCATGAGGGCGTCCAGCTCGAGGTAGGGCATTCGCGTCTCGCCCATTCGAGCCAGCTTGCTTTTGGAGGTGAGCAGGACAGTAGATGCAGAAGTCCGAGCGTAGGCGACGGCACCGAGAGCTTTCAGGCTTGCGTCGCAGAAGATGATGAGTTCTGCTTTCTGTTCAGTGGAAAGAACATTTCGTGGAATGTTCAATTTTGGAATGTGCACCGCTTCTTTCATTGCGGCTTTTGCTTCGAGTTGCAGATCGTCTGGCAGTGGGTCGTCCCAGCCCTCAGTGGACTGCCAGATCTTTCGGAAGAGCAAGCGGAGGTAGATCACAAACGGAGAGATGAGTCCATTAGGATCGTACACCGACGATAGAAACGACGAGTATCGCCGCTTGGTCAGGTTCACACTGGTGTCCACAATCTTTGGGTCCAGTTGGTAGGCCACTGAGAAGACGTCAGCTGGCAGGTCGAGTTTGTAGCCGAGCACCTTAGTGACGGCAGGTTCGCCTGGCGCCCACTTGGCGTCCAGAATGGCGACGTTGGTTCGCCACTTTCGAAGGTCCATTCCTCCGAGGCGAAACAGATTGACGGTTCTCTCTTGATGCACTCCAGCTTCTCCTCCGGAAGGTTGGGAAGAGCGAGCAGGAGGTCATCAACATAGAAGTTGTCCTTGATAAGAGGGACCACATCGCTAAACTGCTCGCGGTAGCGACGAAAGTGAAAGTGCATCACTGCGAACAGCAAAAAGGGGCTGGCAGTAGTTCCGAAGGGCACCACTTTGAAGCGGTACTCCACTGGTTTCTGGTTCTCGTCTAGCCAGATGAAGCGCAAGGCGTCTCGGTCCTCAGGCTCAACACCAATCATGAGAAAGGCCTTGGCAATGTCGGCGATGAGCACAGTGGGGCCAAAACGAAACTTGTTCACAAGTTCAGTCGAATCCCAGAAGGTGACTCCTTTGAAGAGGTGATCATTCAACGACTTAGATCCGCCTGCGTGGGAGGAAGCGTCGTACACCACCCGAACCTGACTGGTGCTTTTGTCCGGGCGGATGACAGCGTGGTGAGGCAGCAAGTAGGTGCGACCTGAAGTGTCCTCGGCGGGGCACGTTCCGCGAAACGGTTCACGGTTTCCGTCATCGCCTGAGTGTACGCCTCAAGAAGATTGCGAGAGCGCAGTGACTCTAGCAGACGACGAAAGCGATTCTTGGCCACCGTTCGGTTGGTGTCCAAGTTGACACGGTTCTTGTCCTTCCAGTTGAGCCTTACTGAGTAGCCGGTCTCAGTGATGAGGACGTTCTGGTTGACAAAGTTATCCAGGTACTCAAGCTCGATTCGGCGATCGTGCTCAGTCGGTGATGGAGGTTTGGTGTTCTCCAGTTTCAGGCTCTCTTCCACAATGGTCGACGTCAAGTTGTAGGAAACGTCTTCCTGTTGGTTCTCGCGGAAAAGTACGCCAATGGCGACCCAGCCAAAGATAGACTGTCGCACGGCAAAGTACTTCCCAATTTGCTGCTCCTGTCCTAGCCAGAGTGAACTGTAGTACTTCACTCCTAGGATGATCTTAACCGGGTACTGATCAAGTTCAGAGTCATCGATGTCGCAGATGCTGAAGCCTGACTTGGAGAGCTTGGTTCGGACTGCTGGTGGAACGACTGGCAGCTTCAGGGCCAGGTCGCTCTCGACGACATTCAGTTCGACCTCGATTGACGTGTCGCTGTCGATGGCAAAGACAGAGGCCTTGACTCGGCTGCTGCTCATTGTTTTCCCTGCGTGGAAGGCACTGCCCACGTAGAGCTTCTGTTGTCCGACTGTTGGGAGTTGCAGTTCAGTGGCGAGGTCAGAAAGGATTGTTGACACTCCTCCACCACTGTCCAACATTATTCGAACTTTCTTTCCGTTGATGCTGACGAGTACTGTCTGGTAGTACTGCGTCTCACTGCTGCTGGTCGACGTGGCAACCAGTGGGTTCTCTTCCTCTTTCTTGTTTGAGGTCTCTTTGGGCTTGGTTTCCTCTTGCTTCTTCTCCTTGTTCTTTGGATTAGAAGTGCTTGTGCTTGGCTTGTTGCTACTTGGAAGGTTCTCTGTTGAGCAGATGACGAGGGAGTGCTCGTGTCCGCACTGGCGGCACTTGTAGGCCGATTTGCAGGAAGCGACATTGTGTCCGGGTCGAAGGCACCTGAAGCACAATCGGCGTTGTATGGCTCTCTGCTTGCGCTCCTTGGCGTCAAAGGAGTTGCAGTTGATGCTGCGGTGCTCCTCATCGCAAATGGCGCATTTGCTCTCACCCGCCGCCGAATTGGAAGGCTTCTCAGCGGTGAGCGTGCCAATGAGGGTCTTTTTTGCTTTTGACTGAGGTGGGTTGTCCGTGTCGAGATTGCCGGTCCGGGCGTTAGTCTCTTTTGCATTCTGGAGATCGCAGCGAGCGTGCTGCAGGAGTCCAGTCACGGTCTTTATGAAGTTTGACTTCCCGTAAGAGTTGACCAGCTGCCACGGAAGCTTGGCTGCAATGTGCTCGTACAGCACCTGGTTGATGAACTCTTCGGTGGCTCCGCTGTGCATCAAGTCGCGTAGTGCGCCTTCGCACACTACCAGGTTCTTTTCCAGTACAGCTGTCTGGCGAGCTGACTTGGTCACCGGCAAAGCGTCTATCTTCGCTTTGACCTGAGCACGGACGCGGAAGGGGTCATTGAAGTGTTGACGCATTTGGCCTTTGGCGTAGACCAGGCCCATTGGATCGATAGGGTCAATGCTCTCCAGGAAAGGACGACCAGCAGCCCCGACGTACTTGTGAAACAGCAGAAACTTCTGCGAGTCTGTGTACGCCGGGTTCGTTCCATAGACGGCATCAAAGAGTCGTTCAAACTGCTGGTAGTGTCCAGGGACACCGTCGAAGGGTATCAGCTCGACTTCCTTCTGGACAATGGTCATCGGGACAGTCATGGAGGCTCCATTCCATGGGTAGCTTGGAGCCATGACCGGCTGAGGAATGAACTGCTGTCCACCAGTGTACTGTGGAAACTGATGGGCAGGCATCGGTGGCTGCAGGTACCACTGCTGGTTGAAACTGTGCATCGGATGCACTTGTGGCTGACCAACGACAGGGAAAGCTGACTGTTGCTGGTAGTGCGGCTGCTGACGTGGCGGACCAGTCCACTGCTGATGTGGCTGCTGGTAAGCCGACGTGTACTGTCCAGGCCACTGCTGATGTGGCAGGTAAGGGTTGCCCACGTCAGCACTCTGAACCGGAAAATGGTTCAACGGTTGAGGTCCAGCGACTGGTGGCTGAACATGGTTCCAGGAAGGCAGTGATAGAGGTGTCCCCACTGAAGGAGTTCGGCTGCTCACGCTCAGTGACTGGAAACTGAGCTGTGATCCGATGTCTCGGATGGATGGCTCCGAGAAAATCATGTTTACAGAGGAACCATCAGATTGGCTGCTGACTAGCTCCATGTCCCAAAGGTAGTTTCGGTGTGCTTTGATCCTGTCCATAATTTGGATGACCTTGGCGACGTAGGCTTCCGAGCCGCCATCCTTAATGATCGCGTCCAGAGCGCGAAGCTCCTTGAGCCACTGGTCCAGCTCTTTGGGACTAGGCAGTGTGCTTTGGTTGTAGTAGTTGGCCATCACCTGGTTGTGCACCAGGGTGATGC
Source organism: Tyrophagus putrescentiae (assembly GCA_024499935.1). Taxonomy (NCBI): domain Eukaryota; kingdom Metazoa; phylum Arthropoda; class Arachnida; order Sarcoptiformes; family Acaridae; genus Tyrophagus; species Tyrophagus putrescentiae. Next base: position 131,350 of record JAMZRA010000001.1, read on the forward strand.
GCTGACGCACTGTCTTGCGCGTCATCCGCGGGTCAGGCCCATCCAGCTGCAGGTCCGGCGAGGCCATGAGCGTCCGCACCAAAATGTTGTGATCCGAAGCGGTGCGCTGGGATGAGCTCGAGAAACACCAAGGAAGCTCCGAGGTGCGGGGTGAAGGGGAATGAAAAAGATGCGGCAGCAACCTCAGGTGGTGCTGCGGTTTAACGATGAATGTACTAAAGATGCAGAGGACGGGGTTAGTACAAATCAAAGTTTAATGACTGTAAAATAGTTCTCTAAAATGGCTCAAATGTGGCCTCTTATATACCTGAAAATGATAAAATAAAAAGTTCTTAAAATCGCAAGTCTACGTGTCACTTAGACTTGCAACACAGTGGCTTGACAGACAACCTATCCTGACAGACGCCAGAGGCGCCCTTTCTACAAAGCTAGAGTCTCCACACTGAGCGGCCAGAGGGCAGAGTTTTCCCCATTAACCCTGGGTAAGGGCCGCGCAGCCAAACACGAGGATTCGAACTCACGCTCTTCAGGCATCAACGTCGATTGCCTAAACCGCTCGGCTACCGACTGCTTGAGTAGTTGTTTTCCGCTTTGTCTAGACGCATTAATGACTTGCTCCCTTGATTTAAAGACGCCAAAGACAAAATTCAAAATGATAAAATTTCTTTTCTTTTTTTAAATGACGATTTAGTTCTTCAAAACGTTTATGAGATGCAGAATCTGATTTGCACCTTACATATGTAGCACTTAAAATAAAAATCTAGAATTTTTAACAGAAAAAAATCTATTGTTCACATTCTCCCCGATTTCAAACTGCATTTAGAGAGATTCTAGAAAACAGATTGTTGATGTCTTGAAAAAACTGATTTTTGGTAAGCATGTCCGCCTATTAATCTTGTAAAAAGATAAAATCTACTGCAATGTGTCTTTTGATGATCAGATTATGCAGTGCCCAAAATTGACTAAAACGCCAGCATTTAAAAATGTTCTCTCTTCCCTGTTTTGTTACTGGCTAATTTTCCAATCGGTCGTTTACTCGTCGTCATCACCAAGAAGCGCATCGAGCTGCCTCATGTGTCCAACGCACAATGCCCACATTCCTCAGTTTTTTACAGCAGCAATCTAGACATGACATTGGCTGCACTCTTTTTGCACAAGCAAGCCAACAATTTCATTCTTTGATCACTGCTAGCTGCATATTTGCAGCACTGAAGCGCAATGCTCACCAACGTGACATTGCCTGGTAACTAACGTACTAGCGTAGACACTAATCGATGTTATTTGTGTGTGTGTGTGTGTGTGTGTGTGTGTGGACCTGTTGCACAACTTTTGCAGGGCAAATGAAGTGCTTATAGAGCCAATCTAGTACTCATACTTTGTATTTGTCTACGTAAAACAGTGTGTGTGGCAAACAGTTAACAATGGTTTTCTAAAATGACAAGCAAACAAAAAAACTGCTGTTGGTTTGTCCAGAGACGGCGGTACTCGTAAATTTAAAAGAAGTAGTCATTTTAAAGTACAAATTGAGAAAACAACAATAAAATTGAAAAGTGTAGTTTTTATTATTGTCAGAATAAGTGGACAATTCAATTGCAAAAAAGAACAAAATTTATGACATCAGGCCAGACAGTCGCGGAGTTGCAATTATAATAAAAGTGAAACAGAAGCAAATGCATTGTCAATTAGTTACGCAACCTGCCACCGAACTGGCGCCATAAACGTCTATTTGTTGACGAGAAATGCAGTGTTAGCTCACACACTGCAACACATTCTTTTAACTGCTACTCTTGTCAAGAAAAGAAACCGTCAAAAATGACCTGAGCTTGTTCGTTTGTTCACGGTAGTTTTTGCTATAACACATATGCTTTGGTGGCATTTTATTCACCTCACCGCTTTTTTTCTATCGTCTTGCATTCACTGCGGTCATTATCCAATGCACTCGTTTTCTTTCAATTAATGCTGGCCAATTTGCTTTTGTGTGTCGTTTGTAGTTGTTTTTAACATCAGGCAGCAGCAGTAATTGCTGCGCAACAAATTGCACTCAATTTGGCAGACAGGTTTACTCTTTATCTTTTGTACAGGTTATATTTTGTGATTAGTCTTACTGCTCTAGAAAAACCATTTGGAAAAAAACAGCGGTTCATTCTGACGACATTTAAACTTTGTAAATGCCCACCAACTCGGGCCCCGCTCGCTTAGTTTGCAAAACCCGAATCAATGGACGTTCACAGTGCCCAAGTGTCGTCAGACTACGCCGTTTTAAGCTGTGCACTGCTATTTCTCACACAGAAGTGCGTGTTAACGCGACATTTTCTAAATCTAAAACCTTTATTAAAATAAACAAGGGCTCAGTCGAGCTCGCTTTGCTCACTCCTACCTTAACTATGCACCGCTAACATTTTTTAAAAGTTTGGCCAGCGGCTCACCCTGACGACACTTGGGCACTGTGAACGCCCACCGACTCGGGCCCCGCTCGCTCCGCTCGCGAGACCCGAGTCGGTGGACGTTCACAGTGCCCAAGTGTCGTCAGGGTGAGCCGCTTTGGGCTGTGCACTGCTACTTTTTTGCACAGTTGTGCTCTCACTTATTTTTTTTTCTAAATCTAAGATCTTGGTTAAATTGAATCAGTTAAGCAACGGCTCACCCTGGCGTCACTTGGCTCACCAAAAACGCCCGCCTACTCGGATCTCGCTCGCTTCGCTCGCGAGGCCCTCGTCGGCGGGCGTATTTGGTAAGCCAAGTGACGCCAGACCTCGCCGTTTTTTATCTGTGCACCGCTAACATACATTCATGTCTGGGCCGGCGGCTCACCCTGACGTGACTTGGCCGCTGTCAACGCCCTCCTCCTCGGGCCCCGCTCGCTGCGCTCGCGAGACCCTCGTCGTCGGTCGTTGACAACGGCCAAGTCACGTCAGACCTCGCCGCCCTGGGCTGTGCAACAACTGTGCTCCCCTGAGTCGGGGACCCCCGACAGCCCATGACGAGAGCGGCGGCAGCGATAGCAGCGAGAACGGCAGCGAGAGCGCACAGCTTTATCCAGAGCTGCAGCTGCTGCGATAGCGATACGCGCCTGCGCACAACTGACAAAGCGGCGCAATATCAGCCAAAACAAAAGACAACGTTCCAAACTTTTTGGGTTTTCTAGTTAACCATAAGGTTTTGAGAAACACCCAAATAGAAGTAGAGCAATTAAGTAATTAGGAATCTAATGCTGTAATCAAAAATGAGATTGAAGTTTGTTTTGTTTTTAAAATCGTTTATCTAAATCGTGTTTCTGTGGCGAACGGCTGGCAAACCCCCCCCCTGTTCTGTGCTCCCCCGCAACAGCCTGTGCTCTTTGACTGCACTGCAGCCCAGGCCGAAAACGGCAGCAGCAGAGAGCGTGCACAGTCTGAGCCAGCACTGCTGCTGCCGCGATAACGATGCGCGCGCGTGGCAACAAAAGCCAGCGGCGCATAGCAACAGACAACGTTCCAAACTTTTTGGGTTTTCTGGTAAACCATAAGGTTTTGAGAAACACCAAATTTGACACAGACCAATTAAAGGGCGAGGAATCTAATGGTGCAATCAAAAATCTTATCGGAGTTCATTTAGTATTTAATATGCCCGTTTTAAAAAGTGACTATGATCAGATAAGGCACTTCCGGTCATCTGATCAACTCGAGTTTGGTACCATTAGAAAGATGCCATTTATCTCGTTGCACTGGTGAAAACCGTTTTTCAATATCTTTAAATGTGTATTTTCTAGAGCGAAAAGAGTCAGTGAAGAGAAACAGAGAAAAATCATTTTTTTAGGGATAGGCTGATCAGTTAAAACAAAAGCTCATCCTGGCATCATTTGGCCTACCCAAAAACTCCCGTTGACTTGGACCTCAGCAGCGGCAACAAAAACGGCAACGATAGCACGCAACGGAAGCCAGCAGTGCAACTGCTGCAATAGCAACATGCGCCTGCGCACAACTGCTAAAGCCAACGCAACATCTGTTAAAACAAAAAACTACGTTTTAAAATTTTTAGGTTTTCTGGTTTACTATAAGATTTAAATATGAGAAGTTGAAATCGATTCTCTAAGTTTGTCTGATTGATTATGGTGAGAACATCGTCACTATAGGGTCAGAAAGAGGTTGCGACGGAGTGGGTCTATTCCAGAATCACTCAGTCGGTGGGAGCTGGCTTTCAACTGTCTGGACGATTTGCTTGAGTTCTGATTCAACCGTCTTTTGAAGCGTAGTGCTTGAAAGGGCGCACATAGCAAAGGAAGTGGAAAGTGATTAGTTAGACAACACAGGCAGAATCACATTAGCACAAAATTCTGTCTTGTCATTCTCCCTCTTTCCCCGATTTCCCCATTTTACCCATTACACTGTTGTGACTGGTGCTTGGCAGTCAATCCAAAATGTCGACTTACTGGAGCGAAGCCAAGTCTATACAAAGAGGCAACGGAAACCCCCTACCCGTTCGCTGTTCTTTTCAGGATTAATGGATGCAGTCACCATCGGGCATCTCAAACTAGTCACAGCCATACACAAACACTATTGTCCAAACTTTTGGACTAACGACACTAGACGTTTTCGCATCAGTGAATCGCAAAGTCATCATCACTTATCACCAGAGTGGCTGACAAGACTTTTAGACCACTGCAATGCGACAAACTAGGCACAAACATCGACACAACCCCACTGCCACTACTCACATACCCCATTCATGTAGCTTGACTTCTACCCTGGGCTATTGAACGTTACTGTGACGCAGTGTCAATTCGCTTTACGGTACCGCAAGGTTGACGTCATCTTGCAGTATAAAAGGCATCGCGGAGAATTACTCGAGGCCTGTCGGAACAAGTACGATTTGCTTGTCCGCTTCGCACTTCGGAGATCTAGTGCCACCATCATCGCCAATGTCAGTCATCATTTCATCCAAACTTCTTCCCTTTCCAGCTAGCAGAAGTGAAGAACTGAAGCCATCACCTCTTCAGCAGCAGTTGCAGGCCACTGCTGGTTTAGACTGACTAGTCATTCTTCTATTGTATTGCTAACGAACCTTCACCCACTTTTAATAAACCTACAATTCCATCTTCTTGCCGTCTCCATTCATTTCATCAGCGCGCGCTCCATTTGTTTTGCCCGACATTGCGTATCTTTCAGTGCACCAGTTCCCCACCTGGTAGCCCGTTCATTTCTTGAGGCAGTCAAAGTGAATGAGTGAAGTGAGTCAGTGATAGCATCAATAGCTCTGTTGCCCTCTGCAGAAGAGCATCGGCAACCAAGAATCGACAGGTGACCACCATTTCATCCACCCCATCATCAAAGTGTTCACCCACTTGACTAAAGTGAGGAGGCACAAAGAAGTCGAAGTGGCAGATGTGCTGGTTTGGGCGATCATGTTGAAGTGGCCCGATCCATTCATTGAAGCCCCACGGTTGCACAGTCATTGCAAACCATTCTAAATTTATAAATATAAACCAAATTAAACATATAAATTTGATTAATGTTGCTCCACTATTTGGACGCAAAAAGTGGACACTAACTACAACCAAATTTAACTTTAAAAAGTGTTTGAAATTTCACAAAATTTTGAGCATCACACGCGACTAAAAGACTGAATCACTGTGATCTCGATCGTGCCCTCTCTCAATGTGGCAAAAAGTTTGAATGATGCAGATTCCAGGCAATTTTAGCTTCAGCAGTTTAGTCCAATGAGACTCAGAAGCTAGATAAATGAAGTGGCGTAAAGATGAAGAAACGGGTGCAATTATGGAATTGTAGTGGCTCAGCCGAGTTGACTGATCACTAACGGGAAAAGGCAGGGAATGGGCTTTTGTGGCCTAACGGCCTTTTATTGAGAAGAAAGGAAAAGGAAGGAGGTTGAGCAGGAGAGAGAGAGAAGCGAGCGGAGAACACGAGAGGCGGCGGCAAGGTCGCCGGAACCGAATCGGCGTCGGGAATGATTTTCAGTTGAGCTGGTTGTCGGGCAGAGTAACTGATGGACTGGGTGAAGTTCTGATCGGTGGACGATGACTTTATAATCGGCCAGCGAATGTGAAATGGCGTGAACCAGAGGCAATCTCCTTCGATCGTACGATCAGGCGGTTAAGCCGAAGGGCGATCGAATGTATCTGGTGCCAAGCGGTGAAATTGAAGAACAGAAGCCAGTGTGGGTGTACGCTATCGCTTTGTGTGCCTGCTCTGAATAACTAGTGTTATCGGCTAAGCTAACTAGTGAGTATAACTGCTAGTGAGATGCTAAGTGAACTAGTGATAAGTTGGTGCAAAGTGATACAGCAGTGTACGTGTGATAAGAAGTGAATTGGCTAAGTTTGAGTAAACTGAACTGCGGTGAAGGTGCATGAAGAGAGCACGCAGCGCTGGCAAGGGAATATGTGGCGGTCCAGGGCTGCTACAGAATGAAAAATGCCAAGTTTACCAGAATGATGAGATGAAAACTTGGGTAAAAATGCAAAACAGGTGAAAAATGGTGAGGCAAACAGGAGACGCAAACAATCGATGAAAGTTGTAGAACTACTAATAAACTCTGACTCCAAGAGACTGATTATGATACAGTTTTATTAAAAAATGATTTGAAATGAATGGGAATGTCTTTTTTATATCAATTGGTTATGCTAATGTGGCAAAAGTTGGGGAGCGGTTTGACGAGCTAAGGTTGTGTCCGAAGCGGGAGCGAGTTGGTCGATGCAGAGAGGCAGTCCGACCGTGGCACGTCAAGAGGTGGCACTAAAGGCGTCTCACCTAAAGATGAAATCACTGTGACTGATCTGCCCTCTCTCATGTGCAAAGTTGATGAGTGCAGATTCAGGCAATTTGTAGCTCAGCAGTTAGTCCATGAGACTCGGAAGCTAGTAAAGAAGTGCGTAAGAGAAAACGGGTGCAATAGGATGTAGGGCTCGCCAGGTGACTGATCACAAACGGATAAAGCAGGCCTTTTTGCCTAACGACTATGAGAAATAGGAAAGAAGGGGGTAGAAAGAGAAAGGCGGAACACGAGAGGCGGGGCAAGGCGCAACGAATCGGTGAAATTCAGTTGAGCTGTTTCGGGCAAGAAACTGATGGAGGTAAGTTTGATGGGAGACGAGATGTATATCGGCCGGCAATGAATGGCGGAACCGAGGCAATCATCCTTGCGTTGTACGATAAAACAAGCCGAAGGGTGATGATGTTACTGGTGCACGGTGACTGTAGAAAAAACCAGTTTACGCTATCGCTTTGTTCTCTTCAACTAGTGTGTTATGCTAAAGGGTTCCAGGAGTCGTCTTCTAGGATCGGGCTCCGAGTCGTCATCTAAAAGTGCCCCTAAAGCAACGTGCCTGCTAACGAGCCATTGTGAAGGACCGCAAGAAAGCTAGCTTTGCAGTTGAAAATTGGAGTTTGATAAAGAAAAACGTCCACCGCAGCCAAAAGAGTCTCAAAGAGAGAAATCTCCGACCACCAATGTTGTCGAGCACCCTGCGAGAGCCCTGCAAAATCTCTGCAAAAATTTGAGAAAAAAGTGTTTCTTTTTTACGTCGTATCGTACCAATAAAGTGGTGTTAAAGAAGGAAAGAGGCTGATGCGTGTAAAGGCCATACTCGATTTACTGAAAAGTGAGTTTTCCTGCGTCGTCTACAAAACAGTTGTTTACATGTGTTTCAATGGGGTTGTTATGATTCTTTTGGTACATTTATCTCAAGAACTACACATCAGATTAAGATGATGTAAAAACAAAAATAAAACTTAAGACTGAATCTAATTTTTGTTAGTTAAATATTTTTATAAAATTTGATAAAAATAAACAAATTAATTGTTGAAATGTTTGTTTTGTCATTCTAATAATTTTAACCAATTATAACTTAAATATTTAACCAACAAAAATTAGATTAAGTTTTTAACTTCATTTTTGTTTTTTACATCACTTTTATCTGATGTGTAGTTTTTGAGATAAATGTACTAAAAGAATCATAACATGCCCCATTGAAACACATGCTTTGTGAACGGCGCAGAAAAGCTCACTTTTTAGTAAATTGAGTGTGGCCTTAATACATTGTTTGTCCCTCCCTTTGTCGTCTGCATTTATTGTTCCACACCTTTTCTCCTCCTCTCTGCCACTTTTTCTCTTTACACTCAAAAAAGAAAAAGAGAAAGAAAAAGAGAAAAAGCGAGAGAGAAAGAGAGAGAGAGAAAATAGAAAAAACGGGAAAGGAAATATATAACTGTGTTTTGTGTGTGTTTTCATTTTTTAATTTTCTCCATTGCCTGTGCTTAGTATATAAAATCATTTTAGTGCCAACCTGGTTTCACTCACATCGATTTTTGTCATTGGCGTTTTTGCCGTTTTACAATTTTAAACTCCATCAAATTAAAATGGCCCGAACCAAACAAACTGCTCGCAAAAACATTCCAGTTAATCTTCCAAAAAAATCGCTAGCCGCTAAGGCCCCTCGGAAACACTTTGCTACTAAAGTTTTTCCAAAATCTGCTTCTGTTACTGGTGATGTAAAGAAACCCTACCGATACCGTCCCGGCACTGTTGCTCTCCGCGAAATTCGCCGTTACCAGAAAACAACTCAACTTCTGATCTGCAAACTTCCATTCCAGCGTCTTGTGCGAGAAATCGCTGAAAAAATCGCACCTGGTTTTCGTTTCCAGTTTTCAGCCCTAGGATCGCTTCATGAAGCTAGTGAAGCCTACCTGATTGGCCTGTTTGATGACGTTAACCTTATCACCACTCACGCTAAACGCGTCACAATCATGGCCAAGGACATCCAGTTGGCCCGCCGCATTCGTGGTGAGCGCGCTTAAGCTTTAATTTTTAACACACTTCATTTTTCATAACTCAACAATTTTTTAATTGCTTTTTTATGTGGCACAATCTCAAGTAAAAGTGCAAATTTTGTGTAACTTTAAATTTGTGTTCTTTTTTTATTTTTTTAAGTTAAATCAATAATTACTATTTTTAAAAATAAAAATTGCTATTTTTAAAACTTGTTTCTGTTCAGTAGCATTTTCTGGCTGTTTTGTTTTAGTGGTGTGGGTAACAGTTGTTAAACTTTGTGTTTAAAAAGTGCCTGTTTATCTTACTTGTAAGATGAAATTGTAGTGGCCAGAGCCCCAACTCCTACCAATGCTCTCTCTGCTCTCTTTGTTCTGTCACTGGCTGATTTTTTAACCAGTTGCTCACACGTTGTCATCACCAAGAAACGCATCAAGCTGCCTCAAGTGTCCAATGCACAATGCCCACATTTATCAGTTTTCTATAACAGCAGTCTAAACATAACATTTGCTGCACTTTTCTTGCACAAACAAGCCAGCAACTTCACTTTTTGTGCACTGATAACTGCACATTTTCAGCACTGAAACGCAGTGCCCACCAACGTGACATCGCCTGGCAACTAGCGTACCTTCTGTCGTCATTATCACCATGTTCCCCGTTTGCATTGGCTTTAGAGTCCATTGCTGATTCACCAGCGCTACCGTTGATCTGTCTGCGCACTATTTAACCGATTGGTTAATCGCCCCTCAACAGACAGTCACCTCAGGAACTTTACCATTTTTCTCTACTAGACGATCACCTTTACATTTATACACCACCTACCAGCAAAACAGACAACCAACCGACACTATTGATTAAAAAACGCTGAGTAAGAATGAACACAAGCATACGCAATCCAAACTGACTTTATTGGCAAAGAGTAGTTGCTTATATAAACAATCAAGCAATGTTTTTCAATTTTATTGAAAATTTAAAACATAAAAACGACAATTCTTCTTTTGCTTTCAATCTCCTGCAGTAGCACTGCCTATTTTAACGGGTGTAACACTTGTTCATCAGTTCCAACTTTTTCTTGTTGCACGCCTCAAACAATGGCTGTGCCAACATAACAAAGTTGGTGATCAAGTTTCAAAAGACGTTGCGGCCAACTGCTTTGACATGATGCGCTGAGATGCGCCTGCCTCAGATTGCAATTGGTTGGTTGCTGCCCCTATCGATGTTGTGCTCCACCAGGTCTGTTTTTTTAAAACCGGTGAGCAGTTTGCTGAACTTTTCTATGACTTTTCTTTCAAATTCTTCTGTCGTCGTTTTGTTTCTCTCAGTAATTTTGTTTAGTTTAAGTTTTCTACTGTTCATGTCAATGACTGCCTTGTGTTCCTTTAGCAAGTCAACCCCGATAATCAGCTCAATGTCAACGAAGTACGCAGAATGCCGCACTGTTTGCCTGCTACTGTCAGCATTACTTCAGCTGGTCCATGAGCAGTCATCTGACTTTGGCCGTCTACCATTGTCAAATTGGTGGAGAGCGTCTTTGATGGTGCAGTTCTTAACGGCAAGATTGTCGCATCAGACAATGTGTCGACAATTGCCTCAAACTGTTGTTTGTCGACCACTACTTTACATTTGAGTTTCACTTCTCGCCAGACTAAGCTAATCTTCCTCAACTTTTCACCAACACATCTATACATTTTTACCAATTTATTTGTGCAAAATTTAGGAGTGTGGCCATATTTGTCACATTTGGTACAGATGTTGTTTTTTAGCTTTAGACACTGCGTTACTAGGTGGTCGCCTTCTCCGCAAAAGAAGCATTTTCCCTCCTTTGCTTTTGATGATCGTTCGCCCGAGAACTCGGCACGAGCTGAAGAGGCTGCTGTACGGTGACGTTGGGTTCCGGCCCGCCGATCATGGGCAGGCCCCGAATCTCTCGGGACATTTTGATCACCTCTTGGTTCGCAGAACGTTCTTCTTCTGACATGATGTAACCCTTGGCGTGTAGCGACTTGGTCACCATGACGACTTCGTTCGCTTGGGCACCTGCTAGGACAGCGTCAGGAGTCCCGTCGTTGCTGTACTCTAGGTAGGCATTGTGTATCCAACCGCGGGCGACTTCCAGTTTTCCGATGAGCTGCTCGGTGGTGAAGTTGCGGTGTTCGCTCATGGTGGATCACTGGAGGAGAAGGGCGCAGAAGATAAACGGGAGACGGAGGGCACAAAAGAAGAAGGCTCAGCAAGAAAGCACGGGCACGGCGCAGCTCGGCGCGGAAAGGGCACTGTTGAGGAGGGAGAAGGCACGGGCACGGTTGACACCGGCAGGAAGAAGACCTCGCTGAAGAAGAAGGCGCCAAACAGGAGGACTCGCTCGTCGGCGTGGACGATACGAGAACGTAAGCACAACGTCTCGACGCCGGTCGAGACGATGGGAAGACGAAGGCGAAGAGCGCCGGCGCAGGCGCAGTCGGGCGCGGTGGGCGGCAGTGCCCTCGGGCAGGCTGCGGCGTTGGTCGGTCGGTCGGTCTGCTTGCCAACGTGGACGCCGAGAATCCCAGGATTCTCGGACGACGCACCAGCTGTCGCGGATTTTCTCCGCGAATGTTGAGAGAAAGAGAAAGAGAGGCACAGGGCGCGATCGTTAGTCTGGATGTTTATTTGGATAGAAGGTGAGGGGAAGGTAACGGGACAAAAGAAGTGGTAGGTGGTAAGGGCCTCTCAGGGCCAATGGGCTCGGGATTCAGGTGGAGAAGAGGGCACAGGGCGCGGGCAATGCAAAAGGCCGGCGAGAAAAGACGGGAGCGGGACAGCCGGTCTAAGCGATCTGTAGATGGGTTTCTGCCATCTGTCCCTCCTGACGATCTGGGCGCCGGAGGCTTATATGCCTTTCGGCATCAGTGGGGGCACGTGTGGTGGTGAAACAACGTGAGTGGTTGCCCCACTCACGTTCGCGTCATTCGACTGCTCACGGGCGAGGTGCTCGGCGGCTAGGTGATCACCCGGCCTGCGTGCGCTCCTCGTGCTGGAGTGTTCTCGAACGGCCTCGTCAGAGGCCATCACCTCAAGGAAAGTTCCTTGACACACTGCACATTATTTACTGTAATCAGTTTAGGGCATCTAGTTCTCACACTTATGTCGTAACAATATGTACTTTTGAATAACGTTTAATAGTGAACACAATATACCAAAAAATGATTAGATCAGAGTTACAAAAACGCAAACATTTAATGGTTTTTGCGTGAAACACACCAGACACTTTTGGCTATTAAAAACTAATGTCAACAAAATAAAAGACCACCCGCACCCGCACTCTGAATTTTAACTACACATGTCAGTTTTGCCATTGTTACACAGTGGTTACGCAATAATTTATTGCTCAATAAATTAGGCTTGTTCAAACTGACTGTTTTATGGTACCCTGCTCCTGAACAATTCAACAACTCAATTAGCCGTTTTAAATTTAGCCGATTTCCAGACCTGAAACATTTTAGTGAAGAAAGACCCGTTGTCTGTCCTCTGCTGAATCAAACTAATTGATTTAGGTGCGCTGCACCTTTTCTTTATCTTGTGAACGCTTTGAAGAGTTAAAATTTTATGCCCTATGCTCACTCTCTCCCCTTAAACTTTAAAAACTCTGACTATTGTGTGAAGTAAAGTATTGACTATTACTCTGTGTGTATCTCTCTCTCTCTCTCTCTCTCTCTCTCTCTCTCTCTCTTTTTCTTGCTTTTGCCAAATTTAACTCCACCCCAGATCATTTTGTGCCCTAACTGCGCTCTCAAGAAAAGAGCCCAGGCCCTCTTTGAAATCAGTATTTGTCTAGTGTGCAACACTAAAAAAACTCTAACTTTACAAAACAGTAGTCGTTTGACGTCTACATATATTAAACCATGATTGTTTTATTTTGATCACAAACTTTTTTATTTTAATAAATCAATTTTAAGCAAAAAATACAGTTTTTGTTTTATTTTGTTAAGTGAAAAATTGATTTTAATTTTTACCATGTTATCATCATCTTCTTCTACTTCTTTTTTTTTAAAAACTTCAAAATTTATCTCTATTACTGGTTCTTCACCGAGCGGCACCAAAGACTCTTTGCCGCACCACTCGCGTAAATACAAAACAAAACTTCGCTACGCAAAAGTCATTTGTGTAAATTCTGATCGTCGTTTTCGCAAAACTGAGGCTGCTCGTAAACGCAAAAAACGAACAGAATTTAAATTAACAAGAGTGTCAACTGGTACAAAAAAATCTGATGTTCTAAAGTTTAACAAATTTATTGATCGTCTTTGCGCCAAATACCCTACTGTTACTCCTTCTTCGTGTACTGCTCTACAACCAAAAACATTGTTTGGTAAGTTTTCTGCAATACAAGTTGTCGTTTGTATACTTATTGATAGTTATTGATAGTTTGATACAAGTTCATTGGCTAGAGCAAACGTCACTGCTACGCGCAAAACGCGTGTTAGTGAGTGAAAACTTTTGAACGGGTTCACAGTGTTTTAAAAATTTGTTTGTAATAACTATATCTCAGAAGTGGCTGATTCATTTGCCACCAAACCAAATACATTTTAAAAGTTAAAGAGTTGTAGATTAACTTATTTCTTTAAAAATTAAAAAACTTCCAACCGTTTAAAAGTATGGCCTTTTAAATCCAGCGAAAATTTTTTAGAAGAAAAGCAGCGTCATTCAAACAGGGGGGTCTTGTAACTGCATCTACTTTTTTGTTACTGATCCGATTTTCCCCAAACTTTGCACAATAACAGATTAGAGTTGTGTGGTTTGCAGCATTTAATCAGATTAAAAATACACCGAGTCCATATGGAACTCCTCAACAAAAATCAAAAGGCTTCTCAATTGAGATTCTGGTTATGCGAGGTTAAGGTTGCTGTTGACTGTACTTTTGATTATGTATGGATTATTGTTGAGGAATTCCGTTTTCTCGGTCGCTTTTGACGGCTTTGCAGTTATGTTAGGCATGGGGTTATTGTTGGGAAGTTCACTTGAGCTCTGCCGCCCTCTGCAGTTTTTCTGTTATGTTAGGTTAGTGTTATTGAAGGGAACTTGCCGTTGGCTCGGCCGTCTTTCAAGGTTTTGCTATTATGTTAGGTTAGTGTTGTTGTTGGGGAGTACTCTTGGTTTTGTTAAGATAGGGTTATTGTCGGAAAGTTTTTCTGAACATAGCCACTTTTGGCAACCTCACCGCTATATTAGGTTAGTGTTATTGAAAGAAAATTCCCATTGCTTCGGTTGTTTTTGGCGGCTGTGTTTTTATATTAGGTTAGGGTTATTGTTTGGGAGTGTTCTTGGTTAGGTTAGATTAGGGTTATTGTCGGAAAATTTTTCTGAGTTTAGCCGCTTTTAGCAACCTCGTTGTTATATTAGGTTAGGGTTATTGTTGGGAGTGCTCATTGTTATATTAGGTTAAAGTTTTTGTTGAGGAGGGTTTTACTGTTATGTTTTTTATGCCCTAGTCTGCCCTGAAAATTATGTTTTTAACCGTTTTTCCCCTCTCTGGCAGCTGTCTTTCTATTTCTCTTTTGCTCAACGTTCCGCCTTTGGCAATTGTATTAGGTTAGTGTATTTACTGAACTCTTTCAACTGGAGTTCTTTTCCTTACTATTTTTGCTCGGAAGTTTTTGGCCACCTTGCAACTGTTGTTAGGAGAGTGATGTTAGGAAAGTTTACTGTTGGGAAGTTTTTTTCAGCTCAGACGTAATTACTACTTTTTAAATTTTGTTTTAAAAAAGGATTGTTTTGCGGGTTTTTAAATGTTAAAAATGTGGCGCCAGCCACAGACGGCGTACACTTGCGTCCAGCTGACATGCACGTTCAGCCAACGTTTGACCTAACGCACATGTTCACCCACTGCTTGTCACACTCAATGCTTGTTACACACACATCATACACATCACATCAGGGTTCACTCTCTTGTCTCCCCACACAGTTCACCTTTGTCACCCATCACACAACAGTACATAAGCTATCGTAAGTACACACACCACAACAGTCTGTCTTCAACACTTACCAGACATTGTCACTCTGTTCACCATCTCATCCACTTCTTCTTCTTCACCAGTCTCCTCATCTCCACAATAAACCTCACCGATAGCTCATCCGCTACATTGGTGAGCCGGACTCTCGCAACCTGGAGCAACCATCACCACCCAAGCCCAACTCAGTTTCCCTTCGTAAGCACCGAAGCAGAGCCCAGTTCAAGAAGGAGACAGTTCCACCGAAGAAGAGGACAGCAAAGCCGGCACCCAGAAAGTGTCACATCATCAGCGGCAGCATCACCACCACCATCAACAAACATTGCGTCATGGCACCGCCAACCCCAGCAACTGCACAGACCGGCTACCTCAAGGTGCCCAAATTTATTCCTCATGCCCCGCTCGTCTGGGTCCAGCTGTGCAAAGCACAGTTCGAAGTACTGCAGATCACCGACGAGCAGCAAAAATACAACCGCATCCTCTCCAGCCTGAGTCCCGAGGTCATCGTTGCTCAGGTTGGCGACCTCATCGTCACCCCATTCGCCGCCGGCCACCTTGAGCAGCTGTTTGACACCATCGTCGAGGCGTTCTCCGCTTCAGTCATCAAGCGGCTGCGAGACGTCCTCGACAACGAGAAGCAGGGCGACCGCAAGCCCTCGGTGTTTTACAAATCGATGCGCACCAAGGTGAAGGACCTCAACGTCTCCGATGACGTGTTCTACGACCGGTGGATCTCTCGGCTGGATCCCCAGATTCAGACCACCATCGCTGCCGCAAAGCCAATCGCCGGAATGACCATTGACCAGATCCTGCAAATTGCGGACAACGTCTACGACCACTTGTCCTCGACGCGCAACAGCACCAGCACTGTCTCCGCCATCGGCCAACGCCATCAGCATCACTCCCGCGGCCGCCCATTTTTCCGCAACCGGTCGGCGTCGCGGGATAGCCGAGGCAGATCACCATTCCGGCGCAGCCAGTCGCCCGGCCGAGCCTTCAACGACAGCGGATCCTTCTGCTGGTACCACTATAAGTTCGGTCGTGAAGCCCGCAAGTGCACCCAGCCATGCAAGTTCGGGAAGCACTCGGGAAACGCCAGTCCGAGTCAGTAGCGGCGTGTACTGGCTCGACGGGGACCACCAAGCGCCTGTTTGTCCGGGACCGGACCAGCAACATCATCTTCCTCGTGGACACAGGTTCCGAGGTCAGCATCGTCCCGGCATCAGCCAAACAGCAGCGCACCCCATCAGATCGCCACCTGTATGCCGCCAATGGCACAGTCATCAAAACATTCGGCGATCGCACACTCACCCTCAACCTTTCGCTGAGACGCTCATTTCCGTGGACATTCATCCTCGCCAACACAAGCCACGCCATCCTCGGTGCTGATTTTCTGTCGCACTTTGATCTCGCGCCCCGTCTCAGCCAAAGCAGACTCATCGATGCCTCCACTCAGCTGTCATCCAGTGGCTTCACCGCTGAGGCCACCCACCACTCAGTCTCACTCGTGCAGTCATCATTTGCTGCGGACATACTCCGAAAGTACCCAAACATTGCCCGGCCTAGTCCGGTAGGGGAAATCAAACACTCAGTTGTCCACCACATTGACACTGGGTCGGCTCAGCCAGTCTTTTCTCGACCTCGACGCCTCGATCCCGAGAAACTGCGGATCGCCAAGGCTGAGTTCGAGACACTCTATCAGCAAGGCATCATCCGACCATCCACCTCGGCATGGGCATCACCGCTGCACATGGTCAGGAAAGCCAACGGCGACTACCGACCATGTGGTGATTACCGCCGCCTCAACGCGGTCACCAAGCCGGACCGGTACCCACTGCCGCACTTGCACGATTTCACCGCTAACCTGGAGAGCACCACTATCTTCAGCTCCATTGACCTCCTGAAGGCGTACCACCAGATACCCATCGCCGAGGAGGACATCAGCAAAACCGCCATCACCACTCCTTTCGGGTTATTCGAATACACCCGAATGGGATTCGGCTTTAGGAACGCTCCTCAGACGTTCCAACGATTCATCAACCAGATCACCCGCGAGCTACCTTTTGTCTTCGTCTACCTTGACGATATCCTGGTAGCCTCGAAAACTGAGGAGGAGCACCGCCAGCACCTGGACGCCCTTTTCAATGCCCTCAGCCAACATGGCCTGGTGATCAATCCGGACAAGTGCCACTTTGGTGTGCCCGAGCTACGTTTTCTCGGCTACCTTGTCACCAAAGATGGCCTCCGACCACTGCCTGCCAAAGTGGAAGCCATCCGCAGCTTCCCCCAGCCGACGACCAAGAAACAGCTCAGACGTTTTTTGGGCATGGTCGCTTTCTACCGCAGGTTCACGCGCTCAATCGCTCAACAGCTAGCGCCACTCTACAAGCTGACGTCCAGCTTCGACTGGACGGATGAAGCATCAGCAGCATTCACCGCAGTCAAAGAGCGGCTGGCAGAAGCAACTCTTCTCGCGTATCCAAAGTCCAGCGCTCGCCTTTCGCTTTGCACTGATGCATCAGGAGCAGCCATCGGAGGTGTACTGCAGCAGTCAACGGACAACAGCAACTTCGAGCCACTCGGATTTTTCAGCAAAGCTCTGTCGGAACGCGAACAAAAGCTTTCCACTTTTGACAGAGAGCTTTCCGCGATCTTCCACAGCATCAAGTACTTTCAGTATATGCTGGAAGGCAGAGAATTCGACGTCTACACCGATCACAAGCCACTGCTGAACATCCTCTCATCAGCTACCGATCGTTCGCCGAAGCAGCTCACAATGCTCGACTACATTGCTCAATTCAACTGTCACTTCATCTACATCAAAGGTGCTCATAACACCGCAGCAGACGCATTGTCGCGCTCATCAGTCGACGCAGTCACCCGCCGGCAAGCTCAGCAACAACAACAACCACCAGTGCCCAGCAGCAACATTTGGTCACTGGATGAGCTGATCAACCAGCAGAAAGCCGATCCTGAGCTCAGCCTTCTCAAAGACTCACCAGCACTCAAACCAGTGAAAGTAGCACCCGGCAAGCGCATCATCTGCGACACCTCCCAGGCATCTTCCCGACCTTTCGTACCAGTCGGCCTGCGGAGGAAGCTTTTTGAAGCCTACCACAACATGGCACACCCGGGCTACCGAGCGACAAAGAGCCTCCTCAGAAGCAAGTACTTTTGGCCTTCGCTCACCACTGACGTCCAAAACTGGTGCAGCTCATGCACCAGCTGCCACACCAGCAAAATCAGCCGCCACATCAAAGTCCCATCTGAAATCATTCCAGTTCCTCCAATTGGCCAGTAACGGTCAGGCGTACTTGATTTAATCATCAGACAGCGTGCCTTGACTAACAGCGTTTGGTTAAATCGTTCTGCTGTTCCGTTTTGCTGGTGGCGATACGGCACGGTGTACTGGTGCTGGATGCCAGATTTCTCAAGGTAATTCTGAAAAGCGCCCAGATATTCGCGACCGTTGTCACTTCGAACTTTCTTCACTTCAGCACCAGTTTGCTTCTCTAATCGGGTCTGAAAATCAATGAATGATTTCAGTACTGAAGCAGAAGATTTGTCTTTCAGCGGGAAAATCTCAGCGTACTTGGTGCAGTCGTCAACGAAAGTCACGAAATACCAGCTGCCATCGAAACCTCGACACTTGGATTCGCAAATGTCGGTGTGAATCAGTTCAAGCGGTTGGTACGATTTGTTATTGGTCGATCTGTACGGGAGTTGCTTTTGTTTTCCCAGCACGCAAGTCTCGCAAAACTCTGGAAATTCAAAGTCGAGGGCAGGAAATTGCTTTTTCAATTCTTCTGTCGCCTTCTTTCCAGGATGCCCCCAAGCAGAGTGGAGGTCAGTTGAGCTCATCACAGCAAAAGTCAAATCAGTGATACTCGACATTTCCGTCTGGTAGAGGTTGCCTTCTCGTGGAAATGTAAATTCCACGCAGCCGTCTGACGGCTCAATCATTTCGCGCGTCACAACGGCTTTCTTCTTGTCAAAGATCACGGTCAAGCCTTCATCGGTGAGTCTACTCACGGAGATTAACCCGTTTTCAAAATCTGGCGTGAATCGCGTGTTGGGAAGTTGAAGAGTCTGATTGCCACTGTGGACTACCGCGTCACCAATACCCAGTACTGGTGACTTGTGTCCGTTTGCCATAGACACAGTGCCTCTCTTAGAATGATCAATCTGGCTGAACATTGACAAAGTTGGCAGATGATGAGCACTTGTGCCCGAATCGACACAAACAACTGCTTGTTTGTCAGAAGAAACACAAGAGTAAACAGAAGATTGTTTATTCAACTCCTTAACTTCCTCTTCCTTCTTCTTAAACACTTCACTTTTGTCAGGGCAGGCTCGAGCGATGTGTCCTGGTTTGCCGCAGCTGAAGCAGGTCAGACCACCGAAGTTTCGTCCGTTGAACGGTCCTCGCTGGTCAAAACGACGACCGCTGTTGTGAAATCCTCCTCGTCTGAATCGAGCCAGTTGGGCGACATCATCCACAGTAAATCCCTTCTTCTGCAGCGCCTGGCAGGAGGTTTGAAAACGCTCGACTGCTTCCTCTTCAGTCGTACTTGAGCAGATATTGTTCTTCACACAGTCGAGAAGCACATCATCATTTTCAGGGAGGGTTGCGGCTAAGAGTTTTCGAAAACGAGGCACCTTAACGTCTCCTCCAGCTGCCTTCAATCGAGCAACAGCAGTGTTGAACTCGCTGATGAATGTAGACACAGACTTTTGGTCGTAAGCTTTCACCTTTAACCCGGCGAGCTCATCTTCCAGCTTGCACTGACGCTCTTGGCTCTTCTCGCCGTAGAGTGATTTCAGTTGATGAAATGCTTTAAAAGCACTGCTTGTGGTGATGATAGCTGACTGCAGTCTTTCTGGACACCGCCTAGTATGCGAGTGTAGGCCGTTTCGTTGATGTCATCATCCTCTGGCAACGGTGACTCAATTGCAGCGATGAGCGCTTCTTTCTTCAGACGTTCTTTCAGTTCGCGTTCCCAAAGGAGGAAATTGTACTCATTCAGTTGTCGGACTTGCAGTGTGGCAGAATCCGACCAGGGGTGAAAGGTGGTGGGACCTGCGCTGGCGTTGTGTGTATCCGAAGCTATCGGCTGATACACCCAGGTTCGAAAATGGGCGCACAGTCGATCCTACCTCTCAAAGAGCAATGCGAGCGGGCGTCTCACCGACTCAGCACTGTTTCTCTGAGCTACTTGGGAAAGTAGTAAAGGCGAGTGAATGATGGCGATCTGTGACCCAGCGTATTCACATAGGCCAGCAGATGGGACGGGTCGGGCTACTTCACACCGACGGGGCACTGATTGGGACTGCTCGGGCTTCTCAAGATCGGGCTCAGTCAACTGATACTCGCTGATCTGATACTGATGATGCAAGCAAGCTAGACGACGTAGATCTGCTCTGCTTGGAGGTTACAATCACACTGTCGCAGCGAGCGGCAGCGTGCTCTGTTTAATGACTGTCCGCTTGGGGGCGCTCGCTGCGGATAGAAATATCGAGAATAATAACTACAGATATGGCCGCTAGTCGGCTAGTATGGGAATAAACTAGATAGAATAAAGGCCATAAATAAGGGGCCAGATAAGGGAATAAATGAGATTAAATGAACGAATAAATGGTACGGACGTTCGTGTAACATCCTCCGCGGGGGGCTCATTCGCTTGCGACTTCATCCGCGGGAGGGGAGATCAGGTAGGGCGCGACAGTGAGGGTCAGTGCTCATCGCGTACAGCTCCTCGAGCCACTCCTTCACTTGGGGACTGTCCTTAGGTTCGCCTCTGGCGAGTGCGCCAGAAATCATGTCTCGAAGTCGTTGTCGGTAGACGGCGTCCTTCTGCTTCACTTGGAGAGCTCGGAACCAACGTTTCGTCAGCTTGTCCAGCGACTCCTTCTTCTCTGCTGGTGGTCGCTGACGAGCGATTCGGTTCGCAGTTGCCCGTAGGCGGGGATCTGGTAACGCGAGTGGCTGATGATCGACGGAGTCTGGCTCCGGTTCTGGTACGGCCTCAGGGCTGTTGTCCTGCTCGTGGCGTTCCTGGTTGGCCTCTACTGGTATCAGGTTTCGAACGTCTTTCACTTCTTCTACGACGTTGCCGCGGTTCAGAGTGCGGACTTTGACGGACCGGCTGATGCCGTCCGAGCTGTCGAACACATGGGTCACTACTCCCAATGGCCACTGATCGAGGCGGGTGCTTGGAGCCTTCACGTGCACCACGTCTCCTACTTCGAACCGTCGTGGGACTTTCTGTTTCTCCGTGTGCTGATGGAAACTACGAAGTTCGAGTATGTAGTTCGTTTTCCATAGCTTCCGGTAATGGTTCACCTTCTTCTGGAAGGCTTTGTAATCACGGATGATGTTCGGCTTCTGGTATCGAGCGGGGAGATTGCATGCCAAGGGCATCTGGAAACTGCCCTGCCCAGCTCGGAAATCAATTGGGCGGATGACCTTGCCCTCGTGCTCAAACAACGGTCTGTTGTTGATCATCGATTCGATCTCCGCAAAGACTTGTTTCAGTTGGTCGAGTGTGAGTTTTGCTTTTCTGCCGTTAACACGGCCGGCAATGCTTTGCGTTGAGACTGAACGGTCGAGTGAAAATGTGGCCAGTGCCTCCTTGATTGACCGGTTCAGCCTTTCGTAGAACCCCCCTTTCCAGGGGGAGTGCGCCGTCAGATGCTGCCATTCAAGTCGGTACTCCTGATCAGGTCGCTTCAGGGTCATCTCCTCGAGGTACTTCTGAAGATCATTCTTCACTTTAATCAGCTGCTTGCCGTTGTCGGAATAAAACATCCGAGGTAGGCCGTTGCGAGCCACAAAGTGTGTGACTGATTGGAAGACGGACTCAGCCGTCATGTCTGGGATCGCGTCGATGAACACGAGTCTACTGGTCGCGCAAACGTAGATCACGCCGTAGGCCTTCGCGTCATTTTCCATTGGAACCTTGACGGGTCCAAAAAGGTCAATGCCGGTGTTAGCAAACGGTGGACTGAATACGTCGTAGCGGAACGAGGGGACTGGTCCATGTCGAATACTGGTTGGAAGGTGCCGTTTGCGGCGACAGATAACGCACTTGTTGACAAAGTGCTTGACCATCCTGCGCTGGTTGATGATGTAAAAGCGCTCTCTGATAGAACTGCAGGTCCGGTCGACGCCGGGGTGGAATAGCTGGTGGTGTGTGTTCGCGATCACCAGTCGCGAAAAATGGCAGTGGGGTGGCAGAATGATGGGGTGAACCTCCTCGTAGGAGAAGTTCACGGTCTGCTCTAAGCGAGTTCTCAGCCTCACTAGGCCGTACTGGTCAACGTGGGCGCCAAAGTTCTGAAGGGTACTCTGTTTGTCGAATGAAATGTTCCCCTTCTCGTCAACACTGCTGATTTGGTCACTGAAGTGAATCCGCTGAACTTCACGAATCAGCAGGATCAGTGCCAGGTCCAGTTCGCTCAGGTCGTCGTACTTGATGGTCATCTGCTTCAGTAGTCGTCCGACTATACGGTACGTGCCCACCGCTAGTTTGTAGGTCGAGTAGCGGGTACAGGTACACGGGTCCTGATCATCGGCTGGTAATGCTGTCACTGACATCACCTGGCTGGAGATGGTATGCTCAAACTGAGTGGAGGTGGGCAGCTCAGGAGCCTCCAGCCAGTGCTTGGCTTTCACCAGTTGGGCCATGGTCGATCCGCGCGACGCAATGTCCGCCAGATTATCCTTGGTGCTGACATGTCGGAAAGTGGCAGTTGGAGCCAGCTTTGTTATCTTTCGAATTCGCAAAGCAATCGAGGGCTTCTGCTTGTTCGGGTGCTGCTGAAGTCGCTGCAGGTTGCACTTCGAGTCGCCGCAGATGATGACGCGGGAAAAGGGGTAGACGAGTGACAGTTGATTGGCTGCTGCGGCGGCCATCCCGAGTGCGTCAAGTTCCAGCTCTGGCATAGTAGCCGTTCGAGCGAGTTTCGTCTTTGCGAGTAAATGATAATTTCCTTTCGCCGAGCAGCAGTAGGCGACTACGGCCACTGCCTTTTCGCTGGCGTCCGCGTAGATGCGAAGGGATGGCACTGAGCCACCGTCAGGTAGAACGTTGCGCGGGGCAATCATGCTGTTTACCAGTTGAGCATCTCTGATCAGCTCCAGGGCCTCTTGCAGATTGGCGTCAGGTATTGGCTCATCCCAGCGGAGCTTCAATGCCCACAGCTCGCGGAGAGCTAACTTCAGCTTCACGTTAAAGGGCGCTACAATGCCGGTGGGATTGTACACAGATTGTACAAAAGCCGTGAACTCTCGTTTGGTGAGGGAGACGAGTAACTGATAAGGACTGATGTCGATTGACGGCGCAAACAGGTCTGCTAGTACGGTCCACGCGTGACCCAGTACTTTGGCGCTCGGGGCACGGTCGGGTCCGGCCCACTGCTCGTCCAGCTGCGGATGGTTAGTCCTGAACTTCCTCAGATTCATGCTCGCTTCTTTGAACAGCTCGACGCTCATTGAGCGGAACTTGTCCAACTCCTCAGCGGTGGCATTCTGGAAGCTGATGATGACGTCGTCGACGTACATCCGGTCTCTGATAGCGGGCACCACTTCCGGGTACTTTGACTCCATGGTGGTGAACAGATGACTGAACACGGCGTACAGCAGATAGGGCGAGATACTGGTTCCGAATGGGACAACTTTGAAGCGACGAGTGGTAAGTTGGCCGGTCTCATCCTTCCACCAGAATCGAAACGCATCGCGATCGTCTGGGTCCACTTCGATTTGCAGGAATGCTTTTTCTACATCGGCGATCAGTGCGTGCTGGCCAAAGCGGAAGCGCAGCAAGACGTCCAAGAGATCCCATTTGACAACTCCCTTGAACAGGTTGTCATTCAGCGGCTTGGTGCCGGTCGCGTAAGAAGAGGCGTCAAAGACAATCCTCATCTTCGTCGTGTCCTTGTCCATTCTGATTACCGGGTGATGCGGCATGTAGTAGCACTTGCTGGACTTGCAAGGCTCAGTAGCTGGTTCAGTGAAGTTGCTCACCATTTCACCGAATTCTTTTGCGTAGGCGAGTGACAGGTTACGGCCTCCAAACTCCGTTCCAGACGATGGTGACGGGTCAAGGCGATCTGCTTGTTGTTGCCCATCTCAACGGGCTCAATCCACTCGAGTTTGACGGAATAGCGGCCGTCCTTCACGCTGACCTTCTTGCTGATAAACTCCTGATTAAACTCATCCTCGAGTTTACTGTCATTGCTGCTGGTCGAACTCAGGTAGTCGTTGCTGTTGTTGGCAAGCATTAGCTTGGCGTCTGCTGTTGGCGTCGAGAGAGAGGCAGCTTCGATTGACTGCAGAAACTCCTCATCCTCTGATTGGCTGATACTCTTGACGAGGCCTACGCGAGGTTGGTGGCGGGTACGAGTGAATGATCCACTGTCTTCCTCAGTTGTTCCGGTCAACACCCATCCAAACACGGAGGGGCGGACGCTCAGATCGTCGCTGTAATTGACGTAGTTTCCTCTGAAGAGGAGCCGGTAATACTCCGCTCCAATCACGATACTGATCGGCATCTGGTCGTACTCTGGTGAATCACTCAACTCGTAACCATCGCGCTGAAGAGCGTTCCACAGGTATCTGGTAGCGGCACGAGGACGATGATCGATCCGAGGCGTGACGCACATCACCATTTTGAACGAGTGATGAGTTTTGACTGATCGCAGATTGGCAGTTACGAGGCGATCGCTCGACTGGGAGCTAAGGCCGTCAAAGCCTCCGAGGGTCAGGTTGTGTTTGCTGTAGAGCCGCAGCTTCAGCCGATCTGCGAGCTCCTGAAGAATCAACGTACGGCCAGCTCCACTATCCAGCTGAACACGTACCATCTCGTTGTTGATCTTCACCACTACTGTCTCATAGTAAGTGGTCAGCAGTTCTGGTCGTGAGAAACGCAGATGCTCACGGTTGCTGTTCGAGGTGGACTTTACTCCGGCTGACGGAATACTCATAGTGATTCCGGATTTCGGACTGGTCTGGTTGGAGATCGAATGGGGAGATGACGGAGGAACAGCTGAAGTCCTCGTTTGTCCGTTCAGGTTGTTGCTGCTACTGTTGACTGCTGGTGCAGGGGGTGTGCGGACTCCGTTGGTCGGGCACAACACCCTCGTGTGGGGACCGCCACACGGACAGATGTACGACGAAGTGCATGGGACACCGGGATGTCGAAGCAGACACTTGAAGCAAAACTGTTTTGAGACCGCCAGCTTCTTGCGGCTCTCAACCGTTCCATCATTGCACTGGAAGGAATGGTGATCTCCTCCACACAGTCGGCAGGTAACTGATACTGGGGGCCCTGATGGTCGCCCGTTCCTGTTCCTTGGCTGGTAGTTGGGACGAATGTTTGATAAACCGCTGTTCGGCGAATGAGGCGACCTCGGGCTTTGCTTCTTCTGATTGGCACTAGCCTCGACCGCATTGATTCGGGCCTTCGACGACGCAGCGGCACTCAGCGCCGTACTGACGATCTGGTCTGTGCTGTGGACATCTTCCACTTTCTCACGGATCATTTCAATCAGCTTGTCGATGTTTGGGACTCGGCTCATCTTTTTGACAAAGCTGTCGAGCATCGGGCGCGGCAACTTCGACCCCACGGTGCCGAAGATAACGAGATTGATGTACTCGTCTCCAATGCCGGCCTGCCTCAGTACTTTGACCGAGGACTCAGTTGTACTGATCAGTGCTCCCATTCCTCGACCATCGTGTTTGAATTTGACGGGTGGGAGATTGGCGAGTTTGCGTTCAACTTCAGCTCGGATTTGATGCTGGTGGGCGAATCGTTCCTTGACTCGCTTCATTGCAGTGTTCAGTCCGTCCATTGTTCGGTCCAGATCCTGAATCAGCTCTCGTCCCTTGGAACCGATGAGCTTCGAAAACGCTGTAAAGCGGTTGGCTGGTGAGTAGGCGCTGTTGTGGACGTAAGTCGAGAGAAAGCATTTCTCAAACTCGTAGTACCCCGAAGCGGTACCGTCCCAGCAGTCTACGATCAAGTTAGGGTCAGCTGCCGAAGTCATGATGACTTGTGGTGACGAGTGAGAAGATGACGAGTGCGCGTCCTGATTCGAGTGGTGGCTGAGCACTTTCTCGTGGTCCTCCCGATCCAAGATTCGACGGTTAATGTCTGCAGCTAGATCGATGGCAGCTGATGTGTCGGCGCTCTCGCAGCGCAGCATGCCTTGGACGTCCAGCAGACGTTCCACCAGTCGCCCCACGCCGTCTTTGTCCAGTCGATTGAACATACTGCAGGTAGCGTAGACGTGGAGGCGCTTCAGTTGGGTGATGATGTCATCCCGTTCAGTTACAAGCTCAGAGGCGATCTTTGCCTCGAGGTCAGCGTACTGATCCTTGGCCACTTCCTTGGCATCTGTGTTCTTGGAGGGGTTGGCGAGTGAGGTGGTCGACTGGTACTTCTCCTGGACCTGATCCTCCTGTTCCTTCTGTTCTTCCTGCTCTTCCTCCTCGCTGCCCTCCAGATCGTTGAGAACCTTCTCTC
This sequence comes from Tyrophagus putrescentiae, assembly GCA_024499935.1. NCBI lineage: Eukaryota > Metazoa > Arthropoda > Arachnida > Sarcoptiformes > Acaridae > Tyrophagus > Tyrophagus putrescentiae. Next base: position 157,622 of record JAMZRA010000001.1, read on the forward strand.
GCTGTTTTCCTTCCATGGAGTATCCTTTTCCGGAGCGCGTTCGCGTCATGCGGAAAGACGACGGCTGGTCAGCAGTTCGATGGCGCAACTACGGCCGAGTAGTTGGTGACAAGATTGCGGGCCAGGCAGGGTGGACTGTAATAAAATCCTGGCAACCGCACCAGCAAATGTGGCAGAATCCGACCAGGGGTGAAAGGTGGTGGGACCTGCGCTGGCGTTGTGTGTATCCGAAGCTATCGGCTGATACACCCAGGTTCGAAAATGGGCGCACAGTCGATCCTACCTCTCAAAGAGCAATGCGAGCGGGCGTCTCACCGACTCAGCACTGTTTCTCTGAGCTACTTGGGAAAGTAGTAAAGGCGAGTGAATGATGGCGATCTGTGACCCAGCGTATTCACATAGGCCAGCAGATGGGACGGGTCGGGCTACTTCACACCGACGGGGCACTGATTGGGACTGCTCGGGCTTCTCAAGATCGGGCTCAGTCAACTGATACTCGCTGATCTGATACTGATGATGCAAGCAAGCTAGACGACGTAGATCTGCTCTGCTTGGAGGTTACAATCACACTGTCGCAGCGAGCGGCAGCGTGCTCTGTTTAATGACTGTCCGCTTGGGGGCGCTCGCTGCGGATAGAAATATCGAGAATAATAACTACAGATATGGCCGCTAGTCGGCTAGTATGGGAATAAACTAGATAGAATAAAGGCCATAAATAAGGGGCCAGATAAGGGAATAAATGAGATTAAATGAACGAATAAATGGTACGGACGTTCGTGTAACACCAGAGTGCCGATAATGACACATGCAAACTTTGAGTGCTGCAGTGAATTTGTAGCTTCGTCTATTGACAACCACAGCAATTTCCCGTTTAAGCTCTCATGAACTTTCTGTTTGACCATGTTGTAGACGCCACTTAATTGACGCCTTAAAGTTGGCTCTGATGGAATGATGCGAGCAGTGAAAATTGATAAAAAGTTTTTCAGCTCAGAAATTTTGTTAAACGAAATATCGGACGCTGATAATGAACAGGTTAACCACTGGCAGAACTGCTCATGTGAAATGCACTGATCAGCCACATTTCTCTTATTGTGCGCGATGAGTTGAGAATTATGTAAAGCACTTTTTAGATGATTTTCAATTGTTGATTTCTTGTTGTTAGGAAAACTCTGATGACAAGCGCTGCAACGTACTTTTGAGTCGACGATTTTCAGTAGATCATTACTGTTAACCAAAGTTACTACGCCTAAAGTTGGTGAATTTTCAGATTTGACTGTCAGTGCTTGGTTTTGATGATTTAGTGCGTGTTGTGCCATCACTAAAAGACTGTCGTGAATGACTTCAGTGCATTGAGTGCATTTTACTGTTTGCCCATCGGCACTTACAAACATGTCCGACTTCATTGCTAGCTGCACTATCTTAATCTTCAATATAAATATAAAACAGATATACATTGTTTAGGGCCATTACAATTAATTGCACCTACTTTTACCTTATCCAATTTAGCAGTAACACTTTTCGACTTCTTTCTTAATTTCTCTATGTTGAACTGAGTTAAAGCATTTCTGTGTTCTTCAGAGTTGATGTGCTCTTCTAATGCCTCAATAGACAATTCTTCTACTTCCGTTCCACAAAACGCGTCAACTAGTTTTTCATTATTGTCTGCCAAACAAAAATGACCTTCAAAATGCTCGATGATTTGCTGCTGCACTTTTCTTTTCTCAATAGTTGACAGCTACAAAAACACAAGAAAACATTTGTATTAAATTATTTAATTAAAACTAACTTACAGCTATGCTAGAAGATAAGTAATTATGATCCATCTCGGATCAGAAACCTCTAAAAGGCGTGCTTATTCAAATTAGAGTTGGAGATGCGAGCGAGGGAGCAAGAGATCGAGAACAATAACATTGAAGATTTTGCAGAAACAGCAAATCGACAACATTCTCTGATAAGAGTGCTCGATCCTGAGCTTAGATTATGTGCAGTGCAGATTACCCTATCTGTTATTTCAGTGATAAAAGCAATTCTTGGTATTTATTTTTGCTATTGTACATTAATTTTTAACAGAAACATTAACTCATTTTATTTTGTGTTAGTTATATATCATTTGAGATCATTTACTTTATTTTATTTTATTTTAATAGATTCCCAAAATTTGTCAGTGAGTGCGGTCAACTTTGGCGCCGCATAAGCCCAGTGTTTTTCAACAGCAGCATTGCTGCTGCAGTCTGTTGCAGACTGTCTGCCGCCGCCACGCGCTCGCACCATCTTGCACTACGGACAGTAGGCACTTGCCTTCACAGTGCTTTGCTGTGACGCGAAGTCTCCGCCCTTTTAGAGCTCAGCATAATTTGACGAACCG
>JAMZRA010000001.1:167925-183239 GCA_024499935.1 Tyrophagus putrescentiae
ATTTACATTGCTAGAAAACGATAAAAGTTTAAAGTTTATTTTGTTACTATAAATTTTCGTTCTTGAAAACATCAATCTATATTTAAATTTTGTTTTCATTTTATTTACAGGAATGATTTTTGATTATTGAAATCTTTATTGCTTTATTCATTAAAGCGGCAAGATATTTTACTGTTAACATTTATCAAATAAAATATTTAATATTTTATCTTTATTCCATTTATTAATAAGTTATACTATTTTTGATTTGATATTTTAAACGTAAAATTTGCAAATTTTAACACTTACGTTGTAACAAACCGAAGACATGGCAATCCAGTGACAAACAAGAAACACATTAAAGTTGGGTTTGACCATTCGAAAATCCACTGTAATTTTCAAAAACAGATTTGATTGTAAATTTATTTTTACTTTTTTAAAATACATTACCAAGAATATGATAAAGATTTAAAGGAAACCAACAAAGGGCAAACACCAACACAACCATTGCAAGCTGTAAAAAATAACATTTATTAATTTAAATTTTACGATTGACTGGGTCGCTGTCGGTAACGACACCAATTTTCTGACCAAAACGGTAACCAGATCGGTATCATAGGAAGGTGGCATGGCTAAATTGAAGGTGCCAAACGAAAGATGACAACTAAAACTAAAAATTGGCAGGGCTATATTAATTTTAAGTGATCTTGGTTTTCCGTTTCTGATTTTTAATTTAAGATTTTAGATAAAAATACACAAAAATAACGTTTTGTAATTTTGAAAAATTTTTTAAATAAGAAAAAAAATAAAACTTAAAAATCTGGTCCTGCCAATCTTAAGATTAGACTTTTAGCTTTAATTTGGGTTTTTAAAATATTTTATGTGAGTTTCCGATCATGCTTCTGCGATCTGGTTACCGTTAAGTTTAAGGGGGGACACCGCGCACTTTTTTACTGTTTTTTCAAACTTTGATTTTGGGGCGGCTATGATATTCATGAAGAATGTAGTTAATAAGGATTGTTAAGAATTTCATGTAAAACAGTTTTGTGCTGATACTATGGTCCTCCAATGAGTGGGTTGTTGTCGGTAACGACATTAGTGTTCTGAACACGCAGGTACACTTTCTGCCAAAACGGGTAATACCAAAAAATGATCAAGGTGTCAAATGAAAGGTGACTAAACTATTTAGATTTTGTAAGACTTCAAATATTTTTCATCAGTTTGATTCCTCAGATATGAATTTTTGAATGATGGTGAAAGACGCAAAATGACAAAAATACCAAACTTTAAAAAATTTTTTAAGTTAAAAAAATAAAATTTAAAAAAAGTAAGGCCTACAATCTTTAGATAATTTTGTCACCTTTCATTTGACACCTTGATCATTTTTGTGGTGTTACCCGTTTTGGCAGAAAGTGTACCTGCGTGATTCAAGATCTTAGCAAAAAAAGCTATTGGCATGAATGAGAAACTAAAAATTCGAAAAAAGTTGTTATGCTCGCGTTGTCCCCCCTTAAAGATCTTTGTGACTTCAAATCATTTTCTAATATAATTAAATCAAATTAAAAGTTTTAAACTGATTGGCGTCTAAATGCACCAAAGTGGCTCAAGGTGAAGCCAACATTCAGTGAAATTTTAAAATCAGATTTGTGATCAGATAACTAATGTTCTAAGCGATATTCTTGAATTCTCTCTTCTGAAATAAAAAGATGAGACAAAAAGCGTTTAGAAAAAACTATTTTCAATATTTGGCGACTACTGCAACTATTTTTAATATGACGGTGAAAAGTGCCAAAAACGCCTGTTTTGACACTTTCAAGATCGATTATCTCAAAATCTAGACGACCAGATTAAAAAATGGTTGGCACCATTGGATTCAGCGTACTCGAATTAATAAAAATCAATTTAAATATCGTTGTCTCCGTAAAAATTGTCTTGGTTTGTCGACCAGTGTAATGAGGTACTTTTTCACAAATTTGTTAGATTTTAACGCAAAACTAGTAGCAACATTTAACTGTAAAAACATTCTGATTTTTTTTAACATTTTTAAAATTTGTAGAGTTTGTTAATTTTTTAAATAAAAAACTCTTGTTTCGGCAGGCGGGGAACCATGACTTGGCTGTGTCGAAACGCAGAGGCCTGAGTTCATCTCACCGTTGCCACCAGAAGCGGTTGGTAACGCGGCGCGCGGAGAGATTTACAAGCATGACGTAGTCCAGACTGACTTTTAATGGTAGAGGGAGCAGCTTATAAAGCATTTACAGAGGTTTCGAACTTCGCGTGAGCAAAGCCACGGCCTGGTGGCCGCTACTTTTGTGGATTTAGTTTTACTTGTTTTTTAAAATCATTTGAAAGTTAATTGAAAATAAATATGTTTTAGATTTATTTGATACTTTTCATTTAGCACTTTTGGTCAAACTATGCTAATGTTCATCTTGCCAAAAAGTGTACCACATTTTAAAACTGCTCCACATAAAATCCTTTATAACTTGTATTAATCACATTTTTCATTAACCTCATAGCCACTTCAAAATCAAAATTCAAAAAATTTTATGTAAATAACTTGGTCATCCAATGACTGGGTCGCCATCAGCAAGGATTTACGTTTTATGAACATTATGGTACACTTTCCGGCAAAATGGAAGATGGCATGGCTTGATCAAAAAATGCCGTTGACTAGTAAAGGAAACTAAAAATTCAAAAAAATTTTTTATGTGTGCGCAGTCCCCCTGTATTGAAGATTTTAGCAAAATATTGTTTTGTTTTTGTTTTGTTTTAAGGGGGGGACACCACGCTCTTTTTTACTGCTTTTTAAAACTTCTAGAGTACCTAAAATTCAGGTTAAAATCTCAAATTAAAGTTAAAGAGCTGGTCTACAATCCTATTGAGGTTTTTAATTTTATTTGCTCTTGTTTAATTTTTATGAATATTTAAAGTTGGAAAAATCACAAAATAGCAGTTTTACCAACTTCAAACGTTCATAAAAACTAAACTAAAGCAAATAAAATTAAAAGCCCCAATAGGAGCGAGTTTAATGTGCCCAAGTGGTGCCAGACCTCGCCGCCTTTAGCCGTGCACTGCTAAAATCCTGCAAATACTTAACCGTCAATCTCTAACGTCGTTTGGCCACTGAAAACGCCCGTCTCCTCGGGCCCTGCTCGCTGCGCTCGCAGGACCCTCGTCGACGGACGTTGACAGTGGCCAAACGACGTTAGACCTCGCGGTATTTAGCCGTGCACCGCTAGGGTCTAGCGATTAACTTACTGGATTCTTGCTGTGAAAGAACACAGCTCAGAATCTGAGTTTCTGATGGTAAAACAGAAACACACGCTATGCGCATGCGTGATACAGCAATGCGAGCGTAAGAGCAGAACTCAGCGGTTGCTGATATGATATCAGTGATATCGAGCCAGCACACGTAAGCACAGTCAAGAGCAAAAGCAGCAGCAGCTGCTTTGCCGCTGTGACAGTTGCACAGTCAAGGGCAAAACTGTGGCTGCGCTTGGCGCGCGCCGCTGCCAATGCAAAGTACAATAATCCAGATTTTTTGGACTTTCTAGTAAACCATAAGGTTTAGGAGCAAACCAACATAGGCTTAGACTAATTGAGAGGCCAGGAATCTAATGGTGTAATCAGAAATGAGATCGAAGCTCGTTTAGTATTTAAAAAAGCTTATCTAAAAAGTGATGAAACTCCAATAAAGTACTTCCGGGTACTTTATCCAAATTCTGAGATAGCCACATTGTGTCGGCTATTTATCTGATCATTCCACTTAAAACCCCATTCTTCTAAACCTAGTGGTTCTATTTAAAAGCCTTTTTCGAAAACCGCCGGAAACAAATAATCCGCCATTTTAAATACTTCCGGCTATTTGATCAACTCGAATTTGATATCATTAGAAAGATGCCATTTATCTCGTTGTACTGGTAAAAACCGCATCTCGATATCTTAAACGGTGTAATTTGTGGAGTCAAAAAAGTGCGTGAGGAGAAATGGAGAAAATCATTTTTTTAGGGATAGGAGGATGTTCATTTACACATAAAACACAAAGTAATATTTTTTATTGAGATTGTAATATTACAGCAATAAAAATTTAAAAAAATACTTTTTAAATTGATTGCAATTGTGACATATTTTATAAAATTGAAAAACTTGGTTTCAAATGTTATTATAAAAAAAATAAAAAATCAGTTGATTGCATTATAAATGTTTTGACAAATCATTTTGTAAAAAGTTTTCAATCGTTAAACAGTGTTTTGTAAACTGCATCGTTAAACAAACTTTATTTTACAACTGGTAAATGTTTTAAGTTTGTGAACTAAAAATTGTAAACACATTATTGCAGTTCAAAATTAATGTTAAAATTTTTAAACGGTTTCAATTTTAAAATTATTTTGTAAATTTGCTGCATTTTCAAACATTTAGTTTAATTTGTTTGTAAATACAAACATTAAATAACTTTAAATTTACTATTAAAAAATGTATTGTTTAAACGTTTTAAACAAAGTAATTGTTGCGCATTTTTTATGTTTTCAAAAAATTTTTAAAACATATTTAGGATTGACATAGTTAAGAGAGCAAAACTAAAAAATAATTGTTGTTTTTTAAATGTTGACAAAGTTACCATCACGTCAATTTAATTATAAAAACACTAAATTTTTTTTTAAATGTGACAATAATCATCATTTATTTAACACGTATGCAAATTTTTTCTTTTATGTGTCATTCATAAAGTTGTTGAAAAAGATAATACTAATCAAGTGCTCATTAATCTATAAAATTGACACTTTTAATTGCAAAAAATACTATTTTATTAATATCAAAAATATTTTAGTTTGTCACGTTTTAATTTGTTTCGGAATACTTTTGATTATTTTTCTAAGATAGTAATTTAATAATTGTATTAAAAATAATTTTCTTAATTGATGTATATATTGTGATAAGCAAACAAAAAGATCATTTGGTCAAAAACTTTCAAATTGTGCTTGTAATATCAATCACGCATAGCAACAATATTACTAAAACCTTTTATTTTTAAAAATTTTTATTTTGAGTTTGTTTGTATTAAACTAATTTTATATTGCCATGTATTTAAAAAAATTAAAAAATTGTTAAAATAACTAAAAAGTTTTTTAGTTTGTTGCCCAAATAGGCCTTAGTCAATAGACGTTGCCCTAATTTGGTGTCCAATTGACAAAAATATAAGCTTTTAATTATAAAATGTGAAAAAATAACAACATCTAATTTCCCTAAAAAAATGATGTTTCTCCATTTCTCTGAACGCACTTTTTTGCTTCTATAAATTACATCGTTCAAGATTTTAAGAAACGGTTTTCACACAACAAACAAGCTAAATGGCGTCTTTCAAATAGTACCAAATTTGAGGTAATTCGAACACCGGGTGCATTTTTAAGATCATAAATTCGAACTTTCCGAATAAGTTCTATACGATTTGTTTTGACTCTAAAAAACACACCGTACAAGTTATCAAGATGCGGTTTTTGCATGAATACTAAGCTAACGGATCTCTATTTACTGGCGTAAAATTTAGCAAGATTCAACCTTTCAAAGTAATTATTATGGCCAGTTCAAAATTTCATATATTAATTCTATATGATTTTTTGTGTTTACATTTATGATTCTATAATTTACATGGTTCAAGATTTAAAAACTCAGTTTTACCTGAAAGCAATGTAAAGTAGTGCCTATATAATGGTATTAAACTGGGGTTAATTTGACTAACACAAGTAATTATTTTGATCAGTTACAGATTTTTATAAAAATTTCTATATTAATTCCATATGATTTTTTGCATTTACATTTATGATTCTATAAATTACATTTTCATGATATCTAAACACTGTTTTATTTAAAAGCAATGCTAACTACCACCCATCAATTGGTTTTATGTTTAGGTTGATTTGACTTACAAAAGTAATTATTAGAGCCGGTTAAAATTTTTGTGATATTTCCTATATAAATTTCATATAATTTTTTCGTGTTAACATTTTTCATGATATTAGGAGGCGGTTTAGTTTAAAAACAACAAAACGATAATTAGTATTTATCTAACCATCCAAATAAACCCCAAATGTTGAAGGCTGGTGTCATTTGGTTGATCGGCACCGACGGCTCGGGGCACAACGAGCTTGCGAGTTGTGAAAAAATAACAACATAAACTTTAAAAAATTTCATTTTTGTTGATTTATTATTTCAAAGTAGTTAAAATAAAAAACTAAAACTATTTTTTACAAATTGTTTTTTAAAAAATTTTTTTAAACGTTGTTTACGGGTAACAGAAAATAAGAAAAGGAGCTCAGCCAACAGATCAACTTTGCAAGATGTGTTTTGCAAAAGTATTGGACACTGTCTAGAAATAGGACTGTATTAACTGAGGCCCTATTTTTTATTTTCAGAACCATTTACAAATTTTGTTTCATTTATAGTCATGAGACTTGGCTCCTGATCAAAAAAATAAAATCGCAGTTGCAAACCGTCAAGATTTTTCTTTAAAGAATTGTTAATGTAACAAGGATGGACCACATCAAGAACACCAGCATTCAAGAAACATTGGACCTCGAGCAGCTACTCCTTTTCACAGAGAGGTCTTAACTTTGTTGGTTCAGGCACGTAATGAGGATAGTTGATAAGTCTTGAACAGCTGGTTTGGCAAGTTTTTTAAGCAACACCTGATCGACGTCGGCTTGTTGGAAAATAAAAACATCGGTGGACTGACTAAACTGGCGCACTCTTCCAACGAGCTAGACACGACCCTGATAAAACGGAGATTTTAGTTGCTGACCAAATTGAATGGAGATCCATTACCATTTGTTAGACACCGCAACTTAAAATTTTTTGTGGAAGGCGGGTTTAGTTAATAATAACAAAAACAAAAAGTTTTTAAGTTGACAAAAACCTGTTGAATTATCGACAAGTGGTTGAAAAACTTAATAATGTCAATTTATTTTTTTTAATTTTTTAATTAATGTGCACGTAAATTTTAATATTTTTATTATTTACAAATTACTGTTAAAAAATTTATGTGCATGTTAAAATCAACAAACAAATTTTTTTTGGTTTATCTACAAAAACTAATTTAAACATAATTAATTTAAAATTTTTTAGTTTGCTCCGATTTTATTTGAATGTTTTAAATGCATTTATTATACTCAAATATATATTGTATAAAAATACAATATCCAAGTACAAACGTCTAGGTAATAAAATCAAAAAAGTAATTAGTAAAATAAAACTGATATACGTCTATTTAGGCTGTTTTTAGTAAATAGTACAAACAAAAAAATAACAAACAATTAGCAAAAATAAATTCTCAAGTCAATTTATTATAATTAAAACGTTCAACTTTCTTTAAAGTTAAAAATTAAAGTCAAGTTGTCCGAACAATGAAATTTTTTAGACTTAACAATTGATTTCTTGTTTATTAAAAAACGGCATTTGTAATAAATATTTCAAATTTGGCATTAAAAAATTTATGTTACAAAACAGACATTTATAATGTTATCTTGTCTGTTGCAAGTTCATTTATTGTTCTTTTTACAGTTTTCGCATTATGTCTGCCATTTCAAATGGTTTTCAGGCAAACTGATTTTTTCAATCACATTGTTTTGTTTTTTGGTGCAATTATTGATATACATTTGTGCACATTTAAAGATAAATCTTAATTACATTAATGGACAAAAATAAAAAAATTTTTTGCATGTGGTTTAAAAAGTTTATATAAATGTAACAATAAAAGTTTTTGTATTATTTTTTTGTGTTAAAAATTATCAGACATTTTATATTCAAATTTTTGAACTAAAAAATGTACTATCAATAAAACATTTTTTTGCAGAACAAATCAAATTTAAGATAATATCTTATTACTATTTGCCATTTTTAGCAAAAGGTTAACAAAAGAAAAAAGCTTCTTTATGGGATTTTGTTTTCTGAAACAAATCATGTATTTGAATTCCAAATGTGCTTTTGTGTCAAATTCAATATTCATTTTAACAAGTATTTTTAATAAATTGTTTAAACAGATTTCACCATAAGACATGGGCTTGCGTGCATGGACAAATTTAGTTGTCTTTTACTAATTTGAGTACGCTGAACAAGAATCTGAAATCAGAAAAAAATTTCATCGTAGGAATTTTAAGATAATCGGGTTTTTAATCTTTGAAAATAGTCAAAAAAAGCAATTTTTAAATATTTTTTTACTAGATTAAAAGCTAGATATTTTTGAAATTTTTTTTGTTAATCAACAGTTTGGCTTTTGATTAACTTAAATCCAAAATTTGAAAATTTTAAATCAATTGGTTCTATTTTAGGTTGCTAATCAAAAGAATCTTGAAGTTGAGATTAAAAGCTGTAGCTTCCACTGTGCATTTCAGTGCTGCCCTCTAGAGCGAAATACGAAGCACAGTAGAAGTAGAGTTCTGCAATCTTAACTGCAAGATTCTTTTGACCAGCAATCTAAAATAGAACCGATTAACTTAAAATTTTTAAATTTTAGATTTAGGTTAACCAAAGGTTAAACTGTTGATTAACCAAAACCATTTTTAAAAATATCAAGTTTTTAACTTGTTAAAAAAATATTTAAAAATTGATTTTTTGACTAATTTCAAAAATTAAAAACCCGATTATCTCAAAATTCCTACGATGAAATTTTTTTCTGATTTCAGATTCTTGTTCAACGTACACTAATTAGTAAAAAACATTTAAATTTGTCCATGCACGCAAGCAAATTTATTCAAAAGTCCCATTGTGTTTATAAACCAAGTTTTTAATTTTTATTATCATTTAAAATAAAATTGAAATAAAATTAATGATTTAACATTTTACACCTAAACAAAATTTAAAAAAACATTTTTTAAATAAATATTTTTAATTTTTTGCAAAATTCAAAAGATTTATTTATCAGTTTATCAAAATAAAAAAATTAAATTACGTTGTTTTATATTTTATAGCAATCACATTTGTGGTTTTTAATTTAAAAAATTTTTCATTGAAATGCTTTTTTATTTTTCTCAACTCTTTTAAGACCAAACTTTTCTTCTGTTTTTTGCTACCAACTGACTCACAATACCAAATAATCTAATTTTATCAACTTGAAATATGATAAATTGACTTTTATTTTACTAGATTGATGCGTCAGTTTTTTTAAAGATAAAAAGATAATTTAGATGAAATGGGATAGTAATCATAAAATGCCAAAAAATGCATTTTTTATAAAAAAATTTTTTAAAAAGTTTTGTTTTGCAAAATGATGTATTGAAATAATTTATGATAGTCATTCAAAAAAATTATTAAAAAGTTGTGCACTGCATGATTTTAATTACCAAACTTTTTTAATTTTTAGCGTAAATAAAAAATTTTTTACTAACAAAAATCTTTGTCATTTTAGCAACAAAAAATTACATAAATGACAGCCAATTTACAATAAAAATAAAATTTACTTTGAACTTTTTGTTTGCTGCTGTTTTATATAAAAAACAATTTGACAGATCTAAACGTGTTTACACTTAAATTTTTTTTAAATTTTTAATAGTTAAAAACTAAAATGTTTTGTTTTAATTAAAATCATCTGCAAAAATTAAACGTTTGTTTATTAAAAAATTACAAGTTATGTTTCACACTACACTTTGCTCTGACAGCAAGCAAAAAAGTAAAACATTTTAAAATTTGTTGATTTTCCTCAAAATTCTTTTTAAAAAAATTAAATTTTTAAAATATGAGATTTGAAAAAACGGCGCTTGAAGCGCCGTTTTTTCAAATATCTCATATTTTTCAAAATTCTTGCAACTTTTAATTTAGATTATAAAACTTCTTGAAAATTTTAATTTTACCAAGTTTTGTTGATTAGCTGATTGACATTTGTATGACTAATAAAACTGATTGATTTTAATTTATGTTACAGCGGCTCACCCTGGCTTCACTTGACTTACCAAGAACGCCCGCCGCCTCGGACCTTGCTCGCTCCGCTCGCAAGGCCCTCGGCGACGGGCGTTGGCAGTCGCCCAAGTGAAGCCAGACCTCGCCGCCTTGTGCCGTGCACCGCTACCTTACATTTATGTCTAGGTCAGCGGCTCACCCTGACGTCACTTGGGCAATGTGCAACGCCCGCCGCCTCGGACCTTGCTCGCTACGCTCGCAAGGCCCGAGGCGGCGAGCGTTGCACATTGCCCAAGTGACGTCAGACCTCGCCGCACCGTGCTGGGCACTGCTCCCCCGCATCACAGTGCTCTCCCGGCAGCCCACGGCTGCGATGGCAGCGGCGACAGCGACACGCGATAAGCGAGCGCTCACAGGCAGCCTGTGACAGGCTGACGCGAACGCTGTGGCTGCAGCGGTAGGAGGACGAGCATGCGCATTGCAGTCAAAACAAACCAAAAATAAGAAAACTCAGAAGAAAACGTTCCAAACTTTTCTGGTTTTCTAATAAGCCATAAGGTTTAGAGAGATGCCAACATAGACACAGACTAATTAAGAGTAGGGGAATCGGATGGTGTGCTCAAAAATCTTATCGGAGTTCATTTAGTATTTAATATGGCTTATCTAAAAAGTGACTATAATCAGATAAGGCACTTCCGGTTACTTTTTTAAAATTCTGAAATAGCCATTTTGTGCCGGCTATTTTTCTGATCACTCCAGTCAAAACCCCATGTCTCTTGGTCTAGTAGTTTTTTTATTATGACCAAAAACGTTAATGACTGAAAACAGATAATCCGCCATATTAAATACTTCTGGTTATCTGATCAACTTGAATTTAGTATCATTAGAAAGATGCCATTTAGCTTGATCTACTGGTGAAAACCGTATTTCAATAGCATCAATAGCTTTTTTTCTAGAGTCAAAAGAGTGAGTGCGGAGAGAGGGAGGGAGAAACTGCAGGATTTTAGGGGTTGTAGGGATATTTAAAGTGTAGTGACCTACTGCACCACGTGTTTCTTTCTCACAAATAACTAATTTTATAATATTGATGTTGTTTTGTTTAATAAACTTATAAAAATTTAAACATAAATTAACAAAATTTTTAAACAAAAAACTTTACCATTATAATTCGGCGGCGGCGGGCGTCATCTTGTTCTTTTTTTCGTCTTTGTTGCTATTATTTCCAATCGAACGTTGTTTTTGAAAACAAAAACACAAATATTGATGTAAGGGTGCAAGTTTTGAAACGGATATTCTGTTCAAATAAAAAAAGTTATTTTACAATTTTGTTAAAAATTTTTTGTTTATAATTCAACATTTATTTTTACCAAATTAAATATATGGCAATGCTAAAAATCCAAATGACAATAACAGTACCAAAACTAATTTTGTGGCATATTTACTCTTATTATCATTGTTACGTATTTTTTTATGTTTTTGAACAGGTTACAATTGAAAGCTAATGCAAATTTGTGTTTCAACTTAAAAAATGTAGACATATTGTATAGGATTAATGCCTGTCAAATTCAAACATATGATTGTAATTTTTCAAAACAATATTTGTTTAACCTATTTAAAATTTAATTTTAAAAATTGTTTGTATTATTTAACATAAAAAAACATTAATAAATAATCATTACATTTTTCATAGGATTTAAAAAAAGTTGTTGATTTTACTTTATTGTTGCAAAAAAATTCAGTATAGAAATTTTTTAAACATTTAAGGGGGTACTGGGATTAGAAAATTTGTTTTTTCGAATTTTATTTTCTTTACTATCAAACGATTTTTACAAGATCTTTACACCGAACGGTACACTTTCCGGCAACATGATAGTTGGCATGGCATGATCAAAGATGCCAAATGAAAAGTAACAACTAAATCTATATTTTGTTCGTCTTCGATTTGCTGATTTAGCTTTCTTTGTTTTTTAAATTAATTTTAAAGTTTATTTTTTTCACGTTTTTCAAGTTTTCATGCATTTTTCATCTGAAATCTTGAATCAAAAATCGTTTAAGAAAAACTGAGACCTTTAAAAATTAATCGAAGACGAACAAAATATAGATTTAGTTGTTACCTTTCATTTGGCATCTCTGATCATGCCATGCCAACTTCCATTTTGCCGGAAAGTGTACCGTAGTGTTCATGAAACGTAAGTCCTTGCTGATGGCGACCCAGTCTTCGGAGGACCAAGTTATCTACATAGGACTGCTCTACATGAAATTCCTAATAACTTGTATTAAGTGTACTTTTCATGAACATCATAACCACCCCAAAATCAAAATTCTAAAAAACAGTCAAAAAGTGCGCGGTGTCCCCCCTTAAGTTTTAAACAAAATATTTTTTTAGTTTTAGCCTTTTGCTTATTAAAAACAAAATTTTTTTACTCAAAAAATTTTAAACATTTAAATAAAACAAATTTTATAATTTTTTTGAAATTATTACTCAAAATACTTTGATTAATTACAAATAAAATTTTAATGGGAAAAATTTGGTAAATTTTTTATCTCAATGATAAATTATTATTTTGTGAACTAATCATTAAAAAATTAGTCTAACAAAAGATGAATTTTATACAAACTGTACTTTTGACAATATTTAATTAGGTCAATATTTAATCAAAATATTTTTAAAATCAAACTTAAAACAAAAAATTCAGTTAAAAAACTTAAAAATTGTTTTTTTGCGTTGAAATCAAAATAAATTAACTTAAAAGAGATTTATTATTTCAAATATCAAATTTTACACATTGTAACAATAAACAGTTTAAGAGAGGACACCGCGCACTTTTTGACTGCTATTTCAAATTTTTATTTTAGAATGGTTATAATGTTCAAAAAAAATATTTAATGCAAACTGTTAAGAATTTCATGTAAAACAGTTAAATGTTGATACTTTTGTTTTCCGATGACTGGGTCGCCATCAAGAAAAACTTAAGTGTTCTAAACAGAACGGTAATTACATCGGTATCATAGGAAAGTAGCATGGCTTGATTGAAGATGCCAAATTAAAAACAACAACTTAATTTAAAATTTGATCGTTTTCAATATATTTTTAATAGTTTTGATTTTTTAACAATTTTTGATTTAAGATTTTGGATGAAAAATCCATAGAAACTTAAAAAACATAAAAAAATTTAGTTTTAAATTAATTTAAAAAACAAGTAAAGTTAAATCAACAAACCAAAGACGATCAAAATCTAGATTTTTGAGTTATCTTTAATTTGGCACTTTTGATCAAATCATGCCACCTTTTTATGATACCAATGTGGTTACCGTTGTGTTTAAATATCTTGGTGAAAAAACTATTGACATGAAAAAGAAAATAAAAATTCAAAAATATTTTGTCTGCGCGTTGTCCCCCCTTTAAACTTTTATATTTTTTAAAAATTGTGCGTAGTTTTTTTATTGAATACAATTTAAATTTAACAAAAATATAACTTTATATACTACTAAAACAGCTGTTTGTATTTTAAATTAGGTTGTTCATTTTAAGAGTCGATTACTTTTTTGTTTTTGCAAAATTATATTGATTTAACAATTTTGTTTTAAAATTGACAATTTGCATTTGTTTTTATTTTTTAAACATTGTTTATAATTTGCATACCCTTTTTTAAATTTATGCCAACAAAAGTTTTTTTGTTAAAACTGACTTTCAAAAATTCAAATAACAAATTTTCAATAATCAACACAAATAAAAACAAAAATTTTAAAAACGTTTTCAAAACAACTTCAAAATTAAAAAATAAGTTTGTTTAAAATAGTAAAGGTTTTTTAAAAACTTTTTATATTTGTTAAAATAAATAATATTTATAGATATTGATATAAAACTTGTTTTTTAATGTATCATTTTTGAGATTTTTTTTGCAAAACATCATGTTTATGCTAATATTTTTAGCATTTGTGACTGTTTCTTTAATAATACTGGCAGGTCAATTGCAAGGTACCAGAGCCAAACCACTTATGCCAAACCACCAGAGATATTTGATTTTTCCTGACTCCGTCATCTATTGAGATTTACATGGAGTAGCGGCCAGCAATTTTTTGCCATAGCAAATAAGATATTTTTATTTTCGCTAACTCCCAAATTTAAAAATTTTTTTTGGCACAAAAATAGCAATAAATATACTGGATTGAATAAAAGTAGTTTGGCTCTGGTACCTCGCAATCGACCGGCCAGTGTAAAAATTTTCAAATGTTTCTCATCATTAACTGCAACAAAAAATTTAACATTTTTATGTTTTCTTATCGCTTTCACACTTACTATCAGGAGGCCAACTAAGTAAATGTACAAAAGTGGCAGGCTCTTGTTGCGCCAGTTTTCACGCAAAGTTATTTTTTTATACAAGTGTGATACACCGTTGAAAAGCTTGAGTCTTCTAGATTAATATTCTGCAAACAAAATCTTAATATGTTTACAAACAAAAATGTAGCGTTTTGTTTTCTAAACGGTACAAAAATTTAGTTTAAAAAGTGGCGGGCTACTAAAAGTAAGATATCAATACCAAAAAATTTATTTAATTAAATTTTTTTGCTTTGTATGTTTTTTGAAACTTTAAGTCATACAGGAAAAAATAAATTAGAATTCTTTAATAAGAAACACTAAAGTTACAAATTTTTTAAAATTTTGTTCAAAATTAACTCAAAATTTCAAAAAACGTCATTTTTTGAAATTTGAAATAAAATTCCAGTAAAATTATATGTTATAGAACAACTCTTTACAACAACAAACCCGTTTACAAAATAAAAATCAGTAAAGTACATCTTAAGTTGTGAATTTTTGAAAATGTTCATTTTTAATGAATTCTGCATATTGTTCAAATAGTCAAAAACGGACATTTTCAAAAGTTTAAAACTCAAGATTAACTTTACCGATTTTTATTTTGTAAATGGATTTAGTATTGTAAAGAGCTGTTCTATAACATATAATTTTACTGGAATTTTATTTCAAATTTCAAAAAATGACGTTTTTTGAAATTTTGAGTTAATTTTGAACAAAATTTTTAAAAAATTTGTAACTTTGGTGTTTCTTATTAAAGAATTCTGATTTATTTTTCCCTGTATGACTTAAAATTTCAAAAAACATACAAAGCAAAAAAATTAAATTAAATAAATTTTTTGGTATTGATATCTCACTTTTAGTAGCCCGCCACTTTTAAAACTAAATTTTTGTACCGTTTAGAAAACAAAACGCTACATTTTTGTTTGTAAACATATTAAGATTTTGTTTGCAAAATATTAATTTAGAAGACTCAAGTTTTCCAACGGTGTATCACACTTGTATAACAAAAAATAACTTTGCGTGAAAACTGGCGCAACAAGAGCCCGCCACTTTTGTACAATTATTTAGTTGGCCTCCTGATATTTGGGTTTAAGTTGACTGATTTGTCACAAAATGTGTTTATTTACTA
>JAMZRA010000001.1:183739-200372 GCA_024499935.1 Tyrophagus putrescentiae
AATAAACACATTTTGTGACAAATCAGCCAACTTAAACCCAAATAGTAAGTGTGAAAGCGATAAGAAAACATAAAAATGTTAAATTTTTTGTTGCAGTTAATGATGAGAAACATTTGAAAATTTTTACACTGGCCGGTCGATTGCGAGGTACCAGAGCCAAACCACTTTTATTCAATCCAGTATATTTATTGCTATTATTGTGCCAAAAAAAATTTTAATTTGGGAGTTAGCGAAGATAAAAATACCTTATTTGCTATGGCAAAAAATTGCTGACCGCTACTCCATGTAAATTTCAATAGATGACGGAGTCAGGAAAAATCAAATATCTCTGGTGGTTTGGCATAAGTGGTTTGGCTCTGGTACCTTGCAATTGACCTGCCAGTATTATTAAAGAAACAGTCACAGATGCTAAAAATATTAGCATAAACATGATGTTTTGCAAAAAAATCTCAAAAATGATACATTAAAAAACAAGTTTTATAGTTTTTTATCAATATCTATAAGTATTATTTATTTTAACAAATATAAAAAATTTTTAAAAAAGTGTGGTTTTACTATTTTCAAACAAACTTATTTTTTAATTTTGAAGTTGTTTTGAAAACGTTTTTAAAATTTTTGTTTTTATTTGTGTTGATTATTGAAAATTTGTTTTTTAAATTTTTGAAAGTCAGTTTTAACAAAAAAACTTTTGTTGGCATAAATTTAAAAAAGGGTATGCAAATTATAAACAATGTTTAAAAAATAAAAACAAATGCAAATTGTCAATTTTAAAACAAAATTGTTAAATCAATATAATTTTGCAAAAACAAAAAAGTAATTGACTCTTAAAATGAACAACCTAATTTAAAATACAAACAGCTGTTTTAGTAGTATATAAAGTTATATTTTTGTTAAATTGAAATTGTCTAACTTCACTAAAAAAATGATGTTTCTCTCTCTGCACGCACTTTTTTGCTTCTATAAATTACATCGTTCAAGATATTGAAAAACGGTTTTCACACAATAAACAAGCTAAATGGCATCTTTCAAATGGTACCAAACTTGAGGTGATTCGAACACCGGGTGCATTTTTAAGATCGTAATTTCGAACTTTCTGAATAAGTTCTATACGATTTGTTTTGACTTTTAAAAATACACCGTAAAAGTTATCGAGTTGCGGTTTTTGCCTGAATACCAAGCTAACGGATACCTACTTACTGGCGTTAAGTTCAAAGTGATCGGGTCAACAAAAGTAATTTTTACGACCAGTTCAAGATTTCATATATTAATTTCATATAATTTTTTGTGTTTACATTTATGATTCTATAAATTACATCGTTCAAAATTTAAAAACTCAATTTTGTTTAAAAACAAAGCAAAGTAGTGCCTATCTAATGGTATTAAGTTGGGGTTGGTTTGGTTAACGCAAGTATTTATTATGACCAGTTACAGATTTCATGAAAATTCCTATATTAATTCCATATGATTTTCTGCATTCACATTTATGATTTTATAAATTACATCTTTCATGATATCTAAACACTGTTTTACCTAAAAACAATGTTTACTACCATCCATCAAATGGTTTTAAATTTAGGTTGATTTGATTTACGGGAGTAATTATTAGAGCCAGTTATAATTTTTGTAAAAATCCCTATTTAAGTTCTATATGATTTTTTGCGTTTACATTCATGATTCTATAAATTACGTTTTTATGATATTAGGACACAGTTTAGTTTAAAAACAATGCTAATTAGTACTTATCTATTGGTATTAAATTTGAAATGATTGAATTGCTAAAAGTATTTTTTTATGATGAATTGTTTAAATGGCACTGAACAGAACTTTTTACAAATATTTCACAAATTAACCAGCCAAGTAAACCCCAAATGTTGAAGGCTGGGGTCATTTGGTTGATCGGCACCGACGGCTTGGGGCACAACGAGCTTGCGAGTTGTGTCCCAAGCCGTCGGACGATGCCGATCAACCAAATGACACCAGTCAATGCTTAAAAATTTGGAAAAACTAGAGAGTACGTGGCGCGAAGCGACACTCACACCCTTGTATTCAATAAAAAAACTACGCACAATTTTTAAAAAATATAAAAATTTAAAGGGAGGACAACGCGCAGCACAAAATATTTTTGAATTTTTATTTTCTTTTTTATGTCAATAGTTTTTTCATTAAGATATTTAAACACAACGGTAACCACATTGGTATCATAAAAAGGTAGCATGATTTGATCAAAAGTGCCAAATTAAAGATAACACAAAAATCTAGATTTTGATAGTCTTTGGTTTGTTGATTTAACTTTACTTGTTTTTAAATTAATTTAAAACTAAATTTTTTTATGTTTTTTAAGTTTCTATGGATTTTTCATCCAAAATCTTAAATAAAAAATTGTTAAAAAATCAAAACTATTAAAAATTAATTGAAAACGATCAAAGTTTAAATTAAGTTGTTGTTTTTCATCTGGCACCTTCAATCAAGCCATGCTACTTTCCTATGATACCGATGTGGTTACCGTTCTGTTTAGAACACTTAAATCTTTTTTGATGGCGACCCAGTCATCGGAAAACAAAAGTATCAACATTTAACTGTTTTACATGAAATTCTTAACAGTTTGCATAAAATATTTTTTATGAACATTATAACCATTCTAAAATAAAAATTTGAATTAGCAGTCAAAAAGTGCGCGGTGTCCTCTCTTAAACTGTTTATTGTTACAATGTGTAAAATTTGATATTTGAAATAATAAATCTCTTTTAAGTTAATTTATTTTGATTTCAAAGCAAAAAAAAATAAACAATTTTTAAGTTTTTTAACTGAATTTTTTGTTTTAAGTTTGGTAATAAAAATATTTTGATTAAATCAGCCTATCCCTAAAAAATGAATTTTCTCCATTTCTCTGTCTTCACTGACTCTTTTCGCTCTAGAAAATACACCGTTAAAGATATCAAAAAACGGTTTTCACCAGTGAAACGAGATAAATGGCATCTTTCTAATGATACCAAACTCGAGTTGATCAGATGACCGGAAGTGCCTTATCTGATCATAGTCACTTTTAAAAACAGCCATATTAAATCCTAAATGAATTCTGATAAGATTTTTGATTACACCATTGGATTCCTCGCCCCTTAATTGGTCTGTGTCTAATTTGGTGTTTCTCAAAACCTTATGGTTCACCAGAAAACCCAAAAAGTTTGGAACGTTGTCTGTTGCTATGCGCCGCTGGCTTTGGCTGCCACGCGCGCGCGTATCGCTATCGCGGCAGCTGTGCTGACTCAGACTTTGCCCGCTCGCTGCCACCGTTTTCGGCCTGGGCTGCAGTGCAGTCAGAAAGCACAGGCTGTAGAGGGGGAGCATAGCCCAGGGCGGGGGGAAGCCTTTGCCAGCCGTTCGTTGCAGAGACACGATTTTGATAAACGATTTTAATAACTAAGCAAACTTTAATCTGATTTTTGACTACACCATTAAATTCCTCGTCTTTAAATTAGTCTATGCCTAATTTGGTCTGTCTCTAAACCATATAGTTAACCAGAAAACCCAAAAAGTTTGAAACGTTGTTTTTTGTTTGGCTGATTTTGCGCTGCTTTGGCAGTTGTGCGCAGGCGCGTGTTGCTATCGCAGCAGCTGCACTGCTGGCGGCTCAGCCTGTGCGCTCTCGCTGCCGTTCTCGCTGCTACCGCTGCCGCTCTCGTCCTGGGCTGCCGGGGGTCCCCGACTCAGGGGAGCACAGTTGTTGCACAGCCCAGGGCGGCGAGGTCTGACGTGACTTGGCCGTTGTCAACGACCGACGACGAGGGTCTCGCGAGCGCAGCGAGCGAGGCCCGAGGAGGAGGGCGTTGACAGCGGCCAAGTCACGTCAGGGTGAGCCGCCGGCCCAGACATGAATGTATGTTAGCGGTGCACAGATAAAAACGGCGAGGTCTGGCGTCACTTGGCTCACCAAAAACGCCCGCCGACGAGGGCCTCGCGAGCGGAGCGAGCGAGGTCCGAGGCGGCGGGCGTTTTTGGTGAGCCAAGTGACGCCAGGGTGAGCCGTTGCTTAACTGATTCAATTTTTTAACCAAGATTTTGATTTTGAAAAAAAATAAGTGAGAGCACAACTGTGCAAAAAAGTAGAAGGCCACAGCCCAAAGCGGCGAGGTCTGACGACACTTGGGCACTGTGAACGTCCACCGACTCGGGTCTCGCGAGCGGAGCGAGCAGGGCCCGAGTCGGTGGGCGTTCACAGTGCCCAAGTGTCGTCAGGGTGAGCCGCTGGCCAAACTTTTAAGAAATGTTAGCGGTGCACAGTTAAGGTAGGAGTGAGCGAAGCGAGCTCGACTGAGCCCTTGTATTGACCTAATTAAATATTGTCAAAAGTACAGTTTGTATAAAATTCATCTTTTGTTAGACTAATTTTTTAATGATTAGTTCACAAAATAATAATTTATCATTAAGATAAAAAAATTGACCAAATTTTTTCCATTAAAATTTTATTTGTAATTAATCAAAGTATTTTGAGTTATAATTTCAAAAAAATTATAAAATTTGTTTTATTTAAATGTTTAAAATTTTTTGAGTAAAAAAATTTTGTTTTAATAAACAAAAGGCTAAAACTAAAAAAATATTTTGTTTAAAACTTAATGTTAAAAAATTTTCTATACCTGAATTTTTTTTGCAACAATATAAAGTAAATATCAACAACCTTGTTTTTAAATCCTATTGAAAAATGTAATAGTTATATTATGTAATGTTTTTTTATGTTAAATTAATACAAAACTTTTTAAAAATTTAAATTTTTAAATAGGTTTAAAAACTAAATATTGTTTTGAAAAATTACAACTCATATGTTGATTTTGACAAGTCATTTAATCTTATTCAAATGTCTACATTTTAATTGAAAACAACTAATTTGCATTTAGCTTTCATTTGTTACCTGTTCAAAAACATGAAAAATGACAGTAAGCAATGATAATTAAGAGTAAATATGCCACAAAGTTTAGTTTCTGGTAACTGTTATTGTCATTTTGATTAGTTTTTAGCATTTGCATATTATTTAATTTGTAACAAATAAATTTGAATTTATTAAACAAAAATATTTTTTACAAAATTGTCAAATAACTTTTTTTATTTGAACAGAATTCCGTTGTCAATAACTTGCACCCTCTACATCAAAATTGGATTTGTTGTTTCAAAACAAGGTCGATTGGCAAGTAATAGCAACAACAGACGAAAAAAAGAACAAGATGACGCCCGCCGCCGCCGAATTATAATGGTAAAGTTTTTTGTTTAAAAATTTTGTTAATTTATGTTTAAATTTTTATAAGTTTATTAAACAAAACAACATCAATATTATAAAATTAGTTTTTTGTGAGAAAGAAACACGTGGTGCAGTAGGTCACTACACTTTAAATATAATTTTTTAATAAACAAACGTTTAATTTTTGCAGATGATTTTAATTAAAACAAAACATTTTATTTTTTAACTATTAAAAATTTAAAAAAAATTTAAGTGTAAACACGTTTAAATCTGTCAAATTGTTTTTTATATAAAACAGCAGCAAACAAAAAGTTCAAAGTAAATTTTATTTTTATTGTAAATTGGCTGTCATTTATGTAATTTTTTGTTGCCAAAATGACAAAGATTTTTGTTAATAAAAAATTTTTTATTCACGCTAAAAATTAAAAAAGTTTGGTAATTAAAATCATGCAGTGCACAACTTTTTAATAATTTTTTTGAATGACTATCATAAATTATTTCAATACATCATTTTGCAAAACAAAACTTTTTTAAAAATTTTTTTATAAAAAATGCATTTTTTGGCATTTTATGATTACTATCCCATTTCATCTAAATTATCTTTTTATCTTTAAAAAAACTGACGCATCAATCTAGTAAAATAAAAGTCAATTTATCATATTTCAAGTTGATAAAATTAGATTATTTGGTATTGTGAGTCAGTTGGTAGCAAAAGACAGAAGAAAAGTTTGGTCCTAAAAGAGTTGAGAAAAATAAAAAAGCATTTCAATGAAAAATTTTTTAAATTAAAAACCACAAATGTAGTTGCTATAAAATATAAAACAACGTAATTTAATTTTTTTATTTTGATGAACTGATAAATAAATCTTTTGAATTTTGCAAAAAATTAAAAATATTTATTTAAAAAATGTTTTTTCAAATTTTGTTTAGGTGTAAAATGTTAAATCATTAGTTTTATTTCAATTTTATTTTAAATGATAATAAAAATTAAAAACTTGGTTTATAAATCTGTTTAAACAATTTATTAAAAATACTTGTTAAAATGAATATTGAATTTGACACAAAAGCACATTTGGAATTCAAATACATGATTTGTTTCAGAAAACAAAATCCATAAAGAAGCTTTTTTCTTTTGTTAACCTTTTGCTAAAAATGGCAAATAGTAATAAGATATTATCTTAAATTTGATTTGTTTTGCAAAAAAATGTTTTATTGATAATACATTTTTTAGTTCAAAAATTTGAATATCAAATGTCTGATAATCTTTAACACAAAAAAATAATACAAAAACTTTTATTGTTACATTTATATAAACTTTTTAAACCACATGCAAAAAAATTTTTTTATTTTTGTCCATTAATGTAATTAAGATTTATCTTTAAATGTGCACAAATGTATATCAATAATTGCACCAAAAAACAAAACAATGTGATTGAAAAAATCAGTTTGCTTGAAAACCATTTGAAATGGCAGACATAATGCGAAAACTGTAAAAAGAACAATAAATGAACTTGCAACAGACAAGATAACATTATAAATGTCTGTTTTGTAACATAAATTTTTTAATGCCAAATTTGAAATATTTATTACAAATGCAGTTTTTTAATAAACAAGAAATCAATTGTTAAGTCTAAAAAATTTCATTGTTTGGACAACTTGACTTTAATTTTTAACTTTAAAGAAAGTTGAACGTTTTAATTATAATAAATTGACTTGAGCATTTATTTTTGCTAATTGTTTGTTATTTTTTGTTTGTACTATTTACTAAAAACAGCCTAAATAGACGTATATCAGTTTTATTTTACTAATTACTTTTTTGATTTTATTACCTAGACGTTTGTACTTGGATATTGTATTTTTATACAATATATATTTGAGTATAATAAATGCATTTAAAACAGTCAAATAAAATTGGGGCAAACTAAAAAATTTTAAATTAATTATGTTTAAATTAGTTTTTGTAGATAGACCAAAAAAAATTTGTTTGTTGATTTTAACATGCACATAAATTTTTTAACAGTTATTTGTAAATAATAAAAATATTAAAATTCACGTGCACATTAATTAAAAAATTAAAAAAAATAAATTGACATTATTAAGTTTTTCAACCACTTGTCGATAATTCAACAGGTTTTTGTCAACTTAAAAACTTTTTGTTTTTGTTATTATTAACTAAACCCGCCTTCCACAAAAAATTTTAAGTTGCGGTGTCTAACAAATAGTAATGGATCTCCATTCAATTTGGTCAGCAACTAAAATCTCCGTTTTATCAGGGTCGTGTCTAGCTCGTTGGAAGAGTGCGCCAGTTTAGTCAGTCCACCGGTGTTTTTATTTTCCAACAAGCCGACGTCTATCAGGTGTTGCTTAAAAAACTTGCCAAACCAGCCGTTCAAGACTTATCAACTATCCTCATTACGTGCCTGAACCAACAAAGTTAAGACCTCTCTGTGAAAAGGAGTAGCTGCTCGAGGTCCAATGTTTCTTGAATGCTGGTGTTCTTGATGTGGTCCATCCTTGTTACATTAACAATTCTTTGAAAAAATCTTGACGGTTTGCAACTGCGATTTTATTTTTTTTGATCAGGAGCCAAGTCTCATGACTATAAATGAAACAAAATTTGTAAATGGTTCTGAAAATAAAAATAGGGCATCAGTTAATACAGTCCTCTTTCTAGACAGTGTCCAATACTTTTGCAAAACACATCTTGCAAAGTTGATCTGTTGGCTGAGCTCCTTTTCTTATTTTCTGTTACCCGTAAACAACGTTTAAAAAATTTTTTTAAAAACAATTTGTAAAAAAATAGTTTTAGTTTTTGATTTTAACTACTTTGAAATAATAAATCAACAAAAATTAAATTTTTTAAAGTTTATGTTGTTATTTTTTTACATTTTATAATTAAAAGCTTATATTTTTGTCAATCGGACACCAAATTAGGGCAACGTCTATTGACTAAGGCCTATTTGGGCAACAAACTAAAAAACTTTTTAGTTATTTTAACAATTTTTTAATTTTTTTAAATACATGGCAATATAAAATTAGTTTAATACAAACAAACTCAAAATAAAAATTTTTAAAAATAAAAGGTTTTAGTAATATTGTCGCTATGCGTGATTGATATTACAAGCACAATTTGAAAGTTTTTGACCAAATGATCTTTTTGTTTGCTTATCACAATATATACATCAATTAATAAAATTATTTTTAATACAATTATTAAATTATTATCTTAGAAAAATAATCAAAAGTATTCCGAAACAAATTAAAACGTGACAAACTAAAATATTTTTGATATTAATAAAATAGTATTTTTTGCAATTAAAAGTGTCAATTTTATAGATTAATGAGCACTTGATTAGTATTATCTTTTTCAACAACTTTATTGAATGACACATAAAAAACTGACAAAAAATTTTGCATTAAGTGTTTTTATAATTAAATTGACGTGAGGGTAACTTTGTCAACATTTAAAAAACAACAATTATTTTTTAGTTTTGCTCTCTTAACTATGTCAATCCTAAATATGTTTTAAAAATTTTTTGAAAACATAAAAAATGCGCAACAATTACTTTGTTTAAAACGTTTAAACAATACATTTTTAATAGTAAATTTAAAGTTATTTAATGTTTGTATTTACAAACAAATTAAACTAAATGTTTGAAAATGCAGCAAATTTACAAAATAATTTTAAAATTGAAACCGTTTAAAAATTTTAACATTAATTTTGAATTGCAATAATGTGTTTACAATTTTTAGTTCACAAACTTAAAACATTTACCAGTTGTAAAATAAAGTTTGTTTAACGATGCAGTTTACAAAACACTGTTTAACGATTGAAAACTTTTTACAAAATGATTTGTCAAAACATTTATAATGCAATCAACTGATTTTTTATTTTTTTTATAGTAGCATTTGAAACCAAGTTTTTCAATTTTATAAAATATGTCACAATTGCAATCAATTTAAAAAGTATTTTTTTTAAATTTTTATTGCCGTAATATTACAATCTCAATAAAAAATATCACTTTGTGTATTATGTGTAAATGAACATTTGTTTTTAAAAAAATTTAGAAATTAAACAGTCAATTTTTAGTGTAAAGATACAAAAGCAAAAATGTTGATTTAAATTTTTTTAATAATATTTTAAAAAATTTTAAACTTTGAAATGTTTGTTGTAAAAACGTGACAAAGCTAATGTTTTTGTAAAATAATTAAAATTATTGTTTTAAAACTTTGGTTACTATATTACTATCTAAAATATTATTTTAAATTCACACATTTTGTTTAAAATTAATTGCATTGAACTTAACGTTATCAAATTTTTGGTTTTTTAAAGCAAAACTCAGTCGAACTTTTTAATTTTACATGTCTCTAATAGTTTCTATATGAAACATTCATTTTACATTAAATTTATACAAATTTTAGCACCAAAAATTTTGGTTTTAATTTTAAAATAATTTTAAAGAGTTAATCTTAAGCTGTATAGAAAAATATTAATCCGAAAATTTTATATGATTTTCCAAAGTTAAAAAAATTGTTACTTTTAATTTCAACTTAAGGGGGGGCTGCGCGCAATAAACAAAATATTTTCAAATTTTTAGTTTCTTTTTCTTGTCAATAGCTTTTTCTTACCAAGATCTTTAACCCTAACGGTAACTACATCGGTATCTTAGGAAGGTGGCATGGCTTGATTGAAGGTGCCAGATGAAAAATGACTATTATCTAAACTTTGTTCGACTTCGATTTTTGAAAATAGCTTTAGTTTTTGTAAAAATTAATTTTAAAGTTTAACTTTACGAGTTTTTCATCCTAAATCTTAAATCAAAAATCGTTTAAGAAAAACTGAGATCTTTAAAAATTAATCGAAGCCGAACAAAGTTTAGATATTACTGCTATCTTTCATTTGGCACCTTCAATCAAGCCATGCCACCTTCCTATGATACCGATGTGGTTACCGTTTAGGTCAGAAAACTTAGATCGTTGCGGATGGCGGCCCATTCATCGGAGGGCCAAGCTATCAACACTAAACTGTTCTACATGATATTCTTAGCGATTTGTATTAAGTACACGTTTCATGAACATCATAGCCACCAAAAAATCAAAGTTTTAAAAAGCAGTAAAAAAGAGCGTGGTGTCCCCCCCTTAAAACAAAACAAAAACAAAACAATATTTTGCTAAAATCTTCAATACAGGGGGACTGCGCACACATAAAAATTTTTTTTGAATTTTTAGTTTCCTTTACTAGTCAACGGCATTTTTTTATCAAGCCATGCCATCTTCCATTTTGCCGGAAAGTGTACCGTAGTGTTCATAAAACGTAAATCCTTGCTGATGGCGACCCAGTCATTGGATGACCAAGTTATTTACATAAAATTTTTTGAATTTTGATTTTGAAGTGGCTATGAGGTTAATGAAAAATGTGATTAATACAAGTTATTAAGGATTTTATGTGGAGCAGTTTTAAAATGTGGTACACTTTTTGGCAAAATGAACATTAGCATAGTTTGATCAAAAGTGCTAAATGAAAAGTATCAACTAAATCTAAAACATATTTATTTTCAATTAACTTTCAAATGATTTTAAAAAACAAGTAAAGCTAAATCCACAAATTGAAAAAATTTAAGTTTTAAATTTAGTTACACGGTGAACAGATTTTACTCAAAAAAAGTTTCCATTGCTGAATTTGGTATTGTTGGAAAGGTAAAATTGAGCTGAGTACAATGGTTTAGGCCGCTTATTTTTCCTTGCCCCGGGGTTTCCGGTTCCGGTCAAAAGGAGTTTAACCGTACGAAAAATCATAAAAAAATTTTTGATTAGTTTTTACTAAACTTAACCTGGTAAAATTAACTAGAAAGGTGTTTCTATTTAATAAAAATAAGATTGCTTTAATTTGATAACAATTACAAAAAAAGTAATTAAAACTGATTAAAAGTAAAATTATACAAATTTTAGCAGTGCTTTTAAAGTGTTGTAAAAAATGTTTCCATCCAAGTTAGACATTTAGTAAATAGTTTTTCTGTACGGGGAGTTTATTTCTGGCAGTTAAAAAATTTTAGCAGGTCCGGAAGTAGAACTTCTTTTTTGGAGTTTTTTACTTCCGGTTCGGATTTTGTTGAAAAAAATATATGTTAAAGCCCTATTATAAAAAATAACAATCCGTTTTTTATTTTTTTAAAATCGGACAAGTACAAGTGCTAAAACAAATTATCAAAAAAAGGAGTTTTATTGAGTTTTAATAAACTTTAAAAATTTTTAAAAAGTGTTTTTAATGATATTTTTGTGCTTAAAACTTTGGTTTTATATGTTAATTAACACAAACTATTTTATTTTTTGTATGATTAAGTTTTTCTTTAACCGGAAAGAGGAGTTCTTTTTTAGGAGTTTAACTTCCGGCAACAAAATTTAAGTTTAAAAGTTAAAATTATGTTTTCTAAGATAAATAACATATAAAACCAATATTTTTAACAAAAAAATATCATTAAAAACATTTTTTAAAAATTTTTAAAGTTTATTAAAACTCAATAAAACTCCTTTTTTTGATAATTTGTTTTAGCACTTGTACTTGTCCAATTTTAAAAAAATAAAAAACGGATTGTTATTTTTTATAATAGGGCTTTAACATATATTTTTTTCAACAAAATCCGAACCGGAAGTAAAAAACTCCAAAAAAGAAGTTCTACTTCCGGACCTGCTAAAATTTTTTAACTGCCAGAAATAAACTCCCCGTACAGAAAAACTATTTACTAAATGTCTAGCTTGGATAGAAACATTTTTTACAGCACTTAAAAAGCACTGCTAAAATTTGTATAATTTTACTTTTAATCAGTTTTAATTACTTTTTTTGTAATTGTTATCAAATTAAAGCAATCTTATTTTTATTAAATAAAAACACCTTTCTAGTTAATTTTATCAAGTTAAATTTAGTAAAAACTAATCAAAAAATTTTTTTATGATTTTTTGTACGGTTAAACTCCTTTTGACCGGAACCGGAAACCCCAGGGCAAGGAAAAATAAATGACTTAAACCATTGTACTCAGCTCAATTTTACCTTTCCGACGATACCAAATTCAGCGATGGAA
Source organism: Tyrophagus putrescentiae (assembly GCA_024499935.1). NCBI lineage: Eukaryota > Metazoa > Arthropoda > Arachnida > Sarcoptiformes > Acaridae > Tyrophagus > Tyrophagus putrescentiae. Next base: position 196,043 of record JAMZRA010000001.1, read on the forward strand.
ACTTTTTTTGAGTAAAATCTGTTCACCGTGTTATTACCTTTCATTTAACATTTTTAATCAAACCATGCTAATTTTTAGGTTGTCAAATGCGGTTAACTAGTAAAAAACCAAAAATTTAAAAAAATTGCATGTGCGCAAAGTCTCTTCTTAAATGTTTGAACAACCACTACTTGCATTTATTTTAAAAACTTAAATGTTTTCTAATGTTGAATTATTTAAAACATTTAAACTAGCTAGCTAACTGCCTATGGAGCTGCTAATATACGCAATTTGTTAATTAGTTATTTGTTTTATAATAAAAACTGTTGCAAATTTTTATTATTGCATGCTTAAGGTACGACACAAAAGCAAACGGCTGTGTTTCTCTCAATGTATTCTCCTAAAAAATATTTACAAAAACACAGTTTACAAATTCTAAAGCTAAAATTGTGATCTTGATTTTAAATTGAAGGGAATGATTAATTAGAGAAAAACCTTAACAAAAATTGTAAATTTTGCTCTAATTTGTTTTAATTGCGACGTGCGTGTAGAAAAATTGTGTGTTTAAACATTTTTATACAAAAAAATTATTTGTATTTAAAAATTTTTATGTTTTAAAAAAATGTTATAAAAATATGTTATGAGCAACAAAATAATAATAAAAGTAATTGTATAAATTAAATAATTATAAACATGAAATGTGGACAGTTTAAGTAAAACTTTCAAACAAAACAAACGGTAATACCCCTAGGCGTTAAATGACCAAACTAAAAAAATATTTTTGCATAAATGACTGCTTTACAAATTGCAGAAATATTTGCAACAATAACAAAAATATATGAATTGCATAAAATGTAAAATAAAATGAAAGTGGCAGAGTGTTGATATAGTGATAATGTAACAAACACCTTGCAATTTATTCATGGCAACATGCAATTGAAACAGGATAAAAATTATGACAAAAGTGACGGCTTTATACGTTTGACATTATTTATTGATAGTGAAAAATAGTACAGCTTAACAAAAATGTATAAAATTTTTAAATATTTTAAATGTGTATATAGTGTTTTTTTGTTATGTTTCAATGATGCTAAATATGCAAATTTAAATTTAATTTAAAATAATGGTCAAAAGTGCAAAAATGTTTTGTTTGTCTCATTTTTGTTTGACCATAACAAGTAATCCTTTCAAAATAAAAAAATCATTTTGCACTTTAAACTGTAAACTTATCAAACATATTTTAAAAAATTACATACTTGTTTTGTAATTTGTAAATATATTTTGTTTTTTAAATGCATAAACTTATATAAATGTTAGTTTAAACTAAAAAAAGCTTACAGTTGCAATTGTTTTTTTAACCAAAATAAACATAAAAATATTAAAGTTTTTAATATTTTTAAACAATATTTCTCAATGCGGTTTAAACAAAATGTTTTTGCAAAATAATCTATAAATCAAATTTTTTAAATTGTATTTACTTAAAAAAATTAAATTATATTATTACTTTAACTAAGTTTTTTACAAGAGTTTTTTAATTAAAAAATTAACAAACTCTACAAATTTTATAAATGTAAAAAAATCAGAATGTTTTTACAGTTTAATGTTGCTACTAGTTTTGCGTTAAAATCTAACAAACTTGTAAAAAAGTACCTCATTAGTAATGTAAATTGGTTAATACTGGTAAAACACAAAAAAGCAATAGACAAATTGTGAGTAGGAGTGTTTATGTAATTTAGCAAAAGCTTTTGTATTGCTTTAAAAATGAAAAGCAAATAAATTAGTTTAAACTTTGTTTCCAGCTAATTGTCGGTAGTATTTGCAACGTTAATTTAAAGCCATTTGGACACTTTTGATTAGCGTTTAAGGGGGGACAACGTAAAGAACAAATATTTTTGAATTTTTAGCTTTCTTTACTAGTTAAGGGGGGACTGCGGCAACATAAAATATTTTCGAATTTTTTAGTTTCTCATTCATGCCAATAGCTTTTTTTGCTAAGATCTTTAAACCTAACGGTAACCAGATCGCAGAAGCATGATCGGAAACTCACAAAAAATATTTTAAAAAACCAAATTAAAGCTAAAAGTTTATTCTTAAGATTGGCAGGACCAGATTTTTAAGTTTTATTTTTTTTCTTATTTAAAAAATTTTTCAAAATTACAAAACGTTAAATTTGTGTATTTTTTTATCTAAAATCTTAAATTAAAAATCAGAAACGGAAAACCAGGATCACTTAAAATTAATATAGCCCTGCCAATCTTTAGTTTTAGTCGTCATCTTTCGTTTGGCACCTTCAATTTAGCCATGCCACCTTCCTATGATACCGATCTGGTTACCGTTTTGGTCAGAAAATTGGTGTCGTTACCGACAACGACCCAGTCATCGTAGGGCTAAGCTATCAACACTAAACTGTTCTACATGATAGTCTTAGCAATTCGTATTGAGTACATGTTTCATGAACATCATAACCACCCCGAAATCAAAATTCGAAAAAGCAGTCAAAAAGTGCGCGGTGTCCCCCTTTAATGTCATTTTGACCAATATCTTTACACCGAACGGTGCACTTTCTAGCAACATGGAAATCGGCATGGCATAACCAAATGTTCTCAATCCGCCTTTGGGTTTTTAAGGTGCATTATGTAGCTGAAGTACTTGTCGGAGAGGGATTTTGTGATGAGCGACAGTGCGCTCTACTTGTCCACCTCAAACTTTTCATCCGGTTTCTTTCCGGTGGAAAGGCTAGCCGTTGGCTCTTGACTTCCGTCGATGATGCTCCACAACTTGCGCTTTTTGAGCTCGATAGTGACGGAGTATTTCCATCGGTTGTAGTTATCTCCGGCGAGTGTCACCTCATTTTCGGTGTTCAACTTCGTGTGACTTAAGTTGGCGCGGAAGAGTGCTGGGCCCATAACCTGTTGTGGTGTTGGTGGACGGAGAGGTAGCAGAGTGAGCAAGACACGTATTGGGAAGATGAGGTTTTAGTTTTAATGGGTGCTAGTTGTGTTATAAAATGGTGGGTGCTAGTCTTGTAGACGCTGTACCCTATTGTTAGTGCGTGTAGATCGGTATTTCGAATACCTCAACAATATACAAACAAGCAACGTAATTTTAAATTTTAAAAACCACGTCATTAGCAACCTATGGGCCGCTACTTTAGTCAATTTTATTTAAAATAATTTTAATAACATTTTTGCTAAAAAACTCTAAACGTTTTATCAAAATCATTAAAATTTTTATTGAGTTGCTGCCAGAAATTTTGTATTGTTTTAAACGACGTGTTAGTTTTAAAATTATTAAATTTTTAAAAAAATTAATAAACAAAAAAAATTAATAAATTTATTAATTTATTTAACAAAAAATTTAGCATTTATTTTATAAATATTTTTAAAATTTAAATTAATAAATGTTATTTTTTACAGCTTGCAATGGTTGTGTTGGTGTTTGCCCTTTGTTGGTTTCCTTTAAATCTTTATCATATTCTTGGTAATGTATTTTAAAAAAGTAAAAATAAATTTACAATCAAATCTGTTTTTGAAAATTACAGTGGATTTTCGTGTGGTCAAACCCAACTTTAATGTGTTTCTTGTTTGTCACTGGATTGCCATGTCTTCGGTTTGTTACAACGTAAGTGTTAAAATTTGCAAATTTTACGTTTAAAATATCAAATCAAAAATAGTAACTTATTAATAAATGGAATAAAGATTAAATATTAAATATTTTATTTGATAAATGTTAACAGTGAAATATCTTGCCGCCTTAATGAATAAAGCAATAAAGATTTCAATAATCAAAAATCATTCCTGTAAATAAAATGAAAACAAAATTTAAATATAGATTGATGTTTTCAAGAACGAAAATTTATAGTAACAAAATAAACTTAAAACTTTTATCGTTTTCTAGCAATGTAAATATAAATTTAAAATCCCAATTTATAATTGGCCTAATATTTGTTTTATTTTAAATATTTTAAAAACAATTTAAAAAAATGTATTTAAGTAAAATAAACAAATATTTAATTTGAAAAACAAAAATTTACAAAGTATACTAGCATAGTGACTGGTCTTTTTAAATTTTTATCTACAATTTCTATAAACAAACGTGTTTAACAACAAAATGATGCATTCAGTTTTAACAATAAGACAGTAGTATTAAAATAAATAATGAAAAAACAAAAGTCAACTGTAAAAAAGCAAATGTTGCTGTTCTATCAATAAAAATCACTGAAATGAAGTATAAACAAATCAGTCCGTAAAACAAAACACAATTTTGTTTTTGTTTTTATCAGTTTTTTTAAAGTTTTTGACAAGTTATGAATCGTATTTGTAAAATTCTACTGATTATATTTTAAAATAAA
>JAMZRA010000001.1:200872-218502 GCA_024499935.1 Tyrophagus putrescentiae
TTATCATATACACAAAAGACTCTCTGTTTAGTGCAGCCTTCAAATGCACACACACACTGGAAACATATGGCACACTCTCAAATGCACAGACTGCGCTAAAAGTTTAGTCTTAGCTTTTGTTTAACACTGTTCAAAAGATACCAGTTTTCTAGCACACAAATCCAACGACGACGAGGACAAAAAATGAGCACACCCAATGGAAGTAATACAACAAAAAGAAAAAACAACTAAGGATGGCTTAGGCAAACTAATCAATCTGAAGCTGGATTAAAACCTGGCATCTGCCTATCATGCGACTAAATGAATCACATGCTAAAAAACTTCTATACTTTTCTGGGCTTGCCCTGTTTTGAAACAGCACAAAATTGCCTGATGGCAAACAGTAAAAATTTTGTTAGTTCCAAATCATTTGCAAATTTTTCTGACTGCCATTATTGACAGTTGTTTCTTAAACTCATTTTTAGTAAAGAAAAAGTTTCTGAATTTAAGGGTAATCCATTTCAATCAATTAACTGCAAATAGACTCAACATTGACTGAAATGCCAGTTTCCGCTTTTTTTGATTGAAAACAGACTACTAGCCAAACACCCTTCAAACAAAGCTGAGCACTACTTTTTGTTATTGACGATCAACTCAGTACATGCTTGACTAGAAACAGAAAAAATGAAAGTTTGCTCCTGTTTCTTCCCCCTTTGAAATGAGTGTTGCCATACACGTGGTTTCATGTGAAGTTTGTCGATAATAGATGCAAATTGGTTAATAATGGTATGCTGGTTCATGTCGGAAAGGGGAGGGTAGAGAAAAGGCAAGAGTAGACTGCAAACAGGAACCAGTTCTTGTACCAGCACAAAGTTCAGCACTGTGTGAAAAAATCCAAGTTTTGCCTTTTGATTGTTGGTGACAGAATGGTGCGTACATATGGCAATACTCAAGGGAGCAACTTGCACCAAGAAACGCAAACTGTACGACAAGAGCGATCTCTCTTTCTCTCCTTTTCTTTCCATGCTCCTGGGTCGATGTTTTAATTAATAAATCACAAACTCCAAAAATGGCTAAAAACGTGAGGCAACAACTGCCTAGCATTGAAACTTTTAATTAAATTACCGATTTCAGAGTAATTCACCAACTTTTGCTTAACGTCAAATGAAGTGTGCTTCTTTCTCAGTGTTTGTGTGTGCGTGCGTTTGAAAGTGTTGTAAGGGCCCCCAAATATCTATTAGCTAGTAGGTGCCCAAGTGGGCAACAATTGGACAGTGTTTGGACCTGATAACGATAACAAACAGTGGTCCTTGACGCGTTCTCTGCTGCACTTCTCCTGGATCGGTGAGTAAGCATCGTTTTATCGTTTCATTTAGCGCATTGAACGGGCAATCAAGTGACCAACAAGATAAATGGAAAAAAGAATGTCCATTTATCATATATTGAGAGGAAAACGGCAATGGTTATCAGGAAAGGGGAAGGAAGGAAGCCTGAAATGGTTTGCATGCTCTCTGATCAGTAGTCGGGGGTATGTGTGCGCAATTGAACTGGTGGCAAGTGACCTTACTTTGTCAGTTGACTACTCTTTTTTAGACACACTGTGCAAAATTTTTCCTTTTACAAAATTTTAAAGTTACTTGTTTTGGTTTGTGCCTAGCTTTACGCTTTTCTGCTTCTGAACATGAAAGATAATTTGCATTTTCAGTAGCCAAGCAAAAAAGACAATTTTGTGCATTTTTGAGCAAACAAAGACAACAAATTTGGAGCGCTTTAATCAAATTTAAAATGACACAATAGACAGACGATGGTTGCGTTCATTCACTTTGTGCGCAGTTCTGCTCGGCAGAGTTTGGTCAAAAGTGAAAATTCACTGACAAGAGAAAACAACAGCAGCAGTTGCTGTAGTCAACAGAAATTGCTTCGCAGTACAAAGACGAAAAAGATAAAGATAAAGAAGACACAAATTGAAAACAGATTTAATTACTCATTCTATCAACTGATGATGAAAAAAAACATAGAAGGGTAAAGTTTCAATCGTGTTCTACAATGTACTACACATTCACAATTGCTTGTCATTGTGTGCGTGTGTTCAACTAAAAAACGACAAAAGTTTAAAAATAAAAAATTTAGTATGACTTTGAAACATGCTCAAAGTTAATGGATAAAATTTTCAAAACACAAAAATAAAAAAATTTTGAGAAACTGGCATTGTACAATGTCTTGACGTCTAAGGATTAAAAACCAAACTAGACGATGTCAAGCGGCAGCGACTAAAATTTTTTGCAAGTTTAGTACTTTTTAGGAAATAAATTCGCACACGGCCACCCAACTGTTAATTTAAGGGCACAAATAAATTACGCATTAATAATGTTAACAAATTGAATACACAACTAAAAAAAGTAAATTTTTTAATTGAATTAAATTGCACAGTTAAACTGATAGAAAATTTGATTTTAACAAAAAAGTTACACCCTACAAAGATGCTTAACGAGTTTTTAGAAAAAGTAGTAATTTGTATAAGCTGCATTAATGTTAATACTAGAGTTGCCCAATTTGAACACACACAAAAGTAACACTGAGGTGATTTATCCTTTTTTCAATTTACCGCAATGAAAATCAAGTAATGCAGTTTTCACAAAAACTAAAATTAACTATTATTAAGTTTTTTAACTACGAGTTTTTATTTGAAAAATGGCATGCAATATCTGCTAATTAACACGTTCCACAAATACGTTACTTTAAAAGTAATAAATAACATTTTTATTTAGAAATTTAAATGTTTTCAAATGTTAATAAAAATGATGACGTTAAAGTTGAAAGTAAAGACAACAGATGAGATATTTTGAAGCATATTTTAACAGTGTTGCAGTTAGAAAAACAAAATAAAAACGGCTCATCTTCTTTCAGAATACGACATCTGTTGCCAACAACAGCTTGAATTGTTTTAGATGATGCAAAATAAAATTACAAAAACATAACATAACATAACAAAAAATGTAAATCAGATGTTTGTACAGTTTATGCTTTGGTTAAAAACAATTTTCATATTTGTTTAATATAATTTATTTTGAAACTAAACTTTTTTGCAAGAAAGTATACGTTGAAATGCACGGCGAAAGTCGCGATTGAAACCACAGTAGATTAGAGGGTTGAGAGCTGAGTTTATGTACCTGTGTTGTGATAGTAGCAAAAAGTTGATGAAGTTAAAAAATAATAAATTTACATAGTATTTTTTGCACAGCTAAACAAACATCAAAACTGTAAGCAAAACTAACAAATAACAAAAACACTTACCCAAGCCATGTGATAAAGTTTTCCACTTCGTGAGGCATAGAGCAGGAATCACAAATTAAAGGTTTCAGGTAGTAGATGAAAAAGGGTGCCCTGAATTAAATTGATAGATTAAAATTGAGTTGTTTGCTTTACTTTAATTTTTATAGTCAATAAAATAAATTGAGGTTAACTACTTTTTACTTTTTAATTCAACAACAGCAATTCAAATTTTAATAAGAAAGCCTGAGGACACAGCACTTTTTTTTGTTTGATAGATGTTTTAACACTGAGTTGTAAAAAGTAGCAGAGACCTTTTTGAACAAAAACAAATTCGTTTTTATGATTAATCGTGATAATTTAAGATTTCAAACACTCCTAAAACTTTTTTTTACAAAAAAATACTGGCAATAGCGGTAAAAAAGAAAGAGAAAAGGAAAAAAGGAAAAGGATAAAGAAGTGAAACAATTAAATTAACGACCCACAATTTAAAATGGCACTAATTTATTTATTTATTCAAATTAGCTGACACATTGGGCGACAGGGAGGTACAGCGACAGTCTGAGAAAGGAGGAAAACCGCAACTGGCACTTGAGAAAAAGGAACCAAGAAATAAAAAAGAATAGGACCCGGGTTTGGCAGCAGTAGCCGCAGCATCAACAGCAACAGCAAGTGTACAAGTGCAAGTAATACAAATAGAAAATAAATAATAAATGACCGTAAAGTTGGCAAACAGCAGAGGAGCAATCAAGCACACACACACAGACACAAACAGACAAACGGACAAACTAGGCTCGACGAATGTCAGCAGTGGTGGCTGTGGTGATGGTGTGTGTAAATAAGCAACAACAGTAGCAGTCAAAAAGGAAGCAAGCTTTGCAAAAGGAGAAAAAAGAAAGAAGAAAGACTGCGCCGCCTGTGTTTGCCACATTTTTTTATTTCTATGGACACACACACATTGCACCCAATTGGAATTAGAATTAGAATGAGCCTGGTCATGAATTAGCTCACTCACTCATTTACAGTGCTGCTGTACTGAAGTTGAAAGAAGTGGCCTCCTTCTCAATGAATGAAATTTCGCCACAACTCATCGGCCTGGGACGGATTCTGCTCTAATGTCACAGTCGTGGAAATAGGGAGAGTGACAAAATCACAACAACAATGTTGCAACTGAACACAAATTTGCAGTTGCCGCTACCGCAACTGTTTTCTTTTCCCTGCTGATTGAATCCAAACGGCAAGAAATTGAAATGCAAATTCGGTGCATACATGCCTTGATAACTGCTTCATTTCCTTGCACAATCATAGTAAAAGTGTGAAAGAGAGGTGAACGAGGTGACAAATCACGTGAATTGCAAATGAGTGATAACTTTTAGGCAAATGTGTCAGTGCAGCGTCAACTAAGATTTCCAATTTCAATAGTGATGCATTAGATGCTGAAACAACTGAAATAATCAGTTTTCTTTTGCTTTAATTTTTTCTAAACATTTTTATTTTTTCAAATTTTTAACAACAACAAAAAATAAACTAAAGTTTTACAGTTTCCACTTAGCAAAAATGATGAACTGCAGAGGTAATTAAAGTTATGATCAATTTTAGACATTGAAAGTCTGTCTGCCATTAGTTAATTACCAAAGTAAGTAGTTGATGGAGTTGTATTTTGTGATTCGACCGTCATGGTTTAATAATAAACAGTCATCAACCTTTAAAAGAGCATCCATCATGTTTATGTTCAAGACATTCACCGTTTTGCCATTCAGTTGTCCATCTGAGATGCTCAATCACCGCACACTGTCTGCACGTCTGGCAATTGCAGCTGACCGCAACAGGCACTGCTCATTGGCACATTGGTGCTCTAAGCAATTCCAAGCAACTTTCCTCAATTGTATTATTCACTGCTGCTTATTCCTGTCTGTTTATTAGCGAGCTACCAGTGCAGCAAAAGTATAAAAAACAGGAATAGCCAAACAGAATGGAAGAGCAGTAATAGCAACAATAAATGGCACTGCAGCACAATGACCAGGCTGAAGAATTCCATTTCATTCCACTTGGCTGTGAGCACGTCTTATTAGGACAATGAGACAATGAAATGCGATGCAGTGCAGTGAAGCTGTAGCGTTCAAGTGACAGTTGGTCTGTGTTTGTGTGAGCTTTGCTTGGGTGAAAATTAATCGGCACCAAATGACATGACAGACAGAGCACTGAGTGCGAGAACATGGCCAATATGGACATGGCTATGGCATGCCACTAGTGAACACACAACATCCATCTTAGTTTGATGATGCACAGAACCGATGAAACATTAATCATCGCCAGTCATTTGCGGCGCGCTGAATGAGTAAGGAAAGAAAGCACAGAGATTGAGAGGGCCAATGAGCGTAAGAGTAGATTGGAAGTATCTGCCGCTCCACTAGTAGTGGTGCTCTACTGCCTTTCTATTAGCCTCAGCAGTAGCTGCAAGACGACGAGAAGAAATGACGATGCTGGAGACATGAGGCCATTTATCTGCTGGCAAACGAAGCACAAACGACAACGGGCACTGATAATTAGAACGTTCACATGTGTGTGTGTGTGGTCTTGTGACCCACTGTGCGTCTTTTTTTCTCTCACTTCTCAATCTGGACACACCGAAGAGAACAGGAAAAGCTGAACAGCAAAGAAAATTGCTCTTTTTCTTCTTTTTGCTGTTGCTAAGAAGCTCCGCTGGGGATTTAACAGTAGTTAGTATTCAGCTATTATTCAGCTCGTCATCATCATCATCAGCAGCAACGTAGAGCCTAAAACTTGTTTTCTGTTTAAACGTTGAGACGGGCAGGTAGTTAGAAGCTTTAAATTGGAATGCACTCAAATTCTTTTTTCCCCTTCTATGCCACCCTTGAGGGTCACTTAATTAGCTAAATTATAATGATCGTTTATGCTCTACTTTAGACAGTAAAAAGAAAAACTTTTTCCTGTCATTTCTGTTTTCTATTAATCATCATCATCATTCAACATTGCTGCACATTTTCTCAGCAGATGCTAATTAGCAAATTAGTTCCCATAAACGGCAGCTGCACAGTGTTTACGTCATTGAATAGTCTGGTAATAGGCAAATGTCGTCGTCATCAAAGGGCTAACTTGGCAATCCAGTGCAGCTAAACATAGGCACCGATTTAATTTGATGAGATGCCTACCAGCAGTTCTATTCAATTAACTGTGTCCAATTAAACGGAGGCAGTAATTAGCAGCAGCCTACTGCTAAAAACAGCAGCATCAGCTACATCAGGTAATGTAATAGGGTATATCAAATGCAAAAACTAAAAACTGCACTTACCAGCAGGCAACGAAGACACCCATTACGATGCCAAGAATTCGAGTAGCTCGCCGCTCTCTGGACAGTGAAATCTTCTGTCGCTCTTCCCACATCTTCTTCACTGAAATCGTCTGCCCGGGGGCGGTGGGAGTGGAGGAGTTGGCGCTGGTCGAGGGAATGTTGATGATCGTCTTTGAGAGGCAGCTCATCGCCGTCGTAGTGATCGCATTTGAGGAGCTCAGTTCAGGACGGCTCATGTTGGACACCGAGGCAATGCTGCCCGTCTGGTAGGGCACTAGCGTCGTCGAGGTGGTCGCCGTTGGAGAGAGAAGAGAGACGGGAGAGTTGACACTGGGAATGCAGATGTGTCCACCGCCACTTTTGTCGCAGTTGTTGTTGTTACTGCTGTTGCTGCTTTTAACAAGGCCATTGATTTCGTTGCTGTTTCGTTGCACATCCTCACCGGCGGCAGTAAACGGCTTTTGGTCACTTGGTGAGCCGGCAAGTTCTACCTGAGTTGTCTGGAAGAAAAAAAACAAAAAAGTTAGCACATTTGTTAAGTCTTTTATGAGCAGAAACAATAAAAATAGTTGTGAAAAAAGTAACACACAGGGTAACTCAATACCATTCAGTTTTTTTAACACAACAGAACATTCTTCTGAAAAATAATTATTATTACAAGCAAGTGAGCAGAAGCATTGTGCTCATTTCTATCTCCATCTTTACACACAACAAAAGCTTCCTATCTCAGTCAGTAGTTGGTAAGTCAGTAGGTCTCTGTCTGTGTGTGTGCTTTGAAAACCGATAGCATTGTGCAACAGACGAATTGTGCTGAACACATTTGCTTTGTTTGCCGCCACTATTAGAAGTGCAACAAAGTGCGGCAGACAACAGTGATGATTGATTCAAAGTGGCAGGTCCTGTAGAGGAACAGCGTCAGGGAGTGAACAAACGACGAACGAACGCTCAAACAACGCTCAACGCATCGACAGGGAAAGAAGTGTGCCGCTTTTTAATTAAAACCGACATTGCGCCCATGAGAAAAATGAAGGCAAAAAGAGAGAGAGAGAGAGAGAGAGAGAGAGAGAGAGAGAAGGAGAAGCCCAGCACAAGGACGCCTAATTGAATCTACTGCTGCACTATTAAGTGTGTCTGTGTGTTTGCTCCAGCCTCTGCGGGCTTTATATTTTTGGGCGTTGGATTAAGTTTCGGCGTCTATGTGTGTGTGTGCGATGTGTGCTCAGAGTTCAGAGTAAAAACGATACAAACAGCAAGAAAAGCGGCGAAAAAGTAAAGCTCAACTCATTAGCGAAACCACGCACAGTACCGCAAAAAAAGTTTGTGTGTGTGAGAATGAGAGGAGATGAGCACTGAGAAGAAGGAGAAGAAGAAGATGAAAACTGCAACACAGGCAACTGAACAGAGGGAGAGGGCGCAATTATGTAAGTGGGAACCTCCACACTGCCAAACAGCCGAGCTTCACCAGCTGAACCATTATCCGCTGTGAATGTGTGTGTGTGTGTGCATGTGCCAACAATTTTGAAACTGCTTTCAAAAAAATACATAAAGAAGGAAAAACTGCTGAAAACATACAGTGCGCACAGTGATAAATCGTAGCAGGCTGGGCAGTAGAGGAAGACTAAAGTATCTGCCACTTGACAAACTCTCTGTCAATAGTCGCTGATGATAACACACAAGCACTGGCTCACTGTTCAGTGTATGTGTTTGCCAAGTCCATTGTTAGCGCAAGTTTAAATTGCATAAAATTAAAATTTTGCAATGTAATGTAGCAGTTTAGCTATTGCTTGCGCGATAAGATAAGTGAGCGCAATATTATGTTTCTGAATTAAATGTGAATAACTTTTCAAACAAAAACCAGGAATTCTTAAAAGTGGGCGCCGGTCAAAATCTCGCGGCAAAAATCTCGCGGCAAAAATCTCGCGGCAAAAATCTCGAAAGCAAAAATCTCGCGTGGCAAAAATCTCGCGTGTCCAAAATCTCGAATTTGTTTTTATTTTATTTATGTTAGTTAAAGTTTTTAACACAAGCTATAACTCAAAAGTAAACTTTGCAGTTCAAAAGTACTATTTTTACTTTTTTTCGTAATGGTTAATCACCAAAACAAGATGCTCAATACTTGTGTCAAAACTTAGAATTTAGCGCATATTGCTTAAATGTTGTTTCTTTTGCTAAATTGATTGATTAAAATGAAAAACACACATTTTAAACTGCCAATGGGAACATCACATTGAAGGCATTAAGAACTGCAAGTTCAAAATTTGCCATTAAGTTTGTCGGATTCAGACTTGGCTTGAGTGATTTATCAGCAATAACTAATTTTAAGTAAGTTTCTTGTGATTTAATTGGCAAAAAAGCGAAAACAAGGGGCACAGTGATACTGCCGTTAACTGCATGCAAATTAGAAATAGTATGCCTTTCATTTTTTGCTTTCGCCTTATTTTTTTAGGGGCGATTTATTAGGAAGCGCCCCTTTAGAAGCTTGACTAACATTAGCAATCGTATTTGCAATTAATATTGTTTATTACTTTTCGGGTTTGAATTTCTTGAGCATCAGGACCATGCAAATGTGCAGATTATATTATTTAAACTATTGTGAGTAAATAAAATTTTTTTTCGAGATTTTTGACGCGCGAGATTTTTGCTTTTCGAGATTTTTGCTTTCGAGATTTTTGCCGCGAGATTTTTGCCGCGAGATTTTTGCCGCGAGATTTTGACCCTTCCCCCTTAAAAGTATTTCTACTGTTTAAAAAACTAGTTTGTTTGTGTTCTCAAAACTAGTTTTCAATAAACAAAAAATAGAGCAAAAAAAGCAGAATTTTGCAAGAAGGAATGGCCAAAATGCAATAGAATAAGTAGAGAAAGGATAAAGAGCAATAGAAAATAAAACCACCAACCAACTAGAAGTATAGTAAAACTATTATTATACGCATAAACATAGACAATCGATGTCACCAGTAGACAGTTAGGCAAATAGAGATGAGCTAAAAACGACGACAGCAAAAAATGCAATGCGGCAAAGTTCGCCTTCGGGCGCGGTTGGTTGGTTGGTTGGTTGGCTGATTTGATGGTGCTAAAGCAAAGTGGCAATGCTTGCTTTCTCATTTTGCCTAACTGCACCCCAATCTCCTCTTTTTACTCCGCTGAGATTTAGCTTTGTTGCAAGAGCACATTTTCTCTCGGCCAGCTGCAGCCACAGAGCAAATCAGCTGCTCATTAATTGGCAATCAGGCCGGTGATTGCACGCGCCCCTCTATTTAGCAAGAACAAAATGGAGGCAAAACTGTACACAGTGTACACAAAAACACATACAAACAAACCCTGATGGCTGCCAATAAGTTGCGAAAGAAGAAGCAACGCCACCAAAACTGCAGCCCAAATTGTAGACGATTACGGCGGAAATAGTAGTAAATAGTAAATAGTTAAAAAACAGTGGCAATCACAGTCGCACAAACATTAAAACTTTTTTACTTTTTTTCTCTCACATTTACACAGACAGAGCACATGTGTGTTGTTGATACTGGACAACGATTACGGCGAAATTTGTCTTATGAGTATCTACTGGCGACAATTTCAGCAAAAAGTGAAACAGATTGCTGGTGCATTGAGTGCAAGAGGACACTTCTAAACAAAAGCACCTTTTTAATTTTTTAAGTGTGACCTCAGATGATTGTATAGGGTTCAAGTTAAAAACATTGCAATTTAAAAAGAATATTTTATTTTTTTTCATGAATGGGCTTTGGATCAAGCTTCAATTAATTTGATCTTAAAAATCAATCTAAATGAAAATTGAATGTAAATAAGTTATCTATTTTTAAATGTGGGTAAAACGTGTAATCATAATTCCATCATCACTTACAAGTGTTTTGCCTGAAATTATGGACACACACTAACTAAAAACCAAGAAATAAGTCAATATTGAGAGCAAACGGCAAAATTTTTGTTTTTTATTTCTCTTTTGCTGGCACTAGACGTCTCTTCAATACCAAGTGGGACTACTTGTAGTTGTTCTACTATTTCCTAGCGCTACTTGCGGTAATTGATTGAGCAGAAATGTGCCGTCTGCTGAGAATCAATTGGCAATATTGGTTTGTAAGAATAGGTCTTACGGATGAAGGGCACTCACCCATTCACTTAACACATCGTCAAACGAGATAAACGTGCACAAACTAAACAATCAATTGACTTTTTTTATTTTTTAATTCATTTTTACAGTTAGTACTAATCTGATAAGCAAGTATACAAGTTTTTTTTATAAAACCCTTTAGAGTTTTCAAACAATACACTTTTTTAACTAATACTTTTTTACCAAACGCTCTTATTGGTTAGATGCAAAGAAAATTACATCAGAAAAAGTAAGTACAGTGAAATCGAATTATGGGAAACAGGCAAACAACAAACTACAATAGACTAATAGTTTCAAAGTAATTGCTGGTCATTGCTCTACACTGCTGCCATAATAAATCAGATATGTGTAGAGTAGAGATCGGGCGGCGATCTGCTAGGGCTGCTGTGTCCTTCTGAGTCGTGAGGTTGAAGATTGTGCAGCGGTCAATTGTTCGGTCAATGTCCTCAAGTGGCAAAACGCAAGTCAACTAGTCATGCCGAGTTGTGAAGTTGAGTAGAGTCTATGGACTGCGTGGGCTGCTAGTCCTACTGTCTTGTAAAGTTGAAGTCGTTCTGTGGCCGGCGAATGTCTCTTATCATGCCAGTTTGTGAAGTTCAGTTAGTGCAACGGCGGCGTCAGCAACTGTCCCTCTGGTTCGTAGTGCTCAATCTTCGTCTTCTTGCAATAGCTTCCTCTTCAGCGTCGGTGCTGGTCTGGTCTGGTCAGTTCTTCAACACTGCTACACGGTGTGTCGATAAAGATGAATGTAGCACGAGAGAATCACTCCGTAGAATAGCTCAAAGAATCAATTATACTAAACTTTATTAGAAATAACTAGGTCAAAGTCAATCAAAATCAATCTGTCTGTGTGTCACAAAGTTGGCGTCGTAGTCAATGTCGTAGTCAAAGTCGTAGTCAAAGTCGTAGTCAAAGTCAGCAACTTAGCTTCAGATTTAGCTTCAATTCTCAACGGTCTTCTTCAGCTGTCTGATTCTCAACTGTCTGGGTGACAACTGCTCGGCTGGCAACTGTCTGGCTGGCAACTGCTTTGCTGGCAACTGTCTGGCTCTTTCAGCGCTGGTGTCTGCTATTATACTTCGGCCAGTACGGCAATTTTTGGTGGCGCAGTAGAGTTATCTGCTGGTGAATCGCTGTTTCTCGCTGTCCATTTGATAAGGGGTAAAAGTGGTGTGACAGTCAATCAAAGTGAGTTAACCAGTTCAGCGAAAGCGTCCCTTCGTTCGCTGGCTTCAGTTCAGTGCGTAATCAGGCGTTAGAGTTGATAATCGGCCGGTTGCCTCAAAAGCTGAACATCTCGTTACTTCGACTACTGCAGGTTCTAATGACTGTGTTTGGTGTGTGGTCGTGTATTAGTGTCAATAAAGTAAAGAGTTAGTGTAGTGTTAGTGTCAACTAAAGATGGTCAAGAGAGGTCAATTTCAGGTGTAATAATTAGGTATGAAAGTGTCATCAAAATAGTGTCAATGGGTGTCTTTTGGTGTGCAATTTAGTGTGTTGTGGCCCTAATAGTCATACTGTTCTCGTGCGCCGCAAGCCTTCCTAAAAGTCAGTCAAACACTTTGGGTTTTTCCCTTTCTCCATAGAAGCCTTTCATCACTTGCAGTCAACTCCTTCTCATCATGCCTAATCGTTCTCATCGGCACTACTGGCTATCGCCTTTATGCTTCGAGTGGCAGTTTTGCTCACTTCATCGCCATCTCACTCGTTCTGGTGCTCTGCATTCACTTGCTGCATTTGCTATCAATGTCAATCAATGTACTCTTTCTCTGTCAGTCATCGTTGGTTCATTTGTCTGGTAGCATTGCTCTGTAGCTGTTTCTCAGCGTCAGTTAGTCATTTGTGCTGCGTGGCGGATTGTAATCAATTTAGCTGCCTCGTAGCTGGTCGGTTCACTCTTTATCTCCTCCACATGCTGGTAGTCTTATCATCAACCCAGCTTCGCTACACCAGCGAAGCCAATGTCTAAGCAATTTAATGTCACAGGTCAATTTGGTCATTTTAGTAGGTCATGCAGGATGTTATTTCTCTACATATGTGTGGATAATAAAAAAGGTTGTAAATGCATCGGCATTTTTATCAAATTACTGTGCCCACGCAAAGCTGATTGATATTAAATACACTTTATGTCATTCAAATAAATGCTCCCGCAAATTGGTGGGCGGATGGGCTGGCAATGAACCCGTGTGTTTGTTTGTGTGTTTGTGCACAATGACCTTTTAAGTATGTAGTGCAGTCTGGGTAAATGAATCTGTAATGAGATTTTGTCGGGTGATGCGAGTAAGGCGGGAATGAAAAAAGGCGAACATTCTCACGTGGGCAAATATCATCTAATCAAAAGGTGGCGCGTTCAACACCTACTAAAGCAATTTATAATTGCAATTCATAACAGGCATAAAAAATAAAACATGAAAAAATAAAAAAATAAAATTTCTAGCACAGTCTGTACTGCATCTACACTTGATGGTGAATTTCTCAGAACTCCAGTCTCTTCACTATTTGCATTCTTCCAGTACTGTCTTTCTTTAAATTGCTCCCAATTTTTTTCTTTTTTCCTTTCCTTTCTACTTTTCTACTCTTCCCACACTCCTGAATTGACAAAAATGCAAATAGTAAGAGAGTGAGTAAGAGTGAGAGTTAGAGCGCGCTTGTGTATTGTGTCACATTGATCGTCCGTTGATTCACACATACCTTAGCTGGGTCTTTCTCTCGTCGTGTTCTTTCGTCCTCTTGGCCTGCTGGTGCTGTTGCTGCTGCTTCACTGCAGCAGTTCTGCGCTAGAGCACTTGCTGTCTTGCCACCTGAACTGCTGCAGCTGCACACGTAAGCGATTTGCTGTTGTTGGGAAAACAAAGCAGCACTGGCGCTGCCGGTGGAAGCGGACGTCGGCAGTAGTGCAGCACTGCCCGGATGGTGAACGCTGCAAAAGGTGCCGCCACCGCCATTTTGATGCAGCACAGACGGCAGTGGCGCTGCCGATGAGCTGCCGTTGCTGCCGTTGCAATCGATGTTGCCGTTGTTCACTGAAGCAGAACAGTGCTGCTGGTGCTGGTGCTGCTGGCCATTGCTGATGGCAGGTGCAGCGGCGGTGCTGTTGCAGGGGCACGGACGGCAGCTACCTGCTGTGTCGTCCAGGCCACCGCCGCCGCCGCCAGGTACTCTTGTCGCCAACTAAGCAGGGCAACAGCAATAGTGTGGATGATTAAGCTAAGCAAACAAACCCTGCTACTACTTTCAGCCCACTTACCTCATTGACTAGTGATCCACAGCCACCACCACTACCACCAAATTGGCCACCATTGGTCGGTGGACAGCTGGCGACGAGGGCCTCTACTTCGCCTCCTTCGTTGGCCGCATCCGAACTGGAGCCCTCATTGTGAGAGTGATCCAGATCATCACTGGCTGACTCAATTTCAATGCGTGCCTCTCGGTTCATCATTAGACTGCCCTGGTGTTTGCCCTTACGGAAAGCTTTTGAGCTGCCACTGCCACCACTATTCTTTCCGCCATTGCGTTTATCTGTTTTATCTCCCGTCTTTGAGCCATTTCCGTTGCTATTGCCGCTGCTTCGGCAGCAGCGAATGCACCGTGATTTGAAGTTGTCAAACTTGGAGCTGTGCACTGCTGTGGGCGACCCCGAGCTGGAGCTGTCATCATTTGAGGAGCTCTTTGTAATGTGGTCCTTGTGATTGACAATGGTCGTTGTGGCTGCGGCAGTGTTCAGATTAGCCGTTGAGATGGTGGTCGTGTTCGCAAGTTGACCACCACCAACAGCTCCAGCAGCTCCGGCAGCACCAGTGCGCCCCAGGTTGGCCATGGCGCTCGCCTTAGCCCTAGCCTTCAGTCGCCTTCGGGTCGCCTTGAAAATCTTAAAGTACACCACCGTCATGATGAGCAGTGGAATGTAGAAGGAGCCACTTGAAGAATAGATGAGGTAGCTTTTCTCCTCAGAGAGCTTGCATGGCGTGTCTTCGTCAAAGTACTCCGGCCAGTCATTCCAGCCTTGAGGAGGAGGAATGAGGAGATAGGAGAGAAATGAATTCAAAAAGCAATTAAATATCATATGATATAAAAGAAAGAAAGAGTGCATCATAAATTAAGAGGTAGCAGTGCAGTGTGTCCATACCAATGAGCGGCGGAATGGAGATGATGGCCGAGAGAATCCAGACAGCACCAATTGAAGTGCACACGCGACGCATAGTTCGCTTTTGAGCGTAGTTGATCGGGTCATGGATTGCCCAGTAACGATCCTGTGGTGGCAAGAGAAAAGGAAAAATAAGAAGAAAAAAGAAGAAGAAGATTAGTGCACGTTAGAAGAAGATGGCTAATAGACAGACGACTAGACTTGACGCCATCGCTCATTCAGTGAGTGAAAGTTCACCAAATCACCAAGACCACGATTAATTGAGGCTGAGTTGCAAGTGAGGGTGCACGCTTGCTCGCGCCTCTCACTCGTGTTCACTCCTGGTGATTGATGGTGCTCATCAAGTTTCTACTACGCCCAAGGTTTCACAGTGTTTCCCTTTTCTTCTAAATATCACAAAAAGAATAAAAAAGGAAGAGAAAGAGAGACACATGCACAGACACTGTGAACTGATTTGCTACATGATTGATCATTGGCTGATGGGCCAGCGAGATGCTCGTCATCATTACCCATTGAAAGCATCTCCATTCTTAGACAGCGAAAATTGGAGTTTGTTTTTTGCTGTTTTCAACCAAAAAACACTATCTGATGGCATTCTTTACTACGTGTTTTAACGTGTACATTTTCTGTACACATCCTTCAACATTGTCGTACATAACATCATTGTCCTGATGCGGCAAAAAAAAGAAAAAATATAATAAATAAATTTAATTGCTGCCAACAACAGGGACAACTAAGGAAGAGAACTGCAGAAAACCCGGACACTCTTTTACACACAATACACCAAATAATTAGAAATGTGTGTGAATGAAAGGAGAAAGTGCAAACGCAAAGAGGCTGAGAAAACTGCCGAATGAGATGCTTTTGTGCTCAGGCACATTACAGACAGTGGAGACAAGAAAGCAGACAAGCAGACCCTCAACTACGCTTGGGCGCTGCCAATGTATGGATTTAATTTAAATGGTAATACACAGAGATAGTCCTGTTGAAAGAGAAATTGAGAACGGGAAGAGAGGGGGTGGCGATTAACATAACACTGCCCAAAAAAGAAAAATAAAATGAGATTGTATAAAATGGGAAGAGAAAATGAGGCCAAACGATGAACGAGGAAGCTAATTGTAAATTTAAATTAATTTTGATAATGAGCAAAAGGGAACAAAAAGGAAAATGAGCTGAAATTACTAGTGCCTGAAGACGCAGACTGATGAGAAGGCAAATGGAAAAGGAAGAGCTAATAGGCTGGTAAAAAACATTGCCAGGCACTGGGTGACAAAAAAAGAATGTGAGTTTCAAATAAAATGAGAACAAAGTGAAAATGGCAAATGACTGCTGATGATGCTGTTCTGTTGGAACAAGATAAAAAGAAACACAGGAGGCAAAACAAACAGACTGACAGATTAGCCCAGTTAAATGAGGACAAATTAGGGTAGAGAAGTTTTTAAAAAGGTGCGATAAGCAGCAATTACTCAGTCTCTCTAGGGAAATTTCTGTAGGCGGTAAAACACAGGTAAACAGAGGTAAAACAGAGGTAAAGGAGAAAAAATTATAATATGTGATTAGCCAACTTTTAATGCTATTTGGAAAGGGTGCGCTGTAGAGTTGGATGCAACCTTTTTGACAACTTTGACTGGCACTTCAAATGAAAAGATGGACGGTGAAAGGTACGGACAGCAGTTAATAGCTGCAAATAGTCTACTTCTAGTCTTGTCTGATTACCATTGTATTAGGGCGATAAAGAGGCATTTAATTGGCAGTAGTGTGCTTAGTGAGTGAGTAAGTGTTACTCCCACACATTGGTCAGCGTTTGCAACTTTGCACTTGGCTAGACAGCTAGTAGTAGTAACATTATTACCACCACCCCTACAACACAACAAAAACTAATAACTTGTAAAACTTTGGCTAATTAATTTGCTAACATTTTTATTCGGGTAATTACTGAAAAAAAGAAAATACTGTAGCGTAAACAGCCAAACTCCAGTTACACTAGTGTAGTGTAGTGGATATATTCAATTTGCAACAAGAGTAAGAGCAGGAAAGGCTTGTGTGTCAGGCAGGCAGTGTGCCACGACTGAATGAATGAGAAAGAGAAGTGCAAATGAGCTGCCAACAGCAGAGTTAGCACCAGTCGACAAGCACACTTTTTACCACCACCGAATAAAAGCAGGCACTGCCTTTTTATTGGCTTTCATCTGTCTTGTCGTTGTCGTCGTCCAATCGAACTATGGTTCTGTCTGAGAAGTCTGAACTCTCATTCTGCTAATTTACTGGTAGGCTATTAATTAAATTGCAGTCAAAAAGGAAGACAGTGGAGGGGGGGGGGGAGAAAAGGGAAAAAGCAATTCAAGCAAGTGCAAGTCCATTTCAATTGGATTCGGTAAATCACAGCTCAACTCGGTGAGTCAGTCAGTCAGCCAGTCAGTGAGTGGCCAAGCTGACGTTTGAGGTGGTGGCAGGGTAATTAGTAACTGACTGCAATGTCCGCTAAAAAAGACCACTTTTGCACCACTTGACGTAGAGTGAGTGCTAATCACCTCTGGTATTTTTTCTTTTTCCAAAAAGCGCCCACACTTTTGCCAGATGTACTTTTTTAGCAACCAGATTCTGAGAAAATCAAGTATTTTTAGCCAATTGGCTAGTTTCCGGTTCCTTCTACGCTTGCTGTTGCTGCTGCTGTCTACTGCTACAATTTTTCAAAAGCAAAGTCACGAGTCAGCTGGTCACTGACTGCTGCTGCTGCTGCTTTTCAGTCAACAACTGAATCAGCGAATTTCCGAATCAATAAGTGCTTGAAAGCGGACTCA